>JAQFVV010000548.1:203631-334779 GCA_028023455.1 Epiperipatus broadwayi | reverse complement strand
AAAATCTATTAAACATTACTTTAGTCTTTTTAACATTTATCTTTAATTAAATGTAAATAACAAGTGATAGCAGGTTACGTGACTAACTTGTTTTTATTTTTCATAAATGTACCTTTAAAGTTTTCTTTGCAATGATATATATTGCAGAGACTTTGACTATGTGGTGAAACTGAACTGAGATCAGACCCATATAGATATCTAGCTTGCTAGGCTGAGTTTGAAGACTTTACCGGTCTGAAAAATTCACGCTTGCAAACTGATATAAACGTTTTGTATAACCGCTTAGAGAGTCAGTCTTTAGACCTAGTTTCTTATAGCTCTATCCTTCCACTGGCGAAAGCAAACCAGCTTGAAATCAGCTGATCTGGAGGTGAGCAAAATGAAAGAGGGGTTGTTAATTCTGACTCCTTTTGCGTTTATGTAAAAATATTTACACTTGTTCTCGGCGGTTTTGGTAAAGACGCCATCTATTGATCATAAATAACAAGTGATAGCAGGTTACGTGACTAACTTGTTTTTATTTTTCATAAATGTACCTTAAAGTTTTCTTGCAATGATATATATTGCAGAGACTTTGACTATGTGGTGAAACTGAACTGAGATCAGACCCATATAGATATCTAGCTGCTAGGCTGAGTTTGAAGACTTTACCGGTCTGAAAAATTCACGCTTGCAAACTGATATAAACGTTTTGCATAACGCTTGAGAGTCAGTCTTTAGACCTAGTTTCTATAGCTCTATCCTTCCACTGACGAAAGCAAACCAGCTTGAAATCAGCTGATCTGGAGGTGAGCAAAATAGAAAGAGGTAGTTAATTCTGACTCCTTTTGCGTTTATGTAAAAATATTTTACACTTGTTTAGCGGTTTTGGTAAAGGCGCCATCTATTGATCATAAATAACAAGTGATAGCAGGTTACGTGACTAACTTGTTTTTATTTTTCATAAATGTACCTTTAAAGTTTTCTTGCAATGATATATATTGCAGAGACTTTGACTATGTGGTGAAACTGAACTGAGATCAGACCCATATAGATATCTAGCTTGCTAGGCTGAGTTTGAAGACTTTACCGGTCTGAAAAATTCATGCTTGCAAACTGATATAAACGTTTTGCATAAGCGCTTGAGAGTCAGTCTTTAGACCTAGTTTCTATAGCTCTATCCTTCCACTGTCGAAAGCAAACCAGCTTGAAATCAGCTGATCTGGAGGTGAGCAAAATGAAAGAGGTAGTTAATTCTGACTCCTTTTGCGTTTATGTAAAAATATTTTTAACACTTGTTTCGGCGGTTTTGGTAAAGACGCCATCTATTGATCATAAATAACAAGTGATAGCAGGTTACGTGACTAACTTGTTTTTATTTTTCATAAATGTACCTTTAAAGTTTTCTTGCAATGATATATATTGCAGAGACTTTGACTATGTGGTGAAACTGAACTGAGATCAGACCCATATAGATATCTAGCTTGCTAGGCTGAGTTTGAAGACTTTACCGGTCTGAAAAATTCATGCTTGCAAACTGATATAAACGTTTTGCATAAGCGCTTGAGAGTCAGTCTTTAGACCTAGTTTCTATAGCTCTATCCTTCCACTGACGAAAGCAAACCAGCTTGAAATCAGCTGATCTGGAGGTGAGCAAAATGAAAGAGGAAGAGTTAATTCTGACTCCTTTTGCGTTTATGTAAAAATATTTTACACTTGTTTTGGTGGTTTTGGTAAAGACGCCATCTATTGATCATAAATAACAAGTGATAGCAGGTTACGTGACTAACTTGTTTTTATTTTTCATAAATGTACCTTTAAAGTTTTCTTGCAATGATATATATTGAAGAGACTTTGACTATGTGGTGAAACTGAACTGAGATCAGACCCATATAGATATCTGGCTTGCTAGGCTGAGTTTGAAGACTTTACCGGTCTGAAAAATTCACGCTTGCAAACTGATATAAACGTTTTGCATAAACGCTTGAGAGTCAGTCTTTAGACCTAGTTTCTATAGCTCTATCCTTCCACTGACGAAAGCAAACCAGCTTGAAATCAGCTGATCTGGAGGTGAGCAAAATGAGAGGTTGTTAATTCTGACTCCTTTTTGCGTTTATGTAAAAATATTTTACACTTGTTTCAAGGGTTTTTGGTAAAGACGCCATCTATTGATCATAAATAACAAGTGATAGCAGGTTACGTGACTAACTTGTTTTTATTTTTCATAAATGTACCTTTAAAGTTTTCTTGCAATGATATATATTGCAGAGACTTTGACTTTATGTGGTGAAACTGAACTGAGATCAGACCCATATAGACTATCTAGCTTGCTAGGCTGAGTTTGAAGACTTTACCGGTCTGAAAAATCCACGCTTGCAAACTGATATAAAAACGTTTTGCATAAACGCTTGAGAGTCAGTCTTTAGACCTAGTTTCTATAGCTCTATCCTTCCACTGACGAAAGCAAACCAGCTTGAAATCAGCTGATCTGGAGGTGAGCAAAATGAAAGAGGTAGTTAATTCTGACTCCTTTTGCGTTTATGTAAAAATATTTTTTACACTTGTTTTGGGCGGTTTTGGTAAATAGCCATCTATTGATCATAAATAACAAGTGATAGCAGGTTACGTGACTACCTTGTTTTTATTTTTCATAAATGTACCTTTGAAAGTTTTCTTGCAATGATATATATTGCAGAGACTTTGACTATGTGGTGAAACTGAACTGAGATCAGACCCATATAGATATCTAGCTTGCTAGGCTGAGTTTGAAGACTTTACCGGTCTGAAAAATTCACGCTTGCAAACTGATATAAACGTTTTGCATAAACGCTTGAGAGTCCAGTCTTTAGACCTAGTTTCTATAGCTCTATCCTTCCACTGGACGAAAAGCAAACCAGCTTGAAATCAGCTGATCTGGAGGTGAAACCGAGAAATGAAAGAGTGATAGTTAATTCTGACTTTTTTTTGTGTTTATGTAAAATATATTTTACACTTGTTTTGGCGGTTTTGGTAAAGACGCCATCTATTGATCATAAATAACAAGTGATAGCAGGTTACGTGACTAACTTGTTTTATTTTTCATAAATGTACCTTTTAAAGTTTTCTTGCAATGATATATATTGCAGAGACTTTGACTATGTGGTGAAACTGGAACTGAGATCAGACCCATATAGATAGATATCTAGCTTGCTAGGCTGAGTTTGAAGACTTTACCGGTCTGAAAAATTCACGGCTGTAAACTGATATAAACGTTTTGCATAAACGCTTGAGAGTCAGTCTTTAGACCTAGTTTCTATAGCTCCTATCCTTCCACTAATGAAAGCAAACCACCCAGAAATCAGCTGACCTGGAGGTGAGCAAAATGAAAGAGGTAGTTAATTCTGACTCCTTTTGCGTTTATGTAAAAATATTTTACACTTGTTTCGGCAGTTTTGGTAAAGACGCCATCTATTGATCATAAATAACAAGTGATAGCAGGTTACATGACTAACTTGTTTTTATTTTTCATATATATATAATGAGGAGTTTCCTTTGGTTATTTGAAATAATTCACATTTTTATTTCTTGCATTAAATACATATTATTTTTAGAAATACCCGATAAATAAATACTGTCACTTTTGTATAATTAATTTGAGCATGGCATGATATCAAAATACACATATCTTTAATTTTGCATTTAACTCTCATAAAAACATAACACAGAAGATGGTGAAAAATCAAAATAAATTCTGAAAAATAGTCCTGCATATGTTTCCAAGATATATTAGAAGGCACATGTGGATTAATTATATAACAATAATGTTCATGCACTTTATCTTCCATCTTAATTATAGATAAATAAAGTAATGCCATCTTAACACTAACGATATAAATTTTTAAATATTAATAATTATGAGTTGGTTAATTCAAATGTTTAAAATTAAGGAGGGAAATGAAAAAAACTAATGTACCTTCCTAAATTTCTTAGCACAGCATATTAATTGAAGACCTTTCCGTATTGAATTTCTTATAACTCTTCCAGAAGTTTATTCCAAAGCTTTTTGTTAAAATTAATTTGACTTCAAGAAAATATATATATATATATATATATATATATATATATATATATATATATTTATTACAGCATATATATATATATATATATATATATATATATATATATATATATTTGTTACAGCAGGGAAGAGCAATTTTACTGGCTGCACTTATAACAAAAATGAGCAATTTTAAATCTCAACTCTCTGTTAAATCAAAAAAGGTCATTTCCTTCAACAGGTCAACTCCCACATTTTTGCACCCAAGCTAATTACATATTCAAAAAAAAAAATCTTTTCTTTAAAAAAAAAATCATTCTGATTTTTTACAAGTAAATCAAGATTAAAAAAAAATAATGATAATAAAATTAAGAGCTTTTACACACTGGAAAGGAATCAATATTAATTAACTGTTAGCCAAAATGATGAATAATTTATTTAATTTATAAAATAATTCACCTATCAAAATATCCATTAATCATTGAAAAGAAATATATTTGTTAAATTATTAAAGATAATTTATGTACCTTAAATGACTTCATGTTAAATGTACTATTGTTTAATGTTATTAGAAGATGAAAATGAAGTGAAAATGATGCAGAGTCATACATGCATGCACATACACTATAATATAAATATTAAACTATCTTGACTAAATATAATTGAGGTGACTATTAATGTTGATAAAGGGATAGATATCAATGAATAAGGGATTAGGAAAACATTCAAATCAATACTAAACACTAGCATAAAATGGCTTTGCGTTTTCCTGCCAAAGTATACCAATTCCTATAATAACAACCCCTCTTTCTGGCATTAAATACTTTACTAACCATAATAATAATAATGAATACTTATAAAGTACTCAATCAACTGCATAAGCAATCCATATCTAAGCTTCAAACAATCTCCAGCAAAAAATTTTAAAATTCTAAGTTTATTTCATTTTTTTAATACAATATAATTATTCAATGCAGATACAAAGTATCTCAATTCCTTGTGCCCATTCAGATAGTCACTATATATATATATATATATATATATAATATATATAGTAGCTATTGATTTTGATATATATATATTGATATATATATATATATATATATATCAAAATCAATAGCTGTATTAATTTAAAAAATGTAAACTATCTTATCAAGAATGCATAGATGAATCTGAGCAATGGATTAAGATAACCAGAAATGGAAAATTAATTAAAAGACATTTCAAGTTAAGATCTAAATTAAAAAATAACGATAAGAAATTAAAATAATAGGAGAGAAAAGAGTATATAAAATCACTCTCTCTATTATTAGTCAGTCAGGTTTGTGATATAGTCTGGTTTTGTGATATACAGTCTGGGCTGCTATTTTCTATATTGTTCATCTGTTCAGATTATTATTATTCACTTTGAAAAAATGCAGAATCCAAACAACCAGAGATCCAGATATTCAGAATGCAGTAGTAAGCCAAGATGATCACTCACTGCTGCAGTAAACATTAATGAAAAAGCTGCATAAGTTATGGAGGTGACAGACAGGGATTCATGCTCCAAACCTCTGCAAGTCAACTATTTCACTTGGAATAAATACTGGAAACTGATATCAAAATCATAAAATAGTTGCAACCACTATTCTCTCTCTTCTTTAATGCCGAGTCAGAGGATAGAAACAAGCCATGAAACCATCAATAGAGAACCAAAAAGGCCAACTGGTTGTAAAATACACACAATGAACCCTAGGTAAAGAAATTTAAAATATATTCTTATCACAGTCAAAACTCTTTATATTTAAATGATTGAACTTTCATTAATGAAGGACTATTATAATTTCGCCTGAGTAATTACTTATATGTTTTATATGTAAATTTTAATATTATTGTTATATATATATATATGCGTGTGTGTGTGTGCGTGTGTGTGTGTGTGTAAAATAAATGTTAATATTTTGCCTTAATTGTTATTTTGTCTATTTTCTCTTTCTCTCTTGACAATGTGTCACCTGTCAATTATTGTATAAGTTACGTTATGTGTTAAGTAAATATGCTGGACCCTGAGACAGAGTATGAGCTAATCATGGGATATTTCAAATGCTGGATTATGGGTGTACTGTCCAGGCATGTTAATTACTTCATATAATTAGCTGGTGCTGGAAGTTTACCTCTAAACAGATAGAATGCTTTGGATGGTAGGGGTTTGAAACTAGCAATTGAAGTGAGCCATGGTCTGGAAATGTGATCATGTTATGCTTTGCATAGATCAGTCTGCCTGTGAATATTGTTGATAACTCTGCTATCAATGGTATTCTCCCCTCTGCTTGAAGGGCCAGTCCATTCATGTAATATTGAAAACATAAAATTTTAAATTATGTTAAGAAGGATAAAACCCAATTAAACAATAGACTCAAATTGCATAAAAACTCCACCAAAGCTCTTGCTTCATCACACTATTAATTCATTAATTCAGTCAATTGAAGCTATTGATTAATTATAAATGTTCCTTGATTGTTTGTCCAAGTTTTTCTATACTATCAGTCAAGATTATATTCCAGATACAGGGACTCATTATTCTGTGTGACAAGTCACAATTCTTAACAGCCTTTCATTAAAATTAGTAATACTTAGCCAACAGTTTTACAAGAAATCCACAGTAGTAAAATAAACTAACCAATTTTTCTTAGTATTATATTTCAAAATATGCTGTGCTAGGCACTTCACAAAGATGGCCTCTATCCTATGAGTCAATCCTTCATCATTCAACATGTCCTGTAATCATAATTCCTTGCAAGTCTGAGCTCCTAAAGCCAATGTTCAAAGAAGACTCCCATTTGATTACTTGAACAACTACAATTATAAAATGGATAAATTTGGCTACCTTTTCAATACATTTCAGGAACCAAAAACAACAACCTGTAATATAACCCTTTATATAACATAATGAGCTGGGTGTATTATAAATGTTTTCTTTTGTATATGCACATTATTTTTTATTAATCATAATATTATATATAAATTTATTTATTTTTATTTTATGCATGTATTACTTAATATCATTTTTATATGTGTGTGTCGCGTATAAATGTTTTAGCGTTTCTTATAGAATTTACTTTAATTTAGAATGTGTATTACGTTTAAATAAAAATATAACTCTGAAAAAAATTATATTTTCATACATTGAGAGTTTGACAGTTTTTAATGACGTTTAATTATTATTGTAGAGTAGTTTGATTTCACTTCTCTCTTCTCTTAGAATATTTAAAAGTCAAGTATCTTTTTTTTTTCTTTTAAGAAAACAAGTCTAAAATTTAATCAGTCCACATTTTTTTTTAATAACTGAAAAACACAGGCTTATTATATACCTATGTCTATATATGTAATATATATGGTATATGAGCAAAGACTTTCACATGATCCACCACTCTCCACACTATCTTATAACACCGATACAATCGAACACATATATCTTGAAAAGATAAATAATCACCAATATACGTATTTCATGCTAAATAATATTTAAAATTAATATTTTCTTTTAATTAGTGCTAATCAATTTATTTTATATGTGTGTGATTTACAAAATAATTTTATGCTTGTCCATACCCTACATAAAAGTATTCATCATCTTGTGTTTGTCACCTAAAACGAATCCATATGTAAATGACTGTTATTTGATAGGTTTTTTTTTTACTACACTGGAGAAGATATTTATCTCCAGATTGATACCATTATTATATTTCCTCTTTGCACCGATTATCTACTGCCTTCATCACAGTTTATTTATTGAGTAATTGTTTTGGTATAGTTGGCAGAGCTAAGTTGTTTCTTATTGTCGCTACATATCGATGAATTTTTTAGATGTTTCGGTGAAGCTCATAGCTACCAATTGTTGAATTGTTTACTTACTTGTTGTGGCGTGCTAAACTTAGAAAGCTTATCATACCTCATTAATATTAAATAGCCCATCTTATTTTACCTATAATTATTTGGTGGTTTATATACTACTGCACACATGGATCTTTATTGGCAGTGCATATAATCGTAAGCATTCAAGGAGAAAAAATGAATATCTTCTTTATAATTATTATAAAGTCATTACACATAGATTATACAAACAATTTTAGAAACTGCCGTTTAAATATTATTTTAGTCTTATTGAAGTAATTGAATTGTGGGGATCAATTTAACTGTCAAAGCTATCAAAATTAAAGATACAATATTAATTAACTTTATGACTTCTTTTTAATTATAATAAACATTATTATTATATTTATTAAATTAAATTTGCTTGATATTTACTGTGTTTTTCTATCAATTATTTAATAATTTGAAGTCTCATACTCTAAGCTGAGTTGGTGTCAGGGCATGTAATTTATTTTATGTCAGGATATTCACCATTGTTAGTGAATACTCAGTCATGCCAAATAAGTTTCTAGACTCTTTAAGTAGACTAGTGGTGTCCTCTGATGACTGATGTTCTTAATAAATGTGGGATCCAGCACATAGCATATTTCATTGAAATAGCATAGCCAACATGGGGGATTGAGTTTAAATTTATTGGAGATTTTTTAAAACAACTGATAGAATACTAGGAGTTGGTTGGAAAATTTTGATATTTAAAAGAAATAAAAGTGTAGTCACTGCTTGTAATAATATAGCTGCAAATGGAGGGTTGTTTAGAATAGGGATTCATCAATTAATGAATTGATATGCATAAAAAGTAATTATAAAAAATCAAAGTTTTGAGTATAAGATAAAAAGTTAATTTAGTTTATAAAGTACAAAAGTTAAAGATAGCTTTATAAAAGAGAAGTTTGGTTTTATTTCCCAATATGAAGTCAAACAAGTCCACAGAGATACAAAGGCTTGTAAAAATGGTAAGGCAAACCCATAATGAAATAATTGGAATATATTGATAATGTCTGCATAACATGGAAGAAAAGTAGACAAGGTATTTAAAATGGATACCAAAGGGAAGGATACAAATATCTGTGTTAAAATCATGTAAAAAGTTGATAGCAGATCAGAAAAAAAAAATAAAGGTGCAAGAATTAAAAGAGATGATTGGGCAAAATATTGTAAGAACAAAACAGGAGATTAGTCCAATAAAAGAAGAAATTAAGGAAATTAGAGAAGGTATAAGATTAGAGAGTATATGAATATATAAGTGTGAGGAAGATATAATGCAGATAAAAGTAGTAAAAGAAAAAAAAGCAGATATCAGCAATTGACAACAATAAATATAGAAAATAGGAAAGATCTACAGAATACACAGAATAAAGAAATAAGTAAAGAGATTGGGGAAGTAAAACAGAAAGTAATGGCAGTGAATAAATATGTGACTGAAATTAGAAAGGAGGTAAGATTAAAATTATAAGAGAAGAAATAACAAAATAAGTTGTTAGTACAGAAATAATGAAAAAAGTAGAGGTAGTAAAAGAAATTGTTAGTGGGGTAAAATGATATTGATAGGATAGAAGGCATGAAAAGTTACCTCATTATCAGTAATATGAGACAAGAGATAAAACATAAGTTATAATTATAGATAGCAGAAAGAGTTAGAGAGAAAAAATATAGCACAGATAAAAGGGATAATGGAAGAATAGTAAGCAGATAAATGAAGTTTTGCAACATCAGTTGAAGGTGTGTAAGGAAGATATGATACTGAATGAAATAAAAGATAGAAGAAAAACAGAATAAGGAATCTTTGTACCTGACTTATAAAAGAGTGGTGGAGACTAATCTAGGAATAAATAGGGAGCTTTGATATATAGAAAGAAAAATCAACTCCTATAAAAATGACAGGGTGTAAATTGTGACAAATATGTACAGAATCTGGCTTTATATATTGATAGCTACATAAAAGAAGAGCAAGATAGCAAATTTAATAAAGAAATTCTACGCATGTGGTTAAGTAAGAATCAGTAAGAGTGTAATGAATGAATTAAAGTATGTTGCAAATACATTGCCACATCATTGTTTACAATGTTCACGATGAAAGATATAAAACTATTGGAAAAAAATTGTTAGTGGAAAGTTTCCTAACGTTCCCACAAGTATGGAATGTAAATTCTAGTTTTGTGCAGACAAGAAAATTTTTAACTTATATTGAAATTATAAAGAATTTCCTGAATAAAGTTTATAGCTTACCAAAATCTGGTTAATCTAGAAATTGACAAAACTAAGAAAGCCCACACTCAGATAGATAGATTAAACATAATATCAATAAACCTCGAAGTTAAAATAGTTAAAAAGCAAAAAGGAACCTCCACATAGATATCAACAGGGAAAAAGGTCGGACTTATAGTATACAGACAAAAAATAAAAAGTTAGTTGAAAGTAGTTTACTATGTTTGTCTATCAATTGTTTAACAATTCAATGGCTCATATTCTAAGCTGTGCTAGTGACAGGGGTAGGTAATTTATTTTATGCCAGGATTCTCATTATCATTAATAAATACTATGTCACCCCAAGTAAATTTCTATGTTTACTAAGTTCGCTAGTGGCACTTTCAAGTGACTGATATTCTTAAGGCATGTGGGACCCAGTATGATGTATATATTGTACATATACATACAGTATATCAATTATTTATTAATATATTATATATATATATATATATATATATATATATATATTCAATTTATTAATAAATTTTGAAGAACATACCCATTATAAAAATAGACGAATGCACAATGAATTAAAGTAAAAGAATGTGGTGTAATGCCAATACCCAATTATGTTCACACATCAGTCAGCATGAAAAGTTTGCCCAAACAAGCAGTTTGTATGCATTTTATAAAAACTCTAACATTATTCTTTCAATATTTTATACAAATACAACAATTGTTTATCTTATATTAATTCTGTCATGTAATAATAATAGGTTGTGAAATCCTCCATATTTGACATCATTTTAATTTTCTAGAAATCAAATTATTTTGTAAAAATCAAATTATGTCAATCAAGGCAGAATCAAAGATTCGTTTTATTAACGAATGTTGATCAATAAAATTCATAACAAATATCTTTCGGAATTTAATATGAAAAGTATTGTTCATCTTTTAGAGTACTACCGTACCTATAATAGATAGGTTATAAACCATTATTCCAGTGATATATCACTATGGTGTAAATATTATTAATATATTTCATATTAAATATGTAGATCAAATCTTATTAATAAATATCTATGACACTGCCTTGATTAACAAGCAGACTAATTTATTAAAAATATATTTATTCTTTCACAACATGTAAATAATAATATTAAAAGAAGCAGTTGTTATCTTTCCATGAAAAATTAATAAAGATGCAACACAGTTGACGGTGGAGGTTTCTTAAAATATATACTGCCTAGCCATTTGTTATTTTTTCCAGAGTTTGACAACTGTAATAAATGTGATGTGCATGTAATCAAAAGAATTTATATATGTTTTGTAATTTATGTATTAATATTTTATTCTTATAGTTTCTTATTATATGGCGTTACATAGGATATATATATATATATACATAGGATATATATATATATATGGAGAAATATACATTAAAAAATACATGCATACATACACACAATCTGTTACTACCACTTCTAATACTACTATTATTATTGCTATTAAACATTCTACTTCTATTACTACTACTATTTATACTATTACTTTTAAAGTCAGCTTTATTATTATGCATAATATGTTACAATTATAATATACTATTTTCATAAAGAATATATAAAGAAAAAATATTAAATAGTGAATATTATACAAAAACGGGAAGGGGGGGTACCAAGCAAGATGTACAGATACTTAAAAAATGTATCACTATGTGAATATTTGAACAATTAGATAGTTATATATATATGACCTGACAATAAGGATAAGTTACAGCATTGAAGGTAGAGACACCAACTCCAGGTCGCTGCCTAAATTTGTGCCAGGGCTAAAGTCTGACCTCTGATCTCATTGTTTTATTTCTAATTTATTATTAAAAAGGTAAAATAATATTTTCGAGATGTCACATTAAAACAGAGATGACATCTTAGATACCATAAAGTAAATAGTAGAAAAGTGGTAATTCTAATGTTGAATAAAGGCATCTGCATATACTATACCTATTACTATTACTCTTACTACTATTGCTACTACAACTAATAAAAACAATAATGAAAATATAGTATTTAAAGATATTATATTTTCAATTTGTATATATCACATAATTTTTTCTTTATTATATATAATGTAGATTTGAATCACAAACCTTGGGTGTTGATTAAAGGTAATATTTTCTATTTCTACATATATACTTCCATAAATAAATGCATTAAAAATTGCCTTTCACTGCCTTTTTATTTATTTACTTTTCAGTAAAATATATATACATATATATATATAATTTGTAGCTGATAATAATTTTACTTAAATGTCATTCTTGACAATATTCTTAATAAACGTCCTGTGACAATCTCTTATCGACAGCAAGTAATAATGAATGTATAAAATATCAAAGAAAAATTTTATAATGACAAGTCTGAAAGAAGAATCCTTGTCAGATTAAATAAAATAAACTTTTAAATAAATTCTAACTTTACATTATTAATATTTTCATTTCGTAGTTATAATTTACACAAAAACTATTTAATAAATTTAAATAAAATAAAAATGAAATTATTTACACTGTTGGCTTAGATATATTTATATATGTGTGCGTCTGTGTCTATATGTGCATTTGTGATTGTGAAGTTCTCATAAGACCCTGTTTATATATTAATATAAATAAAAATACTGCTATAATATAAAAGACTAATAATTTCTAATTTTTGCAGAATCAGATAAAATTCCAATCGATTTTAAATATTAACGAATCGCTTATGCAACATAACATAAAATTAAAATTTCTTATGAGATTTTTAAAGAATTTTATACATTTAGGTCAATTTTGTATATCATCTTTTGAGACGTGATAAAATTAATGGATTTATTTTAAAAAATGATTTATCTTTGGTAATTTAGATATTGAAAATATGTATCAATCATTTGATAGTGTTAAAAATAGTAATATGTTTTTATGTATTGTATAAGATTAAAGAGAGATGGACTATTTATTGTGTTATTTCTCCTTTAATATGATCTGTCTATATTATTTTTTTAGAGAAAAGTATTATTAATCATTTTTGTTTTTTAAATGATTTATTATATACGTTAATGATTGTTTGTTTGTTTTTTTCTGGAAAATAAATTAAAGATTTTTTTTGGTAGATTGAACGATTTTGATTTTTAATATTAATTTTACTATTGTGGGAGGAATTCTTGAATTTGTTAAACTTTCTAGATTCAAGTGCTCATAATGTTGATGTTTTATCTTAATATTATAATGCCAGACAGTTTTCAACCTTTTACTCATAAGAAGGTTTCTTTATTGAATTTTTATTATAGGAATAGCAAATTTAATAATTCTGAAAATAACGGGTATATTCAAAGAAGTCAATTTGTTTTTGAATATATTGATTTAGGTTATTATCATGAATTTATTAGAAATATTGTGTTTAATACATATAAATATATATGAGTAAAAATATTTAACTGCTAATGAAAATAATTGTTTTATTTTTTATCATTTAAATCATCAATTTATAAATTGATTTATAAGAAACGTTATTTAGTGGATGGTATGAAAGTGGAATAGAAAAAAGACCTCAATTTAAATTCATTATTAAATAGTTCAATAGTCAATTTATAGCAAATATATTCTTGGTTTAGATTATAAAATGCCTTGCAGTTATTGTAAAATTTATATATGTTAAAGTAAATTAAGTTTTAATGAATGAGTTAAACTTCATAAAAGTGCAGTTAAAAATATATATCATAATTCAGCTTTGTATATTTATGAACTCAATACAAGTCATCAGATATTATTTGGTAATGCAAGACTAACTTTTATGGTATAAGTAAATCGAAAACAGAGAAAAAAAACTTTGATGATAAAGATTTTTGAATCTGAGGCCATAATTTCATGAAGCCATCTTTTGTGTTCTTTTATCATTTTCTTCTTGTTTATTTCTAATATTGGTGGTATGTTATTCTCTTCATTGTTGTTTGTGTGTATAAAATTAGGTGTTTTCCAATATTTGTATTTCTGTATGTATTGATCCAGGAATTTTTCTTCTATTTTACATTCATATATCATTAGTTCAATATATGAACCCTTGGGTGGTGATTTGTCTGTGTGTGTTTTTTGTAATAGAAGCTTCATTTTGGGAAATAGATTGATTGCTGTGGTTATTACATTTCTATGTTTTGCATGTAAAACATAGTGATATCATGTAGGACCAATCCACCTATATCTGTTGGTTTTCTATTTTTTTATAGAAAGGGACACTGTTTTCCTGGACCAAATGAGTTGATTGCACATTGAGTTGATCTTGGATTTGAACACCTCTGAAAAGAAAATTATTGACATGTATTAAGCTTAGTTGTGATTAATCTATTAATTAATTGTATTTTTGAATGTATTGACAGATATGCTTTGGCCAGGGAAATTTTGTATTTTTTTTTTCAGTTTCTTCTTTTAGTCTGTTCTGTATATAGCATCTCACTACTGTGGCTCCCATACAAAACAAAATCCCTA
The DNA here is from genome assembly GCA_028023455.1 of Epiperipatus broadwayi. Classification (NCBI taxonomy): domain Eukaryota; kingdom Metazoa; phylum Onychophora; class Udeonychophora; order Euonychophora; family Peripatidae; genus Epiperipatus; species Epiperipatus broadwayi. The sequence continues at coordinate 320,149 of JAQFVV010000548.1, read as the reverse complement.
GGAATGGGCTTGACTACCCTTTTTATATGGATTCACACTGCATTCCTGTGTATATGGACCAAGCTGATAATTTTGCTGTATTATTGTTAAGTCTATATTCTATTGAATAATTATCTATTATCTTTTGTAGCTTAAGTATCTGCTTTTTGGAAGCCAGGAAAATGGTGATATCATCCATATATGCTAGGCATGTCACTTATTGCATTGTTTCAGGTATATTAATCCCCTCAAATGTTTGATTGATTTTCTTAATGAGAGGGTTAATGTAAAAGGCAAACAACAATGCACTAAGGGGAGACCCTTGAGTGAGGACAGAAGATGATGAAATTCTCACACTAACTATGATATGTAGTTCACAGTTCAATAATAGATCTGCTGTTATATATAGTAGCCTCCTAGGAATGTCCCTCTGTTTAAGCATCTGCAATAGGACTGGGATTTTTACTTAGTCAATTGCCAAGATTATATCTATTGTGCACCACCACTGGATTGTATTTCTTTTTCCCTCTAACATTTATCATTATATCTTTAAATAGGAAAGCTGTCTGCACTTTCAACAAATCTTTTTTTGCAAATTGTGTTTTGGTGATGATGGGTAGTAAGTATGGCTGTAGCATGTCTTTTATTACCTTTTCTATGATTTTTACTTTTAGAGAGCCAATTGAGATTGGTCTTAATTTGTCTTGAGTAGGTATACTCGTCTTCTTTTTTGTATGATACTATCACCATGGGGTAAACCCCCTGCATGTGTATCACCACTTGGATCAGATAATTCTCCAGATCACTATGGTAATTTGCTGTAAACTGGCCTAAGTGCTTTAGCACAAAAATCTATTTCCAAGAATACCAGGGTTGCATGAGTTGTTCATATTTTCCATTTTTTTAAAGAAGATATCTTTTTTGAATATAGGTTGGTTTTCAATTGTGCCAAACATTTCATTGATATACTGTACTGGTTTGTTTGTTTGTAATTTGTTTTTTATAGTGTTTATATATTAGCAGAATCATGTTATGACCTGCAAACGTATCATTATTTGACCAAATGGCCAATGGTACTTTTGTGTTGGGTGTATAACACAGTACCCATTTGATGTATTTCTGTGTAACAAGTGTGTTGTTCCATGATACAAATCTTCCTTTTCTTAGCTTTTAAATAATCTGTAAGAGCATCACAAGCTTTGTCATAAGTATGTTTTAGTTTATACATATGCTGTTGTGTATATTGTGTTGCCATGATTGCACTTAATCTTTTTTTTCAGCATATTTAATATTTTAGATGGTGGTGCCTGGTTTCTAACCAGATGGTTAATGTTAAATGATAGTATGTTCATAAAAGCTTGATACCATTTTATAGGGTCTAGATTCATTGATTGTATTTTGTTTAACATTATATATGATCATGAAAAGTGAAATTCAGTTTATGCTTGCAGGTAGTAAAATTCTGATTGTTTTTGTGAGTGAAAGTGTAGTCAACTGTATATTAGTCAGGCTGATTGTACTTGTTTGACCAGAATGATCAGAAAAACTTGTTAGTGTAAGTTTTGTCTTGATGAAATGATGCAAGACCAGTGAATAGAAACAGAAATCAATTAATGATGCAAACCAGCCATTGTGAAATGAAATTGCATCTCCTGGCAGGAAACTTGGACCTCTCATAAGTGGAATTGCTATTTTGTGTATCCATTTCTATATAAATTCCTGGTATGATGCATTGCAGTCACTAATTAGAATTGTTGGGTCTGCTGTGGTAACTAGCCTCTAATTTATGTTTGATACTATTGTTTCAATTTTTGTGTTTTGTATTGGCATGTAGAGAAAGACTTATGAATGAGCAGGCATTGGTAATTACTAGGCCAGTGTTTGCTAAAAAGGACACATTATCTTTGGAGCATGCTCAAAACCTTTCACATTTAGATATCTGTTAGTATCTGTTTATGATGCAGCATAAATCTTCTTTTCAAGCAGCCCTACATGTGGCCTTATCTGTTTGATCCAGTTTTTAAGTTCATACAATTTGGAAATTACATTTCAGTCTCTCACATTGATTGCCACTATTTTTATTATCTTTATAATTCTGTTTGGGTGTATTGCTATTTTAATCGCTGTTGTTCATTGATAGCATCTCAGATGCATCTTCATAATCCAGCTCAATTTCTTCATCAGAAAAATCAACTGGTTGACAAAGTGGGTTGGTTTGATCATTATATATTTCTTCAGTTTTTACTTTTTTATTCATCTATTCTTATTTGGGGGTCAGGATGGCTGTCTCTTTTGCTCTACTTCTACTGATATATTTTGTAATATATCTTTGGTTATTTATTCCATGATATGTGTTCTGGTTTTGTTTATTGTTCTTGATGTTTGTGGTGTATTAGAAACATTGTTATATATTTTGCTATTATTGAGTAGCTGGGTTTGTTTCTTTTTGTATTCTATTTGTTTATCTAACCTTTGAGTTTCTTTATTATTAGTTTGGGTCATATCTTGTTATTTTGTAATATTGTTTCCCATCCCTTTTATTTTGCCTTGCTTTGAGGGCTTATTATGCACCAGGTTTAGTGCTTGTTCATCAATTTGTACCTTTGTTCTTTTATTTTGTTTTGGGTGCTTGGTTGATCTGATTCCTGCACCTTCATTTGATCCTCTGTGTTTTCTGTATTTATATTATCAGATATTTGTGTTTTTTTCTGTTTCTATGTGGAGTTTCTTTATCTTATTAATAGCTGTATATTCACTATTTTTTTGTATTTAGTTGAATTTACTCATATTTTCCATTTTCATTTGTTGTCTGCTTAGCATTATTTTGTTGTATATCTAATAGCTTTGCCTCATCTTTTGTAGTAGGTCCCATATATTTTCCCTGCTATGGTTTCTCTTGAGGCAGATCAGATGAGGTTAAGGGGCTTTTAGTGTTTTTGTTGTTCATGCAATTGACTGCTAGGTGCCCTCTAATTCCATAACCATAGCACTGTGGTCTCAGGCCTTTTATTTGAAGAGTTAAAATTGCTTCATGATCTATTATCTGGTTAGGAATGTTTTCAGGATTGATGTTGTTGTTTAGCTTAATATTAAAATGAAAACTTGTTGGTGTAAACTGGAATAGGTGTGTCAGTGCAGTACATCGGTTTAATATATATTGGTTGACCAAATGGCTGTATTAGATTTGTAAAATCTTATATATTATAACCAAAGTATGCATTTCTCAATGTACCTATGCAGTAGTTTTGTAGGCTTTTATCTATGATAATGAGAGCATAATTTTGGAGCGATTTAATTTTTCCTGGAATTCTGCATATTGCTTTTCATTAAAATAAGCAATCTGAATATATCTAGAATTTGGGTGGTCACCAATTGCTAGTATAGTATACCATATTTGTTTCTCAGCTATTTCTTTATATAGTAGATCTCTTGGGACTTTATATAAGGATAAGTTTTTGCTAATACTAAAGATTTATTTGAGAAGAATTTATTGAATGATTTGAACATTTTTTTAGGTATGGCTTCATTAAATTTTTAGCTAATTCCTTTCAGATGTTCTTCAGTCCACTATCGAATTCCGGTTCACTATTATTTTCATTGCCTATGCTTATATTCTCAATGTCATTTTTGTTGGCTCTTTTAAATCTTAAAGTCTGTGTTGATGTTATTTTTTTTGTTAAACGATAAATAAACAGTTTTTATATCATTGGCGTACGTTTTAGCATTCGTTGCGTTGTTTGAATTTGTGCTAATATCTCTTTCGTTATGTCATATAAGATTTTTCCTCCTGACACCATGTTTGCTTTTGACACTAATTTAGTTTTATATAATAAGCATAATATTTTTTTTACTTTTTCTACAGAAAAGTTTTTTTTGTGTTTCTTTTCCATTCTTATTTCTTGATGGATTGTGTTCTATTTAAAATTTTGTACTTTTTATTACTTTTTCTTAACTTTTTGTAATTCTGATAAATATATCTACTTTTACGGTTAAATAACAATGCCGCAGATGTATTCTTCTTTCTTTCTTTCTTTCTTTCTTTCTTCTTCTTCTTCTTCTCCTTCTTCTTCTTCTTCTTCTTCTCCTTCTTCTTCTTCTTCTTCTTCTTCTTCTTATTATTATTATTATTATTATTATTATTATTATTATTATTATTATTATTATTATTATTATTATTATTATTATTATTATTATCATCATCATCATCATCATCATAATCATCATCATCATCATCATTATTATTATTGTTACTAGTATTATTATTATTAATTAATTAGCTGGCAGTCAAATTTGTATTTTTTCTCTATGAATCAGTCTTATTACTATTGCTCTAAATTACAGCTTCTTTTCAAGATGTGTAACTCTGAGAAACTAATTATGTTAGCCAACAAAAGTAGTTTCCTGTCACTTGCACTAACTAACATTTTAATTTGAAATTTTCAACAAATATTTTAAAGACCTAGTGGCCATTAATGTTTCCATAGTAACCAACATCTTTATGTACATATAAATGTCTATTCATTTATTTTATATCATAATATTTATTATTTATACATATAGTAACCTTGGCACTAATAAGGGCTTTGAACGTTCCATCTTCAGATTTTTAATGAAATGGAAGGCTGAAGAGTTGTGAGTTAAAATAGTTTGAAGCCTGTCCATTAAAGTATAAAGATTGGCTATCTTAATATAAAGCTGAGAACTGTATATATGTGTGAAGATAATAATACCAACAGATGATAGCTGGTTTAGCATGAAATACGTATATTGGTGATTATTTATCTTTTCAACATGTGTGTGATCAGGTGGGTCAGCAATATGAGATGGCAATGAGAGTGGTGGGTCGTGTAAAAGTCTGAGTTCGAATCCCACCTATATTACATATATAAATGCAGGTTTAAACCTGTACATTGTATCAAAACATTTATTATTTATACATATAGTATTAAATATTACTGTTCACTATTTATAAAAAGTCAATAGATAGAATTTATTATTAATATTAATCTCCTAAAAGCACTTCTTTGTTTTTCCCAAATCAATAACAATTTTTATAAAATATTAATATTAATCTCAAAAAGATATGCATTGTAATATTGGTGACTCAGCTTTATAATTTCCTATGTTATAAATATTTTTTTGCATAGTACCAAGTAATCGATGATTTACTAGATGATAATGAATTTTAATCCCAGATTTGGTTTTGGCTTTTGCTTTAATCAACAATGTTAAAATTCAAATCTGGAATCAATGAAGTTATCCAGTAATTATCATTAATAAACTTTGAAAATTAAATTACAATTCCATATAATACACTGCTGGTTATTTGTTCTTAAAATATTGTACAATTAGACTAATAAAGAAATAAATATTTATAACGTAGGCAAGCATAAAATTTTATCATCTATAATCGTAAATATTTTTGTGCTAATATATTTGACTTCATTTCAGATTCTGTTTTTACTCATTGTGTGGAGCCACTGAAACCGTACTGACAAGAGTTGATAAATTCATTTTTTTTTAAATGATTTTTGTAAAAATACTTAATACCAAAGTACATTTTAATCATCTTATTAAATATAAATTACATATTTTTAATTTTTTTATTTGTTTGAAAATTTACAAAAGTTAGATCAAGCTGTAGAAGCTAAGTTTTATGAAATATATTAGTAAAAGACAAGGACAATCCAATTGTAAATTACATTTTCTTTTTTTTTTTCATAAAATAAAATACATTACTTAATCAATACATTAAAACAGGTAAAACTCTCTACACATATTGCCAGTCAGTGCAAGCCAGAGTAATCAATGGATACCAGAAGGCTTGTGCACTGAGTGGCAATACGTATAAAGAGTTTTGCCTGTTTTAATAACAGTTATAAGCAAGCATAGGAAAAGTGATCATGTGATGTTTATTGGCTTAATCAATACATGTTATAACAAAACGGAATTGAGTTAACAATATAAAATATAAAAAAGTGTAAAATAGGAAAAATATTTTGAATACTTGGTAAATAAAGTGACCAATGGCTAGAAAAAAATTCCATTTTGCTGATGTTGCATTATACAGAGAGCATATATGACTCAGATGAGATTGTAATAGTTTAGAAGGTGTGCTGATAATCTTCAGAATTTGGCTTAAATCCCTGAATGTTAAATTGCCTGAGTGTTTACTCCACTCATCCTATTGGAATAATGCCTTTGATAGTTGACAATGCTTTTGATAGTTGACAACTATAATGTCTTGTTATCATTATGGAAACATGTTTTATTTAACAATGATGAACTACATGTGAAATTTTCAATTTTGCTAATATTTTATCATTTTATAAGTACAAATAAATTTATTTTTAGATTAATTTGGGTAAAAGTAAAACAAATTCACATTATAAAAAATGTTTCAATTTTCAATAATAGTGATATTAGCGATTAAGCCAATACACATGGGCTTTAAAGATAAATTATAAATGAATGCTCTCGATTTTTTCAGACACAAGATATAGTATTTTAGAAAGAATGAAATATTCATAAATTATTTTATACTATTTATTTTTAGATTACTTTATAAAAATATATGTTCCATTGGTTACATCTTCAAATTCTTGTCAAATTAAAGCATGATTAATCTCCAGAATATGGATTAGTTTGCAATGTGATGCACTATGTTTTCTCTTTTTTCAAAGTCAGGAATCTCTCAGCCACTATGCCCAGACAAATCTGTTAGTCACCTTACCGTTCCTTTCCATTCACCACCCTAAGTTTTTCCTATATTTTTCTCCTTCCTGCTCTATTCTATCTCCACATTATTTTTGTTCACTCTATCTCCTTTATATCTAATCCCTCTTTTTCAAACCCAGCATAAAAACCAAAAACTCACTTTCTGTATAATCAAGTAATTTATATTTATTTTCCCACAATTTCATTATTTATACCCTTTCTCCTTGTAAGAATTTCCATTCAATTATCAGTTGCCTAATATTTTTTATGTCTTCCTTATATAACTTGCAGACTAAATCTCCAACATTTCTCCATTTATGTGAATATTGTCTTGCTACTAACGATCCTGTTTGAACCTTAAACAGTAAACTACTTTTCTTGCTATTATCATAAATTAATTTGCACCCAGTATTCTGTTTACTTCAACATTACTTTTTTTACTCTCCATACTTGTTCTCCATGTTTCCAATTCCCTATTTTTATTAATGCATTTATTTTTCTATTCCATTTCTTGCGATTACAACACTCGGCAATTCTCCTAATACAATCATCCCATCTTTTATATAAGTATATTGACATACACAGGCTTTATCAAAATCTTCTGAATACCATACAAACAATCTTTCTCACCAATATTGATATATGTCCTTTATTCACAACCCATTTACATATTATTTTGACTATTTTCTTATTATCCATAAATTGCAATCTACAGAACATTTTCATTTTGCTTTTTTTGCATCTCTCATTTAAAAGCTTGGCCATCCCATTTCTCCTTTAATTGCCTCCTTTGTTTTTTACACATCTCCATCTAATGCATGTCAAAGACTCTTTTACTAACACATAATCTATAATTACCATAAGTTAACTCTGATAGTGTCATTCCCTTTCATATAATTCTCGGTACATCATATTTATTATAAGAAAACACTGTTAATTTTTTTATCAGTCCCTTTCTTTTCTTTGCTTCATTAATCAATTTTTTTCTCCCTTTCATCCAAGCAATTTGTCAGATTGGTTAAGACAATTCCCATATTCAACTTGAGATCTCCGATAAAAAAATGTTCCCTTCTTTTTCCCCGGCATTTGTCATCATTACTTTTGATTTTATTTCACTAAATTTAATCCCCTTCACTTTACCTTCCATTGCACACATCATCAGCATAATGACCATATTTTCTCTACTTTCTGTGCACAAGAATATATATCATCAGCAAATAAAAGAACTGATAATATATAGATATATTGTAACATTTTCATATTTCAATACGCTTTCTATTACACATTAGAATGTGTGAATTAATCAAGCTATGGAGAAGAAAAATATCTTGTTCCTATTTCCAAAAAACATAGCTATATTTCCTGATTAACTGGTCTAAGAATTATTATGACTTACACTGTGAGCAGACTCGGTGTTTTATTTATTTTAACAAGAGCACCGGAATTCTACAAGAATTCACTGACCCACAACGTTGCATCACATCTTGTAAATGAAAAATAAATTTATTAAAAAAAGAATTGCTATATTGATTCTTTGTCATTTAAAGTTTGTTAATGAAATTTTCCCAGAGCTTAAATAATCACCATATGGGCTGGTGTTCTGCACTAAGCTTCTGGTCAAAATATTTAACTTAAATATCGCCAAGATTTCCAAACGAAATATATACAAAAGTTCCATAAAATTAATGCAGTTCTTCCTTTAAAGATATTATAGTTTAAATAAGCAATATAATAAAACATAAATATAATATATTTAAAGGAAGAACTGCATTAATTTTAAGGAACTATTGTATATATTTCGTTTGGAAATCTTTGCCATATTTAAGTTAAATATTTTGACAAGAAGCTTCATGCAGAACACCAGCCTGTCAGATAAATAGTGTTCATGTGTTTAACAGATAGCCAGTGCAGAGAGAGCTGAAATTAGGAACTAAAGTTTATTGTATTTTTATTTTGTTGGTTTTTTTTTTTTTTGTTTTGTTTTTTTTTAAAAAAAAAAAAAAAAGAAAAATTATTTATGCTATATTTTATTTAAAAATATGTGTAATACTGTTTGGTATAAATATGCCAGGTAATTTAATTTTATAATTTAGTCTTAATGGGTTATTAGAATGTGTAGATATCCTACCATTCTCAGGTAATATTATTATCATTACATTTGATAATCATTTAATAAGTTAACTTATATTTTAATCATTTTTATCCCTGGAGATTTTTATATCTCACTCTGAGCTAATTTAAATGTATGTTATTTCACTCAGTTATATGTAAAACAGACCAAGAGGTTATCAGAGGGTTTTCCATTTATTTGTTTGTTTGTTTGTTTTTTATAAATGCTACCCCTTAATAATAACCGCTAATATTTTTTATGTACGTATACGTACTGAGAATTAATTTTCTCACACTTGATTCACAGTCTTTTAAATGTCCACTAACAAATATATTTTAAGATTTAATATTTTATTTTGTGTGCATTGTACTTTTGCCTAGAATTTTACATACATTTAATATTTTTAAGTAGTTCTTATATAGTCGGTTGACATAAATTGCATTGTTGGTTCTGACATTGATTAATACACATAGTAATTTTAAAATTCTTGAAGATGACTTAGTCAGTTAAAGTGATGTTGATATCTTGTTATTATTTTAGTATTTGTTAGCCTCATAGAGCAAAGCATTATTATTATTATTATTATTATTATTATTATTATTATTATTATTATTATTATTATTATTATTATTATTATTATTATTATTATTATTATTATTATTATTATTATTATTATTATTATTATTATTATTATTATTATTATTATTATTATTATTATTATTATTATTATTATTATTATTATTATTAATATTATTATTATTATTATTATTATTATTATTATTATTATTATTATTATTATTATTATTATTATTATAAGACAAGTATGCTTAATGAAGTAGACAAAGTCCTCCATTCTTATTTTATTCATTTTCCATGAGGTGATATTGTTCATTCCCAATGAGGATTATCATATATTAGGTATTGTATTTTTAGTGATTGTAATCAGATATTTTGAAAATGTTTAGATCCCATGGAGAGGATTGTATATTTCCTAGTGTGTCTTTTTTGTTCCTGATGCACTGTGACAAGGGCTATGCATCCTTTTTTCTGCCTCAAAGATAGGTATTTTGGAAGCCACCACAGTTTTATGAAGTGGTTCAGCTCTGCGGAGTATAGGTATATTGTTTTGGCCTATCACTCATGATGTATTAATGCTATTTCCACCACAGTAGGTGAGGTTGCATTTGTTTTTAGATATGTAATGAAAGATATGTTTGTTTAAGGAACTCTGTTTCTTCAGGTTATGTTTAGCTATTTTTAAAGCTTAAAGGTATATCAATGTCTGAATTGCGCTGTTATGATAGTTTTATCATCCACAAACCAATCAACAATAATTTATATTTATTTTGAAGTATGTAGATTATGCATATGGTTTATAAGTGGCAATTCACACATACTAAGTAGTTAATATGCTCATCCAGAGTTTTCACCTATGGAATTGTAAGTCTGTTAAATTTCAATTTTAAAACATTTGGTGTAATAATTTTATGTGGACAAGAATTTCTTGAAATATGTGTACAAATGACCTCTGATGAGTGGGGCCCATGCATCTAAATTAATTTAAATTTAGTTTAAATTTACTTAAATACATCACTATCTATAATGTTAATAATGTAAGTATAACTAATGATAATTTTAAATTTTTATGCTGTATATGCTAGTCCCATATTAGCTTTTACTTAGATTATGGTATTCAATATAATGTGTATTATTCTGGTGGTTAAATGTTACCACAGCATTATGAAATGTGTCAATTAAAATAAAATTATGTTTGTTAAGTTCATATTACTATAATTAAAATAAAGAGATTTAGAATCCTTAATATTTTAGGGAGTTTATTTGGATAGAATTAAATATCAAATAGTCTCTGTTCACTCTTGTAATTACTTTTTTTTGTTTTATTAAAATAAAGAGTTTGAAAAGAGTTAATTAGAAATAATCAATTCCTTTATTCAACTAAAATTTTGCAATTCCTTTAAGTCAAAATAAATATTGTTAGTCAAAATGTTTAAAAGATAACAGTGACTATCACAGCAATGTTTCCAGTAATGTTTGTAAATATTTATTATATATTATTATTAATAAACCAAATTTTTTATTATTTAAAAAGTTTAACTTCTGTTTGTTTTTCTTTTATATGCTATTGTTTTGAGTTCCAAAGGTTGACAAAATTTCACCACTTATACAGAATATTTTATACTGGTTTAAATTATATAAAGCCATGCTTATCATTATGATTCTCAGATTGAATCACATTAACAGATAATCACATATTTTCAGATACTTAATAGAATGTTTATTTCAAAATTGATTTTAAGTTATTATTATTATCTTGTCAGACTGAAGATTATGCAATATGAAATGAAGAAGATTAATAATTCAGAAGATTATCTACTATGTTTAAAACTGCACATTATCTTACATTATCTTGTATATTTTAAAATTAAAATCCATCTGCATTTAATTTTATTAGTAGGTTGTCTGTGAGGAGGTGGAAAGGCATAAAAAGTATCCTTGTCCTTTTCCCAGCTGTAGTGATGTCCTGGGTAATAGGCCATAACTAATTTAAATTTAGATTAATTAATCAAATCTTTAAATTAATATATTTTATTTTATTATGCTGTGATTGAACATAAGATAGTCATCTTATAGTCAGCCAATATATTACTCACTTGTTTATTCATCCAAGCAATCCTTTATTAGTCAATTTTAACTTTTATATTTCACAAGAGTTTAGTTAAAACCCCTGAAATTGTTTACTCTTGTTGTTATTATTAATATGGTTTAGTGAGATAGTCCTTCAATAAAGTATCATTTGGTTTATTCAGAGTATATGATCCGGTAGAAGACTGACTATAATGACTATTAAATAATGATATAAAATTTATTTTATATTATTTATGTTAAATTATTGAACATGCCACAATAGTTATTTGCATTAGTGTTGGATTTAGTCTCTGTCAGATTTTATATCTCTGTATCATCATTCATCTTTGTAAATTTTTATTGTAACCCCCCTGCGTTAAGTCGTTAGGATTCTCTAATAGATTAAGATAGTTTGTCTCTAATATTTTATCATTATCTTCATCTTCATCATTTCTTCAACTTATCATTATCTTTTCATCTTTTCCATATTTCCATTTCATTTCATCTTTCATTCTCACCCTCATTGTCATCATCTTCTTTCACCTCATTTCTCTCTTTCTTCCTCATCTTCATCTCTTTTCCATTTTCTTCCATTCTCATCTCATCACCATCATCTTCTTTCATCTCATTTCTCTCATCTTCCTCATCATCCTTATTTTGTTTCATGACTTCTTACATCATCATCATCCATTCTTCTTATTTTTCTCTCTCCCTTCCTGTTCTCATTTTATTTCATCATCAGTCTTTTCATTTTCATTACCTTCATCACTCCCCCTCATCTCTATATATATTTATTTAGGTTACAATATATTGTAATGGGTACAGACATCGTTACATTGTTTTTTTATTAGTAAACATAAAAAAAAAAAATAAAAGTTCGCAAATAAAACTTCTTTTTTAAAAATTAAAAATTGAAAATTAAAATTCTATACTAAACTTGCATATATATAAAATTGCACAGATAAATAATTATTAAAATAAAACTTTATTAAAGAAAAAGTATTTTAAAACTAAATTTTCAGAAAAGATTTAGAGATAAAAATATATGTTTAAGTTTGAAAACAAATTAATTAATCTTTTGTAAAATGGAAATGATTATTTTAATTAGTAAGCTAGTGCTTGGGCATTTCAAATGTATAAGCAATGGTCAGATAGGAGAGGAAAAACAATAGGAACAGAATGGCCAATGAAAGAAATCCATCGGGGAACTCGGACCTCAATGGAAGGATCATCATCATCGATGATGTAATGTCAATTGAATCCTTAAAATTAATATAAAAGGAAAAGTTTGGAAATTATTAGTTAGTTATTACAAAAGGGACTGAATTGTGTTAAGTCGGAGAGTTGGTGATGAAGGGATTGAAAGATGCACTTTCAATTCCTTCAGTTGTTATAACAGAAAAAAAAGGGAAATGACCGATCATTTTCTACACTAAGGACCAGCTAAAGTAAAGACCTCCGGATAAATAAAAAACAATGGCTAACTGGATACAAATATCTTCAGTACGGCGTGAGAATTCCCATTCAGTATTATAAACAACTACAGATTATGGGCCTTTTAAAATCGTAAGAACTTTATATTCATTTGAAAACATAGAACTCTAAATTCTAAATCTTTTAGTAAATAATACAAATAGAATCCTATCTGACCAACATAAATTAATATTAATAATGTCATTTGATGTATTGTTTTTTTATTTAAAATCATTTCCATTTAATTTTTTGTTCTTTTAAGTTTTTTATTATGATTTTTGTTTTTCGTTAGACTAAATTACATAAATGTTAAACTTTAGTCGGGCATGAATAGCTATATAGATTTGTAAAGTTATATTAGGGGAGGGTAATCTTAGGTTATTTGTTTTGTAGTTAAATTGGGTCAATGGATTGGATATATTGGTGTAATTAGTAGATGTAGTATGAGATCCACTATGAGTAGGATTGCATATATATGTTACACACTGTCTGTTTGCCTACGGATGGGTTTGTATGTCGGCAAAGGACCGCAGTCCATTTCTATGGAGTTTTTTTTGTTTATTGTTCTACTCGCCAACAGATGTAGCATTCCTGTTGGTGGAGAGACAATGTCTTCTCTAACTCTACTTACTGTTCAGATGTACATTCCTGACAGTATAGTATTTTGTATTGTCATATTTTCATGCTACATTGAATACATAAATGTATCAGATGGATTGGCGCCAATTTGACTACGAACTTTTGGCCTAAGGTTAAATAAGGGAAAGAATATTTTCTTTTCAAATGCAAATCTATGTAGTCTATTCATACTCAACACTCTAAATAAAAATGCATTAAATTTAAGTTGGGTATGGAAATTGCATGGATTTGTTATCGGTTAATTATGTTTTTGGTTTTCATATTTGATCAAAATATATAGACATTCGGTAAATAATGATACCTCATGGTGAGTATCTAAAATGTATTTATTCGGATGTCTTTTAAGTTATTGGTGTCACTGTGGTATCTTATGATGAATACCAGTGGGTTTCTTGTATTCCCTATGCAATTGACGGTATCAATGATTTTGTATTTTGATCGTTTATGTTCATTTTGGAATGTTTTTGACCGTGTAATCTATGTAACCGATCTATACTCAACATTTTAAAAACACATTTTATAAATCCGTCTGTGCAAACTTATAATATTTAAAATGTAAATTTATAAAAATTAAAATGTAAATTAAAATCAAAGTTAAAAATGTAAATTAAACTTTAAAATGTAAACATGCTAAAATAATAATGTTAAATTTTGTTTATATATGTGCGTAAATAAATGTTTGTGTGTATAATTACTAGCAGTGGCTTATTTTATTCTTTTTTATATATTCTTAGATAAGAATTTATTATAAATATAAATCTCTGATATTCCTCTGAGCTAGTGACAATGGGCTAATGACGGTCTATCAAAATATATAAAAAAAAATTTTTTTTTATTTACGTATCTGCCTACTTTATAAATTTTTCTAGGTTCAAATGCCTAGATGGCGCCCTGTAGTGCAGATGATGTTAAGTCCCTTCTCCAGATCGTTATAATATATATATATATATACACTCCCTTGCTATCTATTAATCCCTCTTCCTAATCTTTCTATTGCTCCATTTCTTTCAAATATAACAAAAACAAAATATTTAACAATGGACATACTTGCCTTAGACCACCCCACTTGTAACTGTACCTGATTCTATATTTCCTAATTGACACATATAGTAATTATTTTCATACAATTACTTGATAATATCCGTTAAAGCTTCATTCATTCCCAAACTTACTAAACTTGTCCATAATCTATTTCTATTTAATCTATCATATACCTTATGAATATCTATAAAAACCATAAATAACTGTATATCTATATTTCTACTCATAAATATAAGTTATGTAACTACAAATAAACTATCTCCTGTATACCTATCTAATCAAAAACCTTGTTGCATTTCTCCTACTGTATTAGTTTCTTCCATCCATTTTGTGACTCTTCCAGCTACCATATATATAAAAACTTTATATAACACTGATGTTATCACTATCAACCTGTAATTGCTTATCTTTTTATGATCTTTTTATTTTATTTTAAATAGTAGCTTTCCATTTGTTTTATTTCAGCTATATGGAAATTCTCTCTTCTGTACCATCTTATTAAAACATGATAACAAATGTGATTTTGTTCTATTTCCTAAATTTATCACCACCTATGCTGGCCATCCATCTAAACCTATTGCCTTTCAACTTTTCAATTTTTTGCCTGTCCCATTCAATTCATTATCTATAAACCTAATATTTTCATTAGTATATGCTTTATGTTTGTTATCACTCTGTCCTTCACATCTACTTATTTTCTACATCCATTACATACTTATTTAAGATAGTTTCTAATTCTACTTTAGAGATACTCACTTTTTTCTCATCATCTTGTAATACTATTTTCCTCTTCTCTACATTCCTTCTTTTAATATATTCCCAAAAGTTTTTGCTTCTATCTCTTCCACTGTTTTTAATATCCTCCAATAATTTCCTATTTAATTTTATTCTCTCTCTTCTTTTTTTTTCAAATATTTTCCCATTTAATATTAACATCATATTCTCTTTCTAGTTTTCAGTATCAACATTTATATTCTCTGCATGATTTTCCCTCTCTTTTACAATTTTACTAAGTTTCACTTTTCAATATGTGTAAGAAATTGTCACCTGGGTGAAGTAATTAGTGCTGGATAAGCATAAAATGCTTATCTTGGGAATCATTTATCTTTATCATATGTTTTTGATTATATAGTTCAGTAAATTGTGTTGAAGTAGAAGTCAAAATATATATCTAAGAATATATATACTTATACAAAGTTAAAATTATATCCAAAAGAAGGTATATATGAAATTAAAATTACAATATAATCTATGTAGGTCATAATCATTTGAAAATAAAAAAAAGTTGATTTGGTATTTCAAAAATGCATACAGAATAAGACAGGTTAGTCTGACTTCTGGGTTGAGGAGGGTAGTGATGTAAATGACCTACGGTGAATGATGCATTGACAAAAGAAAACTTGCAAATATAGATATGTTAATTCTAATATGTTTATGGATAAATGATGACTTCATATTATTATTATTTTCAGAATATTTCATGTAGTAAAATAGCTAAATAGCTGACGTTTCAATACAATAACATCTACCTTCCTCAGAGCATCCTCTTTCTCAAAACATAGGAATGCTAGTCAGATTTAAAATTTTTATTTTTAACTGTTTCTTTCTTATCATATTTAAATTCTATTGGTTGAAAAGTTTCAAGAATTAATTTGTCTTCCAATACCTTCTTGTAAATGTTGTTGACTTTCTTTAATCCCCACCTTTCATTTATGCTGTTGGAACATTTAAAACTCTCTATAGCTTAAGATGTAATATGTTGGACGATTTCCATAATTTATGAGTGAATATTGAATGTATAGAAAATTTTAAACTTTATTTAAACTTTTCAAATACAAACAACTTGTTAGTAATAACACACAAATAGACAATACAGGTTAGTAATTACACAATGTTTCGAGTAGTATTATTCTCCACTCTTCTTCAGGTGTTGCTGGCCTATATGCACAGTGACAATATTCGCTTAGAAGTTGAACTCGCACCTTTAGATTCTTGTATATTGAATTTAAGGCAAACACTCTACCAACTGAGCTATTCTGTCAAAGGCAACATATAGTAGAAATTTGATATATTTATGCTTGAGGGTTGGTTCAAATCCTCCTGAGTCCTTCAATTTTTTTTTTAACAAGTCTAATTATTTTTATTTTTTTATTTTTTCCTAAGAGCAAGATTAATTAGAGGCTTCCATACATTGTGTATTGCCACACTGGGTTGACTTATAGGATTATTTACCATTGTCATATGAGCAGCTTCCTTGAATTTTCTTCTATGCATTTTTTCCTCTTTATCCAATATCTTTGTATTTTCCCACTTAAGCATGTGGTCATTAGTACATCCATGATCTGCTATGGTAGACACATCTGTTTTTTTCTCTTTTAACCATTACTTTGTGTTCCTTCAATCATTGTTCAACAGGCCGACAGATCTCACCAATGTATTTTCTTACACATTCACATGGTATCTCATAGATGCAGTTTTTGTTCTTCAGCATTTCCAGTTTAGGCTTAGTGGAAGTAAGCATTCCTCGAATTGTGGTATGGCTTTGGAAAGCAGTTCTAATATTATATTGACTGCAGATTCTTTTTAGTTTGTCTGCCATTCCTGGTATGTATGGATACACCACTGTACCAATAACTGTTTCCTCTTTTGGTGTCTTTTTCTGTTGTCTATTGAAGGTTTTTCTGATGACTGCTGATGGATAACCATTCTTCATAAGCATTTGTTCTATGTGAATCTTTTCTTTTTCCAAATCACTGGTTTCTGAACAAACCTCCTTCACTCTGTTCCATAGTGACAGTACAATTCCTTGTTTAGTGCTTCTTGTATGATTGGATGTATATGCCAAGTATTTTCCAGTGTGTGTTGGTTTCCTATATACTGATGTTTTTACTTTGCCCTGAGGGAGTCTTGTCACAAGAACATCCAAGAATGCCAATTTTTGTTCTTGTTCTGCTTCCATCATGAAATTAATTGTAGGAGATATGTTGTTAATGTGCATCCAGAAAGACTGTAATTTTACCTTGCCATGTGGCCATACTACAAATGTATCATCAACATATCGAAGCCACACTTTAGGCGGACATGGAGTGGTATTTATAGCTGTTGTTTCAAGTTCTTCCATGTAAATGTTGCTGAGCAATGGTGACAGTGACGATCCCATGACCATCCCTTGATTTTGTTGGAAGAATTCTGAGTTATATTGAAAGTATGTTGTTGTTACACAGAATGTTAATAACTCCATTATACTATCAATAGGTAGAACTGTTCTACTTTGTAGACTGTTATCGCCATATAACCTTTTCCTTACAATAGACAATGCTTCATCACATGGTACATTTGTAAACAGACTTTCCACATCAAAGCTTACTAATATGTCAGTTCTTTCCATTTTCATGTTCCTGACTAATTAGTGCTTAGAGTCCCTGACGAAAGATGGTGTTCTATATGCCAATGGATTAAGAACTTCGAGAAGAAATCTTGACAAACTTTGACAGGGTGAATTTCTAGAACTAACAATAGGTCTTAATGGAACATTCTCTTTATGGATTTTATGCAGTCCATACAGGTGAGGAATCTTGCTGAAATACGAAGTTAATTTTTTTTTTCTGAATCACTGAAATACCTGCGATGCTTCCGGAGTAATGCTTGTAGTTTTACCTCTGTACTTGGAATTGGACTTTTGCTACTTTTTTGTATTGGCCTGCTGTGAGAAGTCCTTGAATTTTGTTATCATAATCAGTTTTATCCATTACAACTGTAGTGTTACCTTTGTCAGCAGGAAGAATGATTATAGATGCATCCTGTTTGAGAGATTTAATAGCTCTCCTCTCATCACATGAAATGTTTGACTTCTGCTTGTGCACTTGATGTCTTTCCAGAAAAACCTTCAATAGACAACAGAAAAAGACACCAAAAGAGGAAACAGTTATTGGTACAGTGGTGTATCCATACATACCAGGAATGGCAGACAAACTAAAAAGAATCTGCAGTCAATATAATATTAGAACTGCTTTCCAAAGCCATACCACAATTCGAGGAATGCTTACTTCCACTAAGCCTAAACTGGAAATGCTGAAGAACAAAAACTGCATCTATGAGATACCATGTGAATGTGGAAGAAAATACATTGGTGAGACCTGTCAGCCTGTTGAACAATGATTGAATGAACACAAACTAATGGTTAAAAAAGAAAAAAAACAGATGTGTCTACCATAGCAGATCATGTATGTACTAATGACCACATGCTTAAGTGGGAAAATACAAAGATATTGGATAAAGAGGAAAAAATGCATAGAAGAAAATTCAAGGAAGCTGCTCATATGACAATGGTAAATAATCCTATAAGTCAACCCAGTGTGGCCATACACAATGTATGGAAGCCTCTAATTAATCTTGCTCTTAGGAAAAAATAAAAAAATAAAAATAATTAGACTTGTTAAAAAAAAAATTGAAGGACTCGGGAGGATTTGAACCAACCCTCAAGTATAAATATATCAAATTTCTACTATATGTTGCCTTTGACAGAATAGCTCAGTTGGTAGAGCGTTTGCCTTAAATTCAATATACAAGAATCTAAAGGTGCGAGTTCAACTTCTAAGTGAATATTGTCACTGTGCATATAGGCCAGCAACACCTGAAGAAGAGTGGAGAATAATACTACTCGAAACGTTGTGTAATTACTAACCTGTATTGTCTATTTGTGTGTTATTACTAACAAGTTGTTTGTATTTGAAAAGTTTAAATAAAGTTTAAAATTTTCTATACATTCAATATTCACTCATAAATGATGGAAATAGTCCAACATATTACATCTTATAATATACCATCATTACTAACCTTCAGACAAGTTCTCTATAGCTTCTCTTAGCAATCTCTGGTCATATTCTTCAATTTCTGCTAAAATATTTGTTTTATCAAAATTGATATCATGGTTAGCCAATTTTATACGAGAATAAATAGCTGATGAATTGGATTTTTCTCTGATTGCCAGAATGTGTTCTTCATTTCCCAACCAATAGAATTTAAATAAGAGGAGAAAGAAAAAGATACAAATCCTAAATCTAGCTTGAATTAAAATCTAATTGTAATTTAAATTAATGTTATCGTACTAATTTATAAATATAAACATTAAATAAGACTTCGTTAAATATTAAACTATTTAAGGATGTGTATTACACATATGTGTATGAGAATGTGTATTTTTTAGGGATATTATATAAGAAGCTATCCAAATGTTCAGAACCTGAATGATGAGATGATGGATTGTTAGTAACAAACGAGAGTGAAACAAATTGATAGTGGGATGAATATATAAACTGGAATGGTCTAACCATAACCTAATTTAATAAAGGGATTTCACTATACTTTCTCAGATCTTTGTGTTTATTTGTATAGAGTAATGGACAGTTATATTATGTGTTGGGTATTGGAAATTAAAGCATTCTAAAAACTAGGTAAGAAAATGTGTTATAACAAGAGTTCCAGATTTCTCTGTATTCTGGCAGATCAATATTAGAGGAATGTACCTGGAGATGGTAAATAATATATATATATATATATATATATATATATATATATATATATATATATATATATATATATATATATATATATATATATATACTTAAAGCTTCCATTATATTTCACGTATTTGAAACTTGAATAAAACATTTGAAATACAAACAAATGATGTTTAAAATACGTTTTCTGCTGAACTAACACTATTTAGATCGAGGGCACAACACCTAATAAATATCTTATTATTTTGAACTAACAATATTTAGATCGATGGTACAACATCTAATAAATATTTTATTATTTTTTCAATACTCATCAATATCAATTTACTATAGTTTGATTTACAAGTATCAAAATTAAAACAGGCAAAATTCTCTATATGTATTGCCACTCAGTGCAAGCCGGAGTAATCAATGGATGTCAGAATTCGTCAGTTAGGAGTGTTGGATCTGAGAACACTGCATCAGATCTTAATATCTAATGCAAGCCAGAAACTAGTCTGGGAATATTGGATGAGTAGTCACTAGATGGGGTTTTTTATACCCAAGCCTTCTGATATCCATTGATTACTCTGGCTTGCACTGAGTGGCAATACATAGAAAGTTTTGCCTGTTTTAATAACAGTTGCGAGCAAGCAAAAGAATGGTGATCATGTGAAGTATCAAAATTCCTGCATTCATATCTTTGATATCATTTATTTTAGATTATTATTCTTTTATAACGGTAGATGTAAATTTGGATTAATAATACCATGTGAATACGTTTGATTTAAAATGAAATGATAATCGGTGGCCTAATGATTAGTGGTAATCATTAAACAATTTATCTGCAGTGGCTGCCTTCATATATAAGAGCGCAGAAAGTTATAATTTTTGAAACTAAATTGCAATAAATAATTTCTAGTATAATTAATATTTGCTAATAATTGTTATGAGTTGTAATACAAAAAAAAAAAAAATGTGATGAATGAATATTTAAATTTTGTATAAATATTGTTTTTTTTTTAAATAATTATGTAACTTTATTATAATTAAATTCAAATTACATTTCTGACTTTTCTTGCAACATTTAAACCAAAATTTTTAGAAGCTCTCACTCTTTAAAATATGGAAAAAAATTATATAACATTATTATCAATAATAAATAATATATTTATATTAATTAGCATAATTAAAATATATAATGCATGATATTTAAAAGAAATCTCAAGATTTTGCAAAATTTAAATTAAATAAACTAATTAAATTCTATTTTATTAATGAAGGCGTTCTATTGACTGATGACGTTTAAGTGTTTATAATTATAATTAAATTAAACAATTAATGTGCTAGTATAGGAAATGTGATCATGTGATGCTATAATTAAATTAAATTGATTTTTTATTGTTTGTGAAAATTTATTAAAGAACTATAAAAATTCATAAGTATTATATTATTTCCAATGGGTCGTAAGGCCAAGCAGAACAATAAATATAATAATTACAGGTGAATAATAAATATTAGAGTTAAATACCATTTTTATTTTCCCTGATGTAGATTTAATTTATATTCAGAAAGCTATTTCTAACTTTACGCAAGATGAGAGTTTTAATATTTTTAGTTTTATTTGGATTTATAACTATAGGTATTTTTTACGATTATATATTTTTATTTTATTTAATAAGGATATATTATTTGTAGTAATTTATATTTAGCAAAATATTATTATAAGCACGATT
The DNA here is from genome assembly GCA_028023455.1 of Epiperipatus broadwayi. Classification (NCBI taxonomy): domain Eukaryota; kingdom Metazoa; phylum Onychophora; class Udeonychophora; order Euonychophora; family Peripatidae; genus Epiperipatus; species Epiperipatus broadwayi. The sequence continues at coordinate 298,310 of JAQFVV010000548.1, read as the reverse complement.
ATTAATGCATTTATTAGTCTTAGTTATTTGAATATATATTAAGTTCTGTTTTGAGGTCAGGTAGAGAGTTGGGAAGATGATTAATTTTGTTACCTCTATTAAATTAAACACTCCCATTATTTTTTTTTATAAAATAACTTCATTGGTAAACATATCTACATTAGAATAAATATATGTTTTACGGGCAATTGTATGATGAAAACACAACTATAACGGCACCGATGGTATTATAAGTTAACTCCAATGAAGTGTGTTACAAATTTAAAGAATATTATACTCTAATAATGCATAATTATGATGACTAAACTGATGAAAAGTCCAGATATATATATATATTCAAGAATAAAATCTGATTCTCCAATCAGATTTTATATGATGACTAAACTGATGAAAAGTCCAGATATATATATATATTCAAGAATAAAATCTGATTGGAGAATATTAATGAAAATAAAGACTTAACATATGCTGGAGCAAATAAATACTGGTCTAATAGAACCGATGATCAATGGCATGAAAAAAGATTGTTTAACATATGAAATTGAAACAAGCAATGGTATTGAAGGGATGTTGGGCTAAGTTTTGGATTAATAAGTGTTGCAATATACACTTTGACCTTAATATAAGTTACAAAAGATTTGGAACATGTTCTGATAAATAGAAGATATGAAGATGAGTTCTACATGTATCATTTTATTACAATCATAAGTGTATTATAAAATCGTATTAAAAAGTGATACCCAAGGGCTAAACCAGACAAATATTACACTAAGAATAACATTCGAACAATACCACTTTTCACTTTAGGATAATTTTGGGAGAATACATTCATATTTGCACTGAATGTGTTCATGGCAACATTATATAAATGCTGGCCTAATTGCATTTTAGAAAGATTAATTTGGATGTTGAGAAATGATGAGGAGTTACCCATAAAGAAATATCATAGTTTACAGTCTGGTAGACAGTTTCCTCTAGGGTGATTTGCCAACTCCTATTGTGGAACCAGTTGATGTTTGGAAATGATGAAGATGTTTTGGAGGCCTTTAATGATTATCTGAATATCATCAACCAAAAATATAGGGTGGATAGTAGTTTTAATGAGGAAGGGAAAAAATATTCAGTGCATTGTTCAATTTCTTTAATCAGGAGTCCATAAATGGAAAATAGCAATGTGATAAATGATCAACATTGTGGAATGCCGTGATTAGGTTTGATACATGTTAACAGACACATATAATTCGTAAATTTAATTGATTTATAACTAAGGTAGTTCTAAATAGCAGTTTTTAAATTATTGTATTTAAACAGATGTTTATGTAGTGCAGGGAAAAATATTTCTAATTGACTTGATCAAAAGCTGTCTAAACTCGACATATGTACAACATAATCTGTAAGTTTGTTCTCTTTGGCAACAACGTTGATTCTTGTATTAAAAGGATAGTTTGAGAAGCACAGCAAGTTTTAATTGCATAATGTGAAGTTGATTGTTTTGGCAGAATAAGTTCATTCAACTTTTTTTTTAAAAATAGTCTTGGAAATATTTTTGATCAATATCGTCAAGTGCTATAAACTCAAATTATTGATTGAAAGATATATTGCATTTGATGTTTTTTTCTGAGTTTATGTTGGTAGAAAGCTTGGGGATATTAAGATTGCTTAAGTAATGTTGATAGTAGCATTAATGTAGAAAAAGAATTATGACTAAATCAAGCTGCCTGTAGATATTAGCTGAGATAAGATTTGCAGTTAGAAAGATATGTATTTCCAGGTGTTTGATTTTTTGGTACAGTTGCTTCTTTGCAGTAAAAATTTTGGGATAATTGTGTACTGTAGTGATTAGCAAATAGATATTGATTAGCTGCTTTTAGACAATATTTTAGATACTGGAGAATTTTTACGTGAACATTGGTGCCAAAAAGAAAAATGTCACCTTTTGATGATATAGGAATGCTGAGGGTTTGAGGTGGAATGAATCATGCATCATTTATAGTGATTCTTACAAACTTTGAGTGATTTGGTATAATTATGTTTAATTTACATCTTATTGCGTTCTAATCGTAAAGTGTGATTAACCGGTTTGCTTTTTGCAGTTTATAGATATGAGCTTGGACATTATGAATTCGAGAACTGGTTTGAAGAATTGTATCTATATTTTAATACTGTTTTCTGATTAGTGTGCTTATTTCTGAAGTGGATGATGTATTTTCAGATACAACATTTGCCCATGCTCAAGACTTCAGCTCAATACTGCACAGATGATTCAGTTTACCAACTTGCCACTTTTCTTGCGATCATCTGTGCTCTACACTTTTTTGTAGCATCTCACACGTAAAAATCACGTACAGCAAGCAAAGGAGGTCATAAGGAAGTAGATTTGCTTCTTTAGTTATATAGCAGACTTTCATTTTACATTTTAGATAATTGATAATATTTCAGTCTTCTTTTGCTGCTGCTTAATAACATATGTTAGTCTCATGAATCTGAAAGTAGCAATAGATTTATTTGTAGTTCTGCTAGATAGTCTGGCAGTGACAGATGTGGTAATAATAGCTGGTAATCATCCAAATCATAGTTTTTCTATTACACTAATAATTGATATTGTGGAAGAAAGGCTATCTGTGAATATTTTGCAACCCTATTTATTTAGTTAACCAAAAGAAGTGATATTAAAGCGATTGAAGTTGATTAACTTTGAACTATAGTAGCTACTTATCTAGTGGATAATTTGCTGCTGCATTTTTTAAAGTCTTCACTTCTTGTTTGTTGTATTTTTGGAGCTCTTTGAGGTTAACTGTATCTAAAATAACATTACTGACAAAGTTTGACAAACTTAGTAGTGAAAATCAGAACGAAAATATTGCTGAGTAATAGACTTTCTATTTTCTTGTTTGTATCAATTGGATTTGTTCACCCTAAGTAGTCTTTTGTAGGGGTGATGCAAGAGAAGTAATTCGCATTATGACATCTATTATATATATATTTAGGATTTAATATTATTGCATTTTTCTTTTACTCGCATTTTTAGAACTTATGATTTTGCCCAGAATATCGGTACTTGCTTCTGTATTCTTTTAACATTTATTGTTTTTCTGAATTTAAGGTTTTAATACCTTTGTATGAGAAAGCTTTTCTAGAGGGCGGAAATCTTTATTTTCAGAGCTCATAATAACAATTGAAAAGCTGGAGAATTTAATATTATTATTTATTTTCTTTTTTTTCTGCGATTGACTTTTCTTTTTTTGTTAACTATACTTTATAGTGGTACTTTATTTTTCATGTACACTATGTGATTAAACGCAATGTAATGATCAAACTATGAGAAAATGATTACTTTTTCTGACCGACTGCAGAATTTAGGTTTTTGTTAATTAAGGCAACCTTAAACAACGTTCGATATCTGAATATTTGCCATAACATTTTAACCCTTAATAAAATATTACTTTCTATTGATAAATTTGAGCAATGTCTATGTTGCATGCGTCTCTCTTTTTTAATTACGGAATAATTTACGAACTTGGTGTTTTATTTTTAAATCTTTTTATAGGCGTGTAAGTATTTTTAATGGATCTCATAGCATTAAATCTGACATAATGAAATATATTTGATTATTTTTCGATTATACACTAATATATTCCATTTGATTTCTCTTTTTTTTAACATAATGAGTTTATAGTATTTGACTTTATTAAAGAGCATTAAGTGCATAACAATTTACCTTTATTTGAACTCTGATATATAGATATTGTTAGGTTGTTTTTTTGGAAATAATACTAAATTTTATGTTTAATTTGATAACATATATACAACAAACCACACACACACACACTTATTCTTTGTGAATCTTGTTTTATTAAAATATGAACTATTATAACGTACAATAATATATACCAGCGTTTCTACTGTATTATTTTGTAATCTTTATAAGATTTTTAAAAAAGTTTGTCTGTGGTTTATATATATAAGACTGTGTTTGTTTTTAATTTTATAATTTATTTTTAAATTGATAATCTATTTAATTTTATAAAATGTATAATAATTACCAGCTCTAATTTGTATTATTTCTTGTCATGCATGCATTTGAAACTAATTACATTTCCTTCAAATTAACTAATGTTTTTATATATGCAATAAAATATTTTTACTAATGTTATTATTTTTATATTATTTCAGTGCTTATAAATATTATGCAAGTATATGTCTAAAACTGATTCCCATTCTCATAAATTACATTGTAAATAATTATGCCAGATTAGGATCTGAAGACATAGAATTTAAACATAAAAACACAGAGATAGTTGTGACAAACAATAGAGTATATAGAAGATCAGGTATACTTTTTATACAATAACATTGCATTCGACTACAATTTACAACAAAATCACTTCAAATAAATATTGAAAAATATCTAAATCAGAAATAAAAACCCTCTTCAAACTAATATTTTGATTCACAATTGAGTAATTATATTTTGAACATTCATCATTTTTTAAATAATGTGTATTGATTTCAAATATCTAGTTTAGTGATGGCTTTTACTGACTAGTATTAAATAATATGGCAATCATTACTCTAACTACTTCACTAGGCACATGACCTTTAATAATGGTAGATCAAACAAGATAGCAATTATTATTGGTAAAGTATTATTCACGTTTGCAAAACCTTTCAATGCAAAGGCTCCTTATGGAATAATATTTTTAATATCACTTATTGTAGCAAGTTATCTATCATAAAGAACAAAATATATTTCATCTATCTAATTATTTATCTAGTCCTCTCTCTATTTGTTTATATATTCATTCATTTCTACTTCTATATATTTCTATAAATCCATCCATCCATCCATCCATATATCTTTAAAAATTGATTTGCATTTTATTTTTCTATAAATAATTTAGAAAAAAAGACAAATAAATAGAATTTGATAAATAGTACTTTATTAAGAGCATATATATATATATATATGTGTGTGTGTGTGTGTGTGTGCGTGCGTGTAAATAAATAACAAGGTCATGGCAATCTAAAATTTTAGTTATAAAATATGCAGTCATTTTTTGTTGTATATTGAAATTATAAATAATCATTATAAAAATAAATGCACCATTTATTGTAAAATTAAGTTTGTAATAGGTTTAAATATGAACTGTTCTGCATGCTACTAAATTTACATTCATCTCATAAAGTAGGTTGAAGTAAAGAAGGTTCCCCTTTTTTCTTCCAAGGCGTAATCTTGGGGTTAAGACCTGTAAAGGTTCCTAATATCGCATTTTTTACACACATATTCTTGAGGTTAAAGCCTTAGTAAATATTACTTACTGTAATCAATGTGCGTTTAAATAAATTTATAATTCATCTCATAAATGGAATAAAATACATGTTTAGACGTGTTAAAAATACATTGTAAATCAATTATCATTGAATGTATTTAATAATTATTTCATTTTAATAAGAATTTGGAAGGTATTAGATTAAATTTAAATGTGAGTAGAATCTACTGTGCTTTTATTTGTCATTTTTATGTTTTTCCATGTGAATGAAATATTGCTATTACATCATGCTTATGAACGCGGTTAGATCTTATATTATGTTTGAGTTTTCTGCTCTATAGTAGACAGACTACTATAGACATTAAATCATGACCTTAAAATTTATAAAAATTCAAATACTTTAATAAAGGTGTTGAAATGAAAAAATTCCTTCTATAAGAGAAAAAAAAGTTGTCAGTAATAATAGTATTAAAATAAATCATGTTAGTCTTTCAATCAACTATTTATATTTTATATAAATTAATTAATTAATAGTTTATATAATATCAAACTTCAATATGTATTCTGATTTTCCATGTCAGATACGCTATTTTAATAAAATCAAGCAAGCAAATACGTGTTTAGTAGAATTCCATCATTTAATTAGTATATATATATCGTGCCAATTGCTTATTTATTATCAAACAAAACTATTACCATTATGTGAGACATTTTTGGGAACTTGGATAATTTATTAAACAAGTAAATGGATTTTATAATATACTACACTTCTGTGTGATAATAAATATTTTAGATAGTGGATAAAAAATAGCAAATGCAAAAATTACAGTTGTATAAAATGACAGGAGAAACAATTTGTTTGTTAGCGGAAGATGATAATAAATATTTCTGTATGACGTTTTCGTTTCAATTATTTTTTGACTTTAATATTCTTTTAAGTTTTATTTGAAATAAATATTGTTGTGTAAAGAAATATAAACATTTTGAAAAGTAGAAATTAAAAGTCAAATTTTGCGTCGTAATAATATCAATTTTTTGTTGTTTTTTTGTTTTGTTTTTTGATGTTTATTAAAATTTATATGAAGTCAAACTAACTATATTTTACATTTTATATTTCATTTAAAATTAACATTTTATTTTTGTGTAAGCAGTTGATATTTTGTTTGTTAAAATAAAGAGAGGATACCACTTTCAATATAAATGTGTCATTTTTCTCTTAAAATATATAAAAATATACACGCGCATTATATAATTTCAAATCATTATCGATTTAGTGCTAAGCAAAAGTCTATCTATATTTAAACTATTTGCTCATTTCATTTATCCACATGATGCCAGAAAACTTTATTTATTTTAACTATCCATCTTATGGATGGTTACTTACAAAGTCTTTTGCAATCACTTGGCATTCAATTTAAACCATTGACTGGTTGTTCTTCTTTAATCATTTTTTATAACAATTTGTCAGCCCAGCTTCATTTCAGACTTTTAATAATTTCAATATTAGTGATTTCTTTCTTCACTTTACCTATGTATTTCACGTTCGATCTTTTTTGTTAATTGTTCTTAACTATATCTCTCCATAGTCAGTCGAGTAGTTCCAAGTATTTGCTTTGCTCTTTTGATAAGAGTTCAAGTCTCATATTCATAAATATTAACTGGTAAAAATTTAATTCTATGATTGAATTCATCAGTTATATGTGTATATGCATTTATAATCTGATCAAGATATTTGTAGGTGTAGCTATTTTTAATTCGTGATTATTAATCATTATTTGCTAAAATCTATCGAATATTACTTTGGCTTTTTTAGCACTTATCTTTAATAGTGTAATAATATTTTTATTAGATAACTCTTCCTGAATGCTTTTAAATAAAGATTAATGTCATGTACTAAATTAAAATGACTTAAATAATTTCTATTTACTTTTATTTTAGCTTCACAATTTGATTTACGAAATACTTTTTTGTAAAACTATTGTAAACTGTTTTGATGATACGAATCACAGAGAATTACGTGTTAGACACACTTCTTAACATTATCTCTTTTAGAATCACCATGTAATCTAATAACTGTTATTAGAAATTGATAAGTATTCTTCAAAATATGGCACTATTCTGGTTTGTATCTGAATGATTCAATGTTTTAATCTCCGTATAAGTTATATAGAATCAAACACTTTTCTTATTATACAAATTTAAGTCATAGTGACAATTCATACTTCTTGATACTATCTGAAATTCTTTGAATACTTTGCAATGATCAGTATTTTTGCACATTTTAGAACCATTGTACTCAATTCTACGTAATCAATTTTTTTAATGTATCACTAAAAAAATTATAATCTTTATTTTTTAAACTTTTTATCAATTATCTTTCTTGCAATTCTCAATAAATTTTAACCAAATCTTATCCATCTTCAAGGGTTTTTTTAATGCTTTACAAAACTATTTGCGAGTTTTATGTGTGTGTGTGTCAAAGCGTCAGCGGGAAGCGAACTCCGGGACAACTGCTTGTAAGGCAGCTATGCTAACCACTCGGCCACCAACGCTTGTCCAACTATTGCGAGTTTTAATCAAAAATAAGTGATTTTTCCTTCAGATAAGAATATCAATTATTAATATTATTTTTTATTAATAATTCTCTTGATTTTAATTTTGCATTAATAAGATCTTGCATCTCATGTAACCATTAATCATTTATTTAATTGAAGATATTAAAAACATTGTAATCTTAAAATCCATATTTTTTGGTAATCAAAATATATTCCAGTTCTCCTGTCCTTTCAGTTAAATGCTTTCATGCCTATAAATCTGTTTAGTGTTTCATTCAAAGAAAAAACTCATAATAAACAATCCTTTATTTTTATGCCCAAATCACAATTCAGCGTTATTTCCTATTTCTATCACCCTAAACAACTGTGTTCATAACACTTTCGATAATGTATCAATTATTTCATTAAAGTCTTTGTGACAATGTCTGGTCAAGATTGTTTTCTACATCCATATAATCATCACTCCGTCATTACAAATCTTGCTATTTTGTCTATAATATACCATCAATTTCCTCAATGTTGCATTTTCCACTTTTTATAATGAATCCCACTCCACCTGTGCTATCAATATTTGCAACTTTGCATTAAATAGATTTCCGTTTTAAAATTCAATTGTCTTTTCAATTATTCTTCTAACTTCACAAAATCCAACCATCTTTCCGTTTAATGTTACACAAGCTTTCCAATTTTTAAATCTTTTTTTATACAAATGGGATCTGCAGTTCTAATTATCTAAATAAAAAGTCGTCATTAAATGGAAATCTGGATTCATAGTCTATCCACGTTAATGACTTGACAACATCTAAAAATAAAAGTCATTATTTACTTTAATGGTAAATAAGTACAAAATGTATCTTTCACTTATATTTATTCTATCTTCAAAAATTATCAAGCAATTGAGAAAAAAGACTAATATTTCTTGATCCTAAACTCAGAAATAAAAATTCAATAAAATTATTGCATTGGTTATGGAGTTAGTGACGTACCCGTCCATGTTCTCTTGCTATATAAAAACTTTCAGTGGAATGACCGTTACATAAATAAGCACATATGGAGTGGACATTAAAATTTCTACTGCTCAGATAATTTTTTTAAAGCCTCAAAGAGGAATCAAGGAATATATTTTCAGTTAAAATTAACTTATTTGGATATATATATATATGATAAACAAAAATGCAAGTTAAGTTAATTTGCATATATTTATATATATATATATATATATATAAATTATTAATCAATGTCTGTATTCCAATTATAATAATATATATATAACTATTCAAAACAATACAATAATTAATACAGTAACAATATTTTAAACAAATATATACCAATTTAATAGAAGTACTTTCAACTATCTATGTAGTCGTTGTCAACTAGACTCAAATTGTATTAGAAAAAACCGTTACAAATGTAAACAAAAGCAATACGTCATACATCAATTTTCCCACAATTCATTAATTTTTATATTGGCTGTCTGTCTCTATTTATCAACTGTTGCTTTTCACTTTTTATTAACATAGCTTCTTTAATTTTGCGTTTATTATTATTTCTTTCAATACACAGAATTTTAACTTTATTAAAATCAAAACCATAATTACATGTTACATTATGATCAAAAAATACTGATGGTAATACATCATCATTTCTAACATTCTCTTGTCTTGATTTTTGCACTCGTTTATACAATAACAAATGCTCCCTTGATCTTTTCTCCAATGTACATCGAGATTCCCCAATATAAGCCTTTCCACAAAAACATAGCCATTTATATATTGCACAACTTTGATTTAAAATACCACACCTATTTTTTGAATTATTTATTAATCTATTTAAATTAGGAGTAGTATAAAATGCAACTCGACATATATTTTTATATATCTGTTTTATAAATTTAACCTGTTCATTACAAATAAATGGTATTGATATCCAAGTATATTTTATTTTATCAATATCTATAGCATCTAAAATTTTTCTATTATTATTAAACTTAGTAACAATATTATAAATTAATTTATGATCATATCCAACATTTAACAAATCCATAATAAATACATTTATGTTACTTATTTTATCAGAACTATATTTACATAATTTATTATTCCTAAATAAAAATGATTTTAAACTGGATAATTTATGTGCAATTGGCACATTTGAATACCAAGGAATATATCCTCTTTTTTCAATATCTTTTATTACCATACAATAATCTAATTTATTTTTATTACGTGTAACTTTAATATCTAAATACTGAATTGACTTTTTTTTTTTTTTTTTTCAAAAGATTTACTCCATTTTAAACCTTCTAAACTATTTAATTCATTGAATAATACATTTATAATATCTAAACTTCCACAAACGAAAACATCATCGACATACCTGTAATAAATTTTAATACCTTGGCAATATATATTAGTATTAAGAATTATATCTTCATATCTTGATACCACAAAACTACATATTTGTGAAACTACAGGAAGTCCCATAGGCCATCATAATCCATTTTATAATAATTTTCATTAAATATAGCATATATATTTTTATCAATAAAATATAATACATCATTTACAAATTTTACTTTTTTAACATCAACTTTTTTTAACCTTAAAGCATCTAATATAATTTTTATAGATTTTAATCTATCTATTGAACCGTACATCTCACATATATCAAATGTACAAATACTATCATTATTATTAATATTAATATTTTGAATTTTTTCTACAAAATCAAAAGATGAATTAAATTGGTATATATTAAATTGGTATATATTTGTTTAAAATATTGTTATGTATTAATTATTGTATTGTTTTGATAGTTTTATTTAAAAATATATATATATATATATATATATATATATATATATATATATATATATATATATATATATATATATATATATATATATATATATATATATATATTCTGAAGATTTGTGATGATAATATTCTAGTTGTATTTATATATTGAACTATTTCCATCATCTAATATTAAGTATTGAATGTCTTCAGCAGATTTAACTATTTACATTTCCAAATACAGTCGACTGTTAACAATATCGTTTTGAGAGGGATTATTGTCCTCTTTGTTTCTGGCCTGATCAGTGGCATTACAAGCATGACAATCAAACCAGACCCTTAGATTCTTGAATAATGAAATTTAAAATAATGCTTTAAATAACAGCCATCCTACAAAAGTCAACCTTCAGTAGGAATTTCATGTAATTATGTATGATGTTTCTCCTGATTTCTCCACTTTCTTCAAAGAGAAAAAATGATTAGTGGTTTTCATACATTATGTATAGTCACACTAGATTGACTTATGGATTATTCACTATTGTTATGTGAGCAGCTTCTCTAAAATTTCTTCTTTTTACCTTTTTCTCTCATCCAATATTTTTGTATTTTCCCAATTAAACATATGTTCATTGTTACATACATACTCGATCTGTTTTTTTAGACATATCTGTTTTCTCTCTTATAATCATCATATTGTGCTCTTGCAATTGCTTTCCAATGGGGACACGGGTCTTACTAATATACATTCTTCCACGTTTTTGTATTCCACATAGGCAGTTTTTGATTTTTTACATTTCAAGTTTAGGCTTTATAGATATTATCATTCCTCATAGCGCAATATGGATCTGGAAAATTGGTTTGATACTATACTGATTGCAGAAGATGTCTGATATTTATAGTATGAATGATTATATTACACTACCAATAATTGTTCTTCCTTTGATGGTTCTTTGTATTGTCTTCTTAAGGTTTTTTTAATAATAGTCAATGGATAATTGTTTTTCTTAAGTGTTTGTTCTATATAGAAGAATTTTTCTTTTTTCAACTCATTGGTTTTTTGAACAAATTTATTTTGTTCTGTTTGATAGTGATAGTATAACTCCATATTTTGTTTTTCTGACGTGATTCGATGTATATGCTAAGTATTTTCCTATGTGTATGGGTTTCTGTAAACTGTAGTTTTGATTTTGTCGTGAGACACTATTGTCACAAGAACAACTAAGAATGCCATTTTTTTCTTATTCTAACTCTACTGTCAATTCAAGGAAATACGTTATTGATGTGTTTCCAGAATTTTGTAATAGTAATCCAAGATATGACCACACAACAAATGTATCATCAATATAACAAAGCAAAACTTTAAATGGGTATGGAATAGTTGTTATGACTGTGGTTTCAAGTTCTTCCATATCCATATTGCTAATCAAAGGTGACAATGATGAGCTCATAGCAATTCCATAATTTTCTTGGAAGAAATCTGCTTTGTGTTGAAAGTAGATTATTATGCTGTATGTTAATAGTTTCATTATACTATCAATAGAAAAAGTTGTTCTTACTTTAAGCTCTTATCACCATTTAATCTTTTTTCCTTAAAATAGACAATGCTTCTTCACATGGTACAATTGTGAATAAACTTTCTACACCAAAGCTTACAAGTATGTTAGTTCCTTCAAAATTCATGTTCTTGATTAATTATACAAAGTGTCTAGGATCCCTGACAAAGGATTGGGTCTTATCAGGACTAAGAACTTTGAAAAGATTTTGGCAAAGTGAAATTTCTAGAACTAACAATAAGTGTTAATGGAATATTATCCTTATGCATTTTAGATAGACTAAAAAGAAGACGAATTTTTCTGTCATGTGATGTCTGGTTACTTTTTCTGATCACAGAAGTACCTGCGATGCTTTCTGAGTAATATTTGTAATTTAGTTTTTTATTCTGTATGAAATTTGTTGTACTTTTTCTATCGGCCTGCTGTGAGGAGTTCTTGTATTTTGTTTTCATAATCTGTTGTATTCATTACAAGTGTTGAATTGTCTTTGTCAGTGGGGAAATAATTATAGATTTATCTACTTTGAGAGACATAATTGTTTTCTTCTCATTACAGAATATATTTTACTTCCATTTTTGTTGCTTGTCAAGTGTTTTTTTATTCTCCGGCATAATTCTGCTGCTTCTTCTAAAGGCAATTTTTGAGTGACTTTCTCAGTGTGCACCCATTATATCTAATTAAGAGATATTAGATGGTCTGATTGCAAAGTTTAATCCATTTTTGAGAACAGAAATTTTAGCATTTATTAGATCCTTAGAACTAGGATTTTTAACAGATGAAGCTTGTACACTGCTTGGTAGACTATGACTGTCGACATGATCATGAAGATTTGCAATTTTTTTTCTTTTGGCATTAATTTATTTTTCCATGTAATGTAGAATATTATTTTGCCTGAGAAACTATTGTGAAGTCTTCATCAGTAAGATTATTTTTAAAAAAAAACATTTAACATTATTAATGAAATGCAAGATTTGATACTAGGAAAACCTTTGAGCTTCCTTTGTTCTCTGAAGATTTTTTTTAGCTCTCTGAGAGTTAATATGAGGTTTTAATTGCAAAATCTTAGGAACTAATCTTTCAGATTTACATAAGAAAGTTAAGTGATCTTCTAATTTGGCCAGCTTTAGACACAGTTTGTATAATGTCTATAGCTTGGTATAGTACCAGGTCCATACTGAATACTGTATCAAACTTTAGACATTATGAAGAATTATGTCTAAAGTTAGTCAAAATAGAAAATAATTAAACTTACTTACAACTGAAATACAGGCTTATTATACATCTGTATCAATATATGTAATACATAGGATATATGAGCACAGACTTTCACATGACCCATCGCTCACCACTCTAACTCATATTAGTGATACAGTTGAACACATATATGTTGAAAAGATAAATAATCACCAATATACGTATTTCATGCTAAACCAGCAATCATCAGTTGATGCAGATTATCATCTCCACACATATAAACAATAAGTGCTCAGATATATATTAAGATAACCAATCTTCATACTTTAATGGACATTTATTTAATGTAAACTTATTTACGTAAATGTAAATCTGAAGGGTGGGTTCCTAAAAGTTTGCAATTGAAATGCCTAATTGACTCCCAGAATCCTGATAAATTACTCAGAGAGCAAGTGAACATCTATTAAAAGAAAGAATAAATGCTCAAATATTTTTCAAGTATCAAGTCTTGCATTTCATTAATAATGCTGAATGCTTTCTAAAATATAAACGTACTGCTAAAGATTTTACAAGAGTTTCCCAAACTGTTAGCAAATCATATTCTATATTGCATGGAAAAATAAACGAATGCCAATAAAAAAAACTTGTAAACCTACATGGGCATGTCAAGGGTCATAATGTACCCAACAATGTACCAGCTTCATCTGTTAAAAATCTAGTTCTAAACACGTAACAGATACTGAATGTTCTGTTATCAAAAATGATTAAACTTTGCCATCATACTATCTAACATTCTTTAATTACATTTAATGGCAGCCACTGAAAAAGTCATTCAAAAATTGTCTTTAAAAGAAGCAGTAGAATTGCGTTGGAGAATAAAAAGAACACTTAAAAAGCAACAAAAATTGAAGTCAAACACATCCTTTGAAGAGAGGAAAGCAATTAAATCTTTCAAAGTAGATATATTTATAATTATTCTCCATGGGACAAAGGCGCTGCATCAGTTGTAATAGATACAAACGACTTATTATGACAAAATATAAGAACTCCTCACAGCAGGTCAATATAAAAAAGTAGCAAAAAATCCTATACGAGAAACAAAGTTGCAAACGTTACTCAGAAAACCTTACATATACTTTAGTGATTCAGAAAAAAGTAATCTAATATCATATTTAAAAAAAAAACATATTTCAGCTAAATTTCTCACCTTTATGGTCTATCTAAAGTCTATAAGGATAATTTTTCATGATATTGTTTGTTCTAGAAATTCATTTTGCTAACATTTGTCAAGATTTCTTCACAAAGTTCTTAATCATTTGGCAGACAAGACCCAGCCCTTTGCCAGAAATTCTGGAAACTTTGTAGAATTAATCAAGAATATGAAAATTGAAGGAACTGACACACTAATAAGGTTTGATGTAGAAAGTTTATTCACAAATGTAACATGTGGAGAAGCGGGGTCTATTATAAGAAAAATATTAAATCTTGATAATAGCTTACAAACCAGAACAAGTCGTCCTATTGATAGCATAATGGAACTATTAACATTCTGCATAAAAACAACTTCTTACAACACAGAATTCTTCCAACAAAATCATGGCATGGCTATGGACTCACATTGTCATCTTTGATTAGCAATGTTTACATGGAAATACTTGATACCGGTAACTCATAAATGCTCCTCCATGTCTATTTGAAGTTTGTCTTCTTTATTCTGATGATGCATTTGTTGCATGATGACATGGCGGAACACTACTACAAACTTTCTATAAACACATCAACAACATATTCCTTTCAATTAAGTTCACAATAGAGTCAAAATAAGAACAAACCCTCATGGAAATTCGAAAATTCAGTTTACAGAAAACGTCACATACAGAAAAATATTTTAGCATGTATATTCAATCACACCGGAATATAAAACATGGAGTTATACTATCACTATAAAACAGATGGAAAAGAAGTTTGTTCAGAAATTAGCAATTTGAAAAAATGAAAAAGTATATGTATATAGCAGACAAATTTGTAAAAATCTGCAATTGGTGTAACATCAGAACAGATTTCCAGAGCCATACCACACTATGTTGAATTCTAAGGTGTCCAAAGTCTAAACTTAAAAAGCTATACAGCAAAAACTGCATCTATGACATGTTTTGTGAATGTGGAAGAGTGAGTATTGGTGGGACTAGTTGTCACATTGAAAAGCGATTGCAAGAGCATAAAAAAACCCATTTACTACAATCCTACAATTTAGCAATCTCCCAAGGAAACTTAAATAGGACCAACTGATTTGGAAAATAGATTCAATTCTTGAATGGGAATTTTGTAATCAAGGATTTGTCAGACTTTAGTATCCATATCCTTATCGATAAACACAGACTTAAAAATTATATTACCTTTCGCTTTCACATAAGTTTGCGAAACGTTGTTACAATTAAAAATAAGCTAGATCTGCTGCATTAACGGAAACATGAGGGTATAATATAAGAATTGTTGTAGCAAATGTTTTACTGATATTGATCTTTTTATTTAGCAATATTCAAACACATTCATGCCATTAAATTATTAAAATATGTTTTTTCTTATTATTCAACTTTAGTTATAAGTATTATTGATGAGTTTTGTGTTGCACATTTCATAAACTTTTACTATTTGTAATTCTTTATCTATTTTTGTATTATAATAAGGATATAAATAAGAAAGTTATTTGATCAAGCTAAATATAAATACAACAAAATTCTATAACAATAGCATATATCTCTATTAAGATTTTTTCTTGTTGGGCTGCAATGGTCCTAGATCTTCTGAGAGAGCATCTTTATTTTATATGTATATGATCATTATCAGAAAACAATCCTTTTCACCAATATCTTGCTGCAATTTTATACAGATTAACAATTCGGAAAGTGTCATTAACATGAGGAATTAGGAAATCAAATCTCAAGAGTGAATTTGTTAACTAAAGATTATAAGAAAAAATATTTTGTTAAGAAAGAACAATAAGAATTAAATGAAATGGCTATATTTAAAAAAAAAATCTATTGATTTTGTAATAAGCATGACAAAATATCTCAAATACTTCATTCATAATCAATGATGTAGAAAATATTTTTGATGATAATTTGATGCCAAGAATGTCAAGCGGCGGTGGTCGAGAGGTCAGCATAGCCGCCTTACAAGAAGTTGTCCCACACATGAAAAAATAAAGAATGATTTAAAATATTATGACTTATAAATGAAGTTGTAGCATTTTTTTGTAGTCAAGATCATGAAAGATTTGTGGATGTTTAATGATTAAACACTTTGGTGAGTTGGGCATAAAGTAAGTTATTTCTTATATACGTGTTTTTAGACATTTAGTAGTTTTCACAAGTTATCTAAGTTTAGGTTATTCCATTTGTCTTTGAAATTTTAGATAACTCTTACTGGCAGAGTCTTTTTTCATAATAGCTAATCTTAGAAGATGATCTATAAAGGGTTTTTTTTAAAAAAAAAAAAACTATATGTTTCAATTATTGATCATATTTATAAATTTCTAGTAGATTAATTTCTAGTCTATGGAATATTTTGTTAGGTGTATTATTTGTTATTATTTTGATATTTATGCTTATTTTTGGAAGCTAATTTGTAACCATTGAATGTTGTCAACTTATTCTGAGAGCCATATATCAATAATAATGTACATAATTCTTCAGAAGAAAATGATACCAGTAAAGTCTTAACACAATCATAGCCGTTACTTTAGATAATAAAGTAGCACAATCTTAAGTTATATAGTATAATCCAAATTTAATAATGTCGTAATGTACATTTAACAATGGTTTAAGATGGGATAAACACAAAGGTATTCTTTTTATAGTTATCTTGATCATTCATATTTCTCTAGTCAATAAGTGGTCAATCCTAATCGGGAATTTATTTTTAACAAATTTATATTTTTGTTATTACCTGCATAATCTGAGTAGCATTCATG
Source organism: Epiperipatus broadwayi (assembly GCA_028023455.1). NCBI lineage: Eukaryota > Metazoa > Onychophora > Udeonychophora > Euonychophora > Peripatidae > Epiperipatus > Epiperipatus broadwayi. The sequence continues at coordinate 280,970 of JAQFVV010000548.1, read as the reverse complement.
CTAACAATTGCATATTTCAACTAACAATTGTATATTTCAAAAAGAATATTTTTTTTCTGTTAATGATAATTTGAAAGATGAGATTTGTTTACATATCCTCCAATTAGATTCCCGAAAAATACTTTTTTATAATTAAGACTATTCTTTTGAATGTTTATTTTAATATTTTTCATTGCTATGAAAAATGAGTTCAGATGTTCTGAATGTTCTTGATATATTTAGAAACTGTGATGATAACATCAAAATGTATTGTAATAAGTCTTTGGTCTTCACAACGCAAGATACGATCAAGGCACTTTAAAACAAGGCATGTTCTTAATCAAACTTAGTAATATCTTTTTAAATCTTTTTATTAACTATTATACTAAACATTATTATAAGAGGATGAACATTTGTGTATAAGTTTTAATTTTTTTTCTTTTTTCTTAGCCTGAAAAAAATCATTCTTTACTTAAATATTGCTAGCTACCATGTTTAATTTATGATTTTTTTGATAATGTCCTTCTATTAAAAAAACATTTCTAATGTATTGGATGAATACATTCATCTTTTTGAAATATGAATAGAATTCCTAACGTCATCTATGCACACTAGATCACTTTAGGAATACATTTCATCAGGTTTAAATTTTACTCTCTCTCATCATTGCACGTGATTTCGTTATAATTGTAGTTGTGAATGATCTGCCTGTCCACTAAATTCAATCCTATTATCAATTTATAGATTAAATTTGGTTTGGAAAAACAACTATTTTTGCTTATATATATATAGTGAATCTTATTCAAGGTTTAGGATACTCATGTTTTATATATGATTTTCACTTCAGAATTCGGCAAGCATTTTCAAAATATTTTTGATACTGAAAAAAATGTGTTTTATAAAATACCATTTGAAGTTCTATTTCATAAATCTGGTTTAAATAATTTTATTTTTGGAGTTATCAATAAGTTTTAGTAGATGGATCATTAGTATTCTCAAACTTAGCATTTGTTTGATTTCAGATTTGATTAAAGTGTTATGAATATTTGGTTACTTTCTATTTTATTTCTGAATCTATAGTTTTTATTTTATCTAGAGTATTTTATGATAATGATGTATATCTTGGAGATGTATTTATTGTATTTTACTAAAATCATAATGAATTATCTGCATTGCATTGTTATATAGGTAATCAAAATTGTGTCCCTTTTCTATAGTTCATTTGTCAGCTTTTACTTTGCTTCTCTGCATCTCTTTTGGATATTAAATTATATCACCTTTAATATTCGTCTTCAGAGATAATAAATGAAGTAAATGATTTTAATTTTGATACAGTATTTTTGAAAAACTGAATTAATTGTCCTATTTCCATGTCAGTACTCTTTTGAGGAAATTTGCTACATCACATGGTATTTTGATTTACCTTTTCAAAATATAACCTCTTCTGCTTAATAGCAAATAATAAACTCCCTCAATCACAGACTGCTTTTTTAAAATGATTATAAGCTACTACTTTTTTATGTGAGAATAATGATAGAAAAAACTGAAACATATTTAAAATTTGTTTAAAGTTGATTATAGATGGCATATAATTTATAAAATTTGCAAAGTTTGTTTTCCCATTTTTACATGAGTGAAGTTATGTGTTTTTCTCAAATTCCATGAAATACTGTGAATTTGTTTCTAAAGAGAATATGTTCATTAGCATTGGCTAATTTATTCAACTTATCACCCAATTCTAATATTTTTGTTTTTCCTTTTTTATTTTTGTATTTGACGCATGAGCTGTTACTTTTTATTTTCCTTATTTGCAATATTTACCCTTGCATTGTTTATTTTTTTAAGTTCTATCTTTGTGTCAATTCTACTGTATTGTGATTTTAATACTTGTAAATATTTTTAAGTGTGTTTCCATTTTCAACGATTTCTTCTCTAAAGTTCATTTCCAATATTATTTTAATTGTTCTCATATCCTTTATATTTCTTCTTCTAATAAATAGTAAACTATATCTTATTAAAGTACCTCAAGGATTTTAATTAGCACTAAAAACATTTCTTACACTGACTTCTAGATTTTGTGAGCACTTGTAATAATATTAAACTTTCTTGGCTTTTAGATACATTTAATATTCATTTCCTAGTGAAATATCATATGATTTCCAATGTAAGTTTGATAATATTAAAATGCTCACTGCCAGTTTCAAAATGTTGTTATTCACTTACAGCTTGATAGCTTTGTATTTACTTTAGCTTTAATTGATCGAAAGATTATCTTACATTTTATGTGTTGTGCTAGAAGGACATACTGATATCCATGGCCAGCTTGAGCAACTTTGAAGGTCAATTCTTAACAATCTATCTAAAACATTTTTTGAGAAATGTAGTTAATAGATATAAAATAAAATAATTATTTTTATTAACTCTTTATGGTTGTATTACACTTCTAGGGTTAATTGACAACTGTATTATGTTAATTGACAACTGTATTATGTCAGCTTTCTGTCTCATTGTTAGTGTTGTTTCCTGGCTTTGATAACATTTAATTTGCTAACCAGCTGTCAGAATTTATATATGTTTAGACATATTTTTGTTTAACAAAAAGCAACTCTAATTTCATATAAAAAACATTGGGATAAAACAAAATAAAACATATATAAAATAGAAAATAGGCTTGCTGCCTATTCTAATCAATAATTCAAAATTTCGAAAATTATTTAATAATGAAATATTCAAGAAATGTTTACTCACAATGCAAGTCGTATAAGTAGAAATTATTTGTACAATCGTTTAAATAGTGTTAATAATTTGAATACACTCACAGCGTTCGACAATACATAGAAAAACGTGCTCCATTTCGCTACCAAGTTCTTTTTCGTTTTAAAAAAGTTTGTCCTTAATGACTAAAGCATGGGATGTGAATAATAATCATTCATATTTTTATTGCAAGATGGTAATTAAATACATTGATTTTTATATAACAAAGAAATCCCTTATTTCATAACTTTGTAACAAACAAACAACAGATATATGTAACACTGAAATTTATTTATCAAATGTATAGTATCTATGTGATTAAATAAAAAGGATTCCACCTTTCCACATACGCACTGTACTAATTTATAGAAGCCCAAATTTAGATTAAAGATAAGAAAGCCGCTTTTATACTTATAAAGTCTCTAACTTGGGTTTAGGTTTAGGAGTTTTACTATACTCAACTCAGCATTGTTGGACATATATAAATTAGCACAGTGCATATGTGAAAAGGTGGAAATCTTTTTATTTAAGAGATAAATGTGTAAATACAATGAAAAACAATTGTGAATATATATATATATATCACTTACTACTTATGATGTAAATGTTGTTAAAGCAAATGATCTGTACTTTCACTTAGCATTCAACAAGACAAGACAATGCAATACCATTATACATATCGGTGATTATAGAAAACATTGTCTTGGATGAATAAAGCAAGAATAATCTAATTATTTACTGCAAAATATTTATTAAACAGATTGACTTTTACTTAACAAAGTAAAGAAATTCATTGTTATTTAAGACTTTATAACAAACAAATGATAAATGTATGAATATAATGTGTCACTACATAAGTATTATACTTCTATACTATTCTTTAAATAATTTGTTCTGAGTTGTAGTGTACGTCATTTATTATAACAGCATTAACTATTTAATTGATTGTGTGTAATGCTATATGTGTATGGGTGTATATGTTGCATTCTCTCATACTTTAATATATTTTGATTAATAACTTTCATCTCTGATGTTAATATTACTTTAACTTAAGATGTCATTTTTATTTTTTTTGAATATCAATATTTCAAAATAAATATCATTAATTATAAAACTAATATCACAGGAAATATCTGAATATATCAAGTATTCAGAATTCTTAAGACTTATAATACTCATAACATGTAACGGCTCAAGCATAAATATTTCATAAACGCTAAAAAATGTCTTTAGAAACAATCAAAATGACATCATTCAAATATATAAAATATAATTAAATCCCTACATCTTATCACTATATTCACATAGTCCTGAAACAAATTAAACCAAAAAATATTGCATCATTCCATAAAAATATTAATTTTATTCAAGAATTAAATTAACAAATCACCCAACAAATAATAATGAATAAAGTGCATTAGAGCAACCTGAAGTAAATACATATATAAATTATGAAATTAATTATTTTATCTGTCCTTCTATTAAGTGCTCTTCAATTTCACTTTTAAATAACTCTTAATATACGTAAGCAAAATAAATTAATAAATTTTAATACTTAAATGCATGATAAAACCTATTTCTAAAAGAAACAGAGCTATCAGTTACATAATTCATGAGAGATTATATAAAAATTAGCATCGTTTATTATTATTATTATTATTATTATGTTTCAAAAGGCCTTTATTGTCTCAAAAGAATTACAAAGTTTGCATTTACATAGTTCGTCTACATATAATATCCTGGATTGTCCATTATCATTTGAATGCCATTAGCAAATCAATTACTTATAACAGAAGGAAAAAAAAATTGTTGCTAAATTGTCCTTGTTGCTAATTTGACATGCATATCCTTCTAAGTTTTTTTATAATATTTAATTTCATCAATTCACTATAACATAGATCTAATCTTAAGTAATGATATTATTATTATTATTATTATTATTATTATTATTATTATTATTATTATTATTATTATTATTATTATTATTATTATTATTATTATTATTATTATTATTATTATTATTATTATTATTATTATTATTATTATTATTATTATTATTATTATTATTATTATTATTATTATTATTATTATTATTATTATTATTATTATTATTATTATTATTATTATTATTATTATTATTATTATTATTATTATTATTATTATTGAAAATATAAATGACCCATTTTTAAAATTTCATCGATATATGTTGATACATGTGCATGCAGCTTTCTATGGCCAAACTAGATAAAATACGTCTCAAGAAATTTTAAAGAGTATATATTTCGGATAGAAATGTTAAATATTTTTTTCTTACCACATTAAATGATGACCCTGGGAAATGATTAATATAATCTGAATAAAATATAGTACAATCATTGGTCATCATTTTGTAATGAAATATTGATTGGAATATGGGATGAAAATATAAAAACTTTAGTATATCTCAGAATTGAGACATCTTTCATAATAATATAAATCTTGCCTAAAGGTGGAGTGCCATTGTATAACAGCCATAAAGTTGATGTGATATTTTGCAACAATCACTATCTATATATGACCATCATTTACCAGCATTGAGAAGCTATTTTGTAACAATAATCATGGATCTTCTACCCCACAATCTCTCTACATTGGTTTGTCAGCATTGGACACAAAATAAAAAAAATTATCCCATACATTTTTGCTCAACCATCTATTACTGGTACAAAATAAAAGACAATGAAAAAATACCCTTATGATTTAAATATTAGTTATAACATAGCAAAACATGCATCAATAAGTAATAACTCTGTTATAATGTGTATAAAATCATCTAGCTCAGTCACTTGCCACATTATGCAATAAGAATATTTTCAAGACATAATTATTGAAATTGTCCACTACAATAAAACAAGATATTAATGACAATCTTTATTAAAATCTAATTTATTCAGATATTATTTAAAACAAAAGAAAGCACACAAGGTCATCACTTCAGATATCACCAAATGTATTCACTATCCCCAAATAAACTATGATAAGCAGTAAAATCATATATTATTGTCCTAAACAATGGTACATGCCTAAGACATCTATTTAACTTATAATTGAATGAAACCAAATTTAAATCAATAAATAACTAAGTTCTGATATACATTACTAATCTAATATTAGTTATAGTAATGTAAATTTACATTAGCTTTTAATGATATCTCTATTTTAACAAACTAGTTTCTAAATAATTATAATAACATTTTGAGATCGTTTTATAAACTTACAATATTTATAAAGTTTAAATAAAATAAATCCTTATTCAATTTTATATCTAATTTAATAAAATGTTAAAAATAATAACTTATCTATACTCTACTTTATATCTATATATTACCATTGCGTAAGTTATATACTTGAAAATAGAATGTCTGACAAGAACATATTATCAACAAACAAATTATATACTTTACATTTATAATATCCAATCATATCATTATATCAAATATACAGTAGGTTTCTATTGGTTACTGATCAAATGACAAATGACTAATTCCATTTCTCTATTTTAAATTTCCAGTCAATCAAATATTAGAATATATATATTTATAACAATTAAACTATACAAGATAATTATTGATAGTTGTCCAAACCAAAGATAGATATCAAGTTATAATATTTAATAAAATTTATGTTCCACCTCAAAGAAGTTTAGAAATAATTAAGGCAGATCATCCTGATTAATGATTTCTTGAAATCTATTAAGATTTTATTAACTGGACAAGATAAGCAAGATCTTAATAATTAATCATAAACAAATAAAATTATTTATATACCTAATATCAATTTTAGATACACACAAATATTTCAATGTAATGACCACATAAAGTGTATATCTAATTAAGCTTAAATAATAATCAGGTAATAAAATTTATCTGTATAGAATCCCACTGCACTTACCTATATTGGCCTGATCTTGGATCAAAATCCAAATATCCAAAATTATATTGCACCCTCAGAAGAAAAGTAATTAGACAGATTCACTGGATTTTAATAAACTCTAAATTTATTGGCTTATAATACATATATAAACAAAAAGTCAGTTGTCACATGACTTACATATAAAAAAGCTTGTTTAGAGTGTTAGCATGCTCTTAAGTTTATATATATATATATATATATATATATATAAAATATATATATATGTCCACAGATGGCATTCTACCAAAAACGCCCATCAAGCGTATGTTTTGTTCACATAAACATCAGAGTAGTTAGTATTCACTATCTCTAACTATAATTCCACTTTCAGATCATGATTTCAAGCTATTTGCTATCGTCAGTGAAAGACGGGAATAAAGAAACTAGATCTAAATACAAACTCTGAGCGTTTATGAAACAATTTCTATTCAGCTTGCAAGCGTGAATTTTTTAGACACGTAATGTCTTCAAACTCAGCATAGCAAACCAGATAGCTATATGGGTCTGATCTCAGTTCAGCATCACCACATAGTAGAAGCCTCTGCAATCTATATCATTGCAAAGAAAGACCTCAAAGGTACATTTATGATAAACAAAAATGCAAGTTAAAAAACTTGCTAACGCTTGTATTTATGTCCACAGATGGCGTTCTACCAAAAACGCCCATCAAGCGTATGTTTTGTTCACATAAACGTCAGAGTAGTTAGTATTCACTATCTCTAACTATAATTCCACTTTCAGATCATGATTTCAAGCTATTTGCTATCGTCAGTGAAAGACAGGAATAAAGAAACTAGATCTAAATACAAACTCTGAGCGTTTATGAAACAATTTCTATTCAGCTTGCAAGCGTGAATTTTTTAGACACGTAATGTCTTCAAACTCAGCATAGCAAACCAGATAGCTATATGGGTCTGATCTCAGTTCAGCATCACCACATAGTAGAAGCCTCTGCAATCTATATCATTGCAAGAAAGACCTCAAAGGTACATTTATGATAAACAAAAATGCAAGTTAAAAAACTTGCTAACGCTTGTATTGTTTCATAAACGCTCAGAGTTTGTATTTAGATCTAGTTTCTTTATTCCTGTCTTTCACTGACGATAGCAAATAGCTTGAAATCATGATCTGAAAGTGGAATTATAGTTAGAGATAGTGAATACTAACTACTCTGACGTTTATGTGAACAAAACATACGCTTGATGGGCGTTTTTGGTAGAACGTTATCTGTGGACATAAATACAAGCGTTAGCAAGTTTTTTAACTTGCATTTTTGTTTATCATATATATATATATGTAAAATAAATAAAATGTCCATTAATTAAAAACAAAATTGTAATTATAATTGAAATAATAAATTTAACGATTTACAAACTATTACAAACAATGCTTAAATCCGCAGAAGTACTTTTGGTTAATTTCTTAAACCTGCCTCAACTTCCATTAAATTTTAAAAAAAACATTCTTCATGAAGAGAGAAACCATAGTAAAAGAAAAATTAAAGAGGCAATTTTTATAAACAGAAATAAAATGCATTTAATAAATCAACAAGTTGCTAACATTAAAATATGAGATTCCTGGGATTTGAATTGATGACATTTGCTTCCACTTTTTTTTTTAATTTAATGGCAGTTGAGGCAGGTTTAAGAAATTAACCGAAAGTACTTTGTAACCATAAAATTTATTATTTCAATTATAATATATATATATATATATATATATATATATATATATATATATATATATATATATATATATATATATATATATATATATATATATATGTTGATGCAAGACTTTCACAGGTTGCATATATAAAAGACATATTTTGCGGGTTCATCCATATTAAAATATTTTAAATATTTTTTATCACCCAGAGGGTGACTTGTGTGACATAGTCGAAATGTCTCGGTATATCAGTATTTAAAACATTATAACATGGATGAACCCACAAAATATGTCTTATATATATATAAAACTCAAAAGTGCGTTGTATGACAATAATATTATATATAAACTGAAGAGAGGTTCTGAATATCTTTCTTAGACTTGAAATAGAATATATAATGAGAAAAAAATGTGATCAAATAAAAATAGATTTTCATTTATTCACTAATATAATTTCTAAGTAATTAAACCTGCATAAAAATCTATTGTATTTAAACCCTTCTTTATATGAATATCTCCAAGTTAAATCTTAAATAACAAAAAAAAAATATTTGAAAACATCAGGTGATAAATTAATCTATATCAGATAAGAGTTTAAATAATAATAACAAGGACATGAATTTCTCTGACTAATTAGTGTGTGAATCATATATAACCATATATACTATTTAATCCTATATTTTGAAATAAAATATGAACAAAACATACACATTTTTTTTCTAATGAAAAATATATACACATAAATATCATACTATCTATGTGAAAAGACTTCCTTTTCACCCACTAGTCCATTGCAGTTCTGTTTCTTTGTGCTTGATCCCAATGCATAGAAACAATTATTGAAGTAGAGAGGACAAGAATGAGTAATAACAATTGAGGATTTGAATTCCATTACTTTTGTTTTTAAATTCCCATATTTTTTCAGTTGTATAAATATATCCAATCTTTTAAAATAACAGATACTTAGTCAATGCAAAATCTGCACTTCACCGGCTTTATTTTTTTTCCTTTTATTGGTAATAATATATGAAGAGAATTATTTCTTTGACAAAATTCAGTTAAACCCAAATGAATAATAAATGCTGGCATTTTGCTCCACGTTAAGAAAGTGAAATTTGAATTGCTTAATATCACATTGAAGTTGAATTTATGGATCTTGTGAAATTTGTTGATCAAAATATGATATCCATATATACATTATAGGATTTGCATTTATGACAAATGAATGGATCAAATTCTAGATTTTAACAAATGAATATTTTATAGCTTATTTGCAATACAACACATATTGATGGGTTATTTAATTACATTTTGTGGTTTCTCTTGGAATTTCATTACTGAACTGCCCCAATTGAATTGGAAGACAGGTATTTTTTTTTCTCTTCCATGGTTTTATAAATTAATCACTTTTAAAAATAAAATTGATAAATTTTAGAGATGAATATAAAAGTATCCATTCTAAGCAAAGATAAAATTTATAAGACTCAAGTTGAAGCATTGCAGTTCCATTTATAATATATATCTTTGCCGATCTTAATGTTACTAAGACAACTGTTTATTTAAAATCAAAGATAACTCCTTGGATTTAATAAAATTTGCCTCCAATTAATAAATGGAATGAAGACTTTAAATATCGGATACAATAAAAAAAAATTTGTTTCACAATTCCAATATGATTTTTTTAAAAAAAAAAACTAAAAATAAAGACTTTACATGATATTTCCAATATCTTTTGAATAATATATATTTTTAATACAAAAATTAACATATATTTTTAATAATCTATTCCAATAAACTAATTAATGAACAAACAAATATAATTAAATATGAAATATTTAATTGTGTAATAAGTTAGCTTTTTTGTGAATGCCATAACAAAATGGACACATAATAAGTAATAATAATGATTTTATTCAAACGATTTATTTTATAATTCACTTAATTATTTTCTAGCACAACCAATTTATGATTTGATGCTAATACCAATAATAAATATTATTACTTTATAATATTAGGTTGCCATGATTATCTAGCTAACATTTATACTTCGACAGCTCCATTATCCATAGATCAAGTGAAATAAAATTAAACAAGTTCAAAAACTTTTTATTTATTTATGATCTAATGTGGACAGGTACAATATATATATATATTAAACCAAATTGAAATCCATTTCAATGGTGTTATTACCAAAAATATTTATTAAGCTTTTAATTTTCATTAAACGTTTAATGTTTAAATTTTATTATTATTTAAAAAAGAATACATGTATCAAAATACACAAGCGTTTATATGTAAAACGTGTTTATATCATTTTAATGTTTATCAATTTATTTTAGTTTTCATATACCGCTTGTTTTTACTTTAAATCAATTAATTAATTAAAAAAACAAGCAATCTAGCTAATTACATTCCTGTGGCTTTTATTTTAATAGCGGAGGTTTGATTTTTATGTAGTTGTTTTCATTTTAATAATCCCTGGGTAGAATTCCTAGATTACATTGAGCAGGAGATTAATATTTGCCCTGCCTAAGGCATAGAAATTAGACAACAAGGAAAGTGTTTCATGGAAATGGAGCAACGTATAAATAGCCCTGAAAATTTGGAGTGTCAGTTAAGTCATTATTCGTACTAGACAAGGGGTTTCTCAAGTGAAAGTTTATATCAGCACAGACATTTAAATTCTTAAAGAACATCAGCTGTTATTAAATACTTTTGCTTGCAATAAGATGAAAAATTCTATATGTGTTGTCAAAACCCAAATGGCTTGCTAACTCAAGAAAAGACGGATCCCTGACTTCCAAATTTGCTCCAGTAATGCCTTAAACACCTACAAGAAGCCGGAACCTCGTTACATCTACCTTGCCATGGTTGAAGAACCTGAAAATGAACTTAAGTAAAAGTGTGTACTCTACGTGAACATTGCTTTTACTGAAAGGTAACTATTTTCCTTTTATTCTTCCCAGGGTAAATTAATTCTCAGTAAATCTCCACTCAGTCTAATCATAAATATGTATTCATAAGCTTAAGTAATTTATATAGCCTCATATTTAATATTTGCTGTGTTTTCTAATATTTTGTAGTGTGTCTTGGAATCTTAGTTTTAAGATTCCAAGTTGCTTTCAATTTTTGTTTATTGAAGAGTGACAAGTGAGTTTTCTATTTTTATGTATTTTTATAAATGCTTTGGCAGTCATGCCTTTTAAATGCTTACCTGTAATTATGTTAAGATTCAATAATTAATTTTAAACTCTATGTTTGCCCTATTGCTAAACCTCCAAAATCTTTTGGCTGACGACTTTATTGTCTAATTTCCCGCAGGTGGAGATTTCGTTTCTAATATCTCTAAAAGTGGAAATTAGAATTGTGTTTTTCTTTGTAATTTTATAAGTCATCAGCAGGAAGATAAAATTTATCCTTTCTTAAATTACAGGTGAGCGATACTTTTGTTCTGCTAAAGTGTTTACAACTTTTAAGATTTTCATACTCGTGCACTCTCCGATAGATTTATTTTTGTATTTATTACGTATGCTTTAAATTTCTCAGAGCATGTACTCAGAATTTGTTTGTAATTCATTTTCTTTTCTTTAATTGCTGGGGCAGACATAACTGTTTTTCTAATTATTTGCTTGTCTCTTATTGAGACCTTTTCTTATTAATTTTAGAGTAATTTTTTCCAATCATTTGGCTGGGATTCACCAATTTTAATTGCTTTACTCCATTTCAAGCATATTTTTTGGTTGTTCTTGAGGTGGATCAATCACCGTTATTTTAAACATAGTAATAGGTGCAGCTCATACTGATATAAGGACATTCGGGGTCTGACCAATTTTTGGACCTCGAAAAGCTCATTGGCGCTGGATTTCTTTGATTTGTTTCAAGGGCATATGGTTTAAATATCTGAAAGTGAGAACCAATGTTTGGGTGAATCCTCTGCTGAATGATATTTACATCCTCCCTTTTATAATTCGTTTATTAGAAGATCAGTTGGTCTGTCAATGCTTTACCTTAAGTATTTCTGGTACACGCCTGAGTTAATCCTATTTATTGTGTTAATAAATTATAAACTTTTTTTATAAGTTATTCTTCTCTGAATAAAATGTTATTAAATATGTTTAAACTTAATTTGGCTGATGTTTGTCTTTGTGCTTTTGTCTCAATTGTCTAAACAATTTAAGATCTCTTGTTTCTCCCTGAGTCTAGTTGGCGCAAACCATCACCATCATCTATTCTGATCACAGTAAACAAATTTTCCAGATACATAGTGATTTGGTGGCGCCCTCTGTATCAGAATAGATTGATAGATGAAATTAAAAATTTCATCCTGCACAATATATATATATATATGCTAAACAAAACAAGTTATAAATTTCATAACTTGCTATAGCTTCCATTTTATAATCACTAGATGGAGCTTTACCAATAGACCCCTATCAAGCTTTGTTTACATAAATTCTGAGAGAGATAGAATTCAATATCTCTTTCAAATTGTCTCCAACCAAGGTTTATGTAAACAAAGCTTGATAGTGGTCTATTGGTAAAGCTTTATATATATATATATATATATATATATATATATATAGTCAAACATATCTATTTATATATATATATATAGTCAAACATATCTATTTTTCCATAACTTATTGTTAATGCAATGATGGATTTTTTGCCATGACATTTAATATAAATTTTATTTTTATTTATTGATTATTCCACAATCTATATGTATTTAATTGAAATAAAAAGTTGTTTCAGCTCTCTCGTTTCCCAACTGAACACTTTTTGTCCACTTCTTAGTGATAAACTTTTCAATTATATTTTTAAATTATTAATTTTAGTGATTATTTTGGCTTTTTGTGATAAATCGGCAGATCTCAACCTTTTAGTATTTGGTGATGCAATTTTCATACCAGATTTAATCAAGTGCCTCTCTTCCAATGATTTTTTGAGGATAAAATACTTTAAACAGTTAATATTAAATTATCTTTTGCATTACTAGTACATATTTGCCTACTTTTAACACCAACATTTTATTTTTACATTCAACAGCAGAAGGTATAGCCATTTTAAATTCTAAGAACTGCCCAAAACCCCCACTGACACATCCAAGTGATAAATGACATTGATTATCTACATGTGGTCATGAAATGATTATTCTTTACAAAATTGCAATTTTTATCAATAATTAAAAACTTAAAATGCATTTCACAATTTTTATCTATAATTCAAAAATCAAAATACGATCTGTGTATAGTAATACTTGATGTAATCATGTGACTAAGGTATAATTACAGTTTACATCAATAATTCTAAAATTTAACGTGCAACTTTTCCACCATTATGCAATCGTGATCATTCATTACAAAATCGTAATTTACATCAATAATTTAAAAAATCAATATGCAATTTTCATAAATATTTTAAAGTATCATATATTTGCTAGTTTAATTATCATTTCACATTTACTTCATCTTTAAGCAATCTACTTTTGCTGCTCTCTACTCATGACCATTCATTACAAAATCTCAATTGTCATCAATAATTAAAAAAATCAAAATTCAAAAAAACTAAGAGCTTATTAAACTTGATAAATCCATAATTTTTAACAAATATAACAAGTATATGTATTAAAAATAATAAATGTATAAAAATATATACAGCCATATGAAAAAAAGCATATTGTTTGTTATACCTATTGTTTTTACAATTAATAGGGTTTTCGTTTTTTCTTTCCAGAAAGAAAGTCTGATGTCAGATGCTTGCTTTGTTCTATGCAGTTAGAAAAAAAAGTGAAGATAAGTAAACATAGTATTGTTCACATTTTGTCTCCTGAGAGAGTCATGGATCTACAATTGATCACGTGAAATAGTGAAATACGGATTGGCTCTTGAAATCAATAATTCACATTGAGAAATATAAAATTAAAGTGCAAAATTTATATAACTATGACAATTCCTTACAAAATCGCAATTTACATCCATAATTAAAAAATTAAAATGCAAAATTCACCCAATTATGCTTCATTATATGTCCAATCACTGTTCTGTATTCTAAAATGAATTTATATGAACAACAAGTTAAAAGAAAAAAAAAACAAGTCAAGAGAAATTAATGATAGTAATAATTAATTAACATTATGGACTCTTGAAAATGTTATCTTTTCCACAAATATTTTAAAATAACATACATTTTCTAGTTTAATATATTTTCACAAATATTTTAAAGTAATATGAATTTGTTAGTTTAATTACACCTTTACTTTAACTTTAAGTAACCTACTTTTATTACTCTCCACTTAAAATAACACTTCTATAAGTAAACTTTACTTCTCTTTTGTTCACATTTCATCTCATAATGAAATCATGTGAGTTCCTATATTTACATCCAATTGACTTTTACAATTAACAATCTCCTGAATCATATTAATTCTACAATTAATAATAAATTCCATGTTATCTTAAAAATAGTCAAAATAATAATTGTCTAAAGTAAAAAATATTAGTATTACAATTAATAAAAAATTAATAAAGCAGAATTTCCCCATGGGCTACACTTAGTTTAATTTTTTTATTTCGAATTACTTAGTGCACTCCAATGGATTTTCTATTAGTGTTTCCATATCTATTGCTTTGATCAGTTGTCAATCTTTACTTGTACTTCTTTTCTTTTCTTCATTTACTTAAACCAAAGTTTAAATATAGCCTTTCATAAAAGCTTACCTAAATTTTTTTATGTTTACTTAAAAATTTTTGGGTTTTTAAAAACTGCCTTTTTTGTTTTCTTTCTGATGTAAAATAATCTCGGAAATAATAAAAAATTAGCATTGGTCAAGTGTAGATCCCATGATCACGTCAGGAGATGAAATGCAAGCAATACTATTTTTACTTTTCTCCACTTTTTTTAACTACATGGAACAAAGCATGCATCCAACATCAGACTTTGTTTCTGTCAAAAAAAAATCTGATTAATTGTTAAAATAATAGGCATACCAAATAATATGCTTTATTTCATATTGCTTATTATATTTGATTAGAAATAATGATTTATTAAATTTAATAAGCTTTTAGTATTTCGAATTTTGATTTTTTTTATTTATTGATGTAAATTGTGATTTTGTAATGAATGGTTATGAGTAGAAAGCAGCAAAAATAGATTGCTAAAAGATGAAGTGAATGTGAAATGATAATTAAACTAGCAAACTTATGTTACTTTAAAATATTTGCGAAAATTACATTTTGATTTTTTAATTACTGACATACATTGCGATTTTGTAATTAATGGTCATGATTGCATAATTATACGAAAGTTGCGCTTTAATTAAATTTTAGAATTATTGATGTAAATTGTGACTATATTTTAGTCACGAGATTACATCAAGTATAACTGTACAAGCATTGTTTTGACTTTTTTAAGTTTTCTATAAAAATTGCAAAATTTGCATTTTATTGTCAAGCGTTGTTAGCCGAGAGGTCATCGCAGCCACCTTACAAGCAAATAGTTGGTTGCAGACAGTTGAGGATTCGTGTCCCAGCCGATGCTAAGACATATGAAAAAATTATTGATGAAAATTGCCGGATTTTGTAATATATCATGACCACATGTAGATAACCAATGTCAATTATCATTTGGATGTATCAGTGGATATTTTGAGCGGTTTTTAGAATTCAAAATAGCCATGAGTTCATGCCAAATCAATATCCTTTTTTATTTTGTTTTTAATAATTAGTTGTCTTTTTTCTAATTTTTTTGGCTAATTTTCAGATTTTTGCATGCTTCCCCCTTCCTTTATTAGTTTGCTTCCTCCAGAAAGTGAACCCCAAAGATTGAGAACCACTGTCTTAATTAAATGAAATGTAACTAAAATTATATATATATATATATATATATATATATATATATATATAATTACTGACTCTTAAAAATAGCCATTATCACAATAATTATATATGAATTGCTTTGATAATGTTTTCTAGATTGTTTAGTACTATTCTGATAGTTACTAAAATTAAATAACCCAATTGTATTTATCCATTAACAATTAAATAAATAAATAATATTTTTAAAAATTGAGTATTTCTTTCTCAGGAAAGATTTTTCTGAATTTCTGTAAATGTATTATATTTATACAAATTTGAATCCTAATACATAATCCTATTTTAATATTTGGTGAATATTACATTTATCATCAGAGATTTCCGATTTTTTTTTTCTACAAAATATTTGAAAAAAGAAAAATATTTTTTAAAACTTTTTTTTATATACATACTTTCATACAACACGAATTTATTCGTAATAAATTTTGTCCTCCGTGTGTATTTCTTTTGTCTTCTGTCTATTTGTCAAATAAGTGAATTCTACTTATTTTATTATTAATTTACAATCACACAGTTCGTTTATATTATCATTAATTTATTTCGAGAACTTAATAGCTTCAGTCTGTCACTAATGGAAACTTACTTAATTTAGAATTTTGCCACTTAAGGCATTCGTTTTATTCAGTAAAATATATAATATTTAAATAGAATTAGATCAACCTCATAAATCTTAAACAGGATATAATAATAGATAACATTAGGTTAAGGTTTCGTCAAACATATACAATGCAATGGGCAAAATAGACAAAATTTAATACCAATATAAAGGAGAACAATAATTTGGTAGGCAATATGTACAAACTCTTCATAAGATTCTACAATCTAAGTAATGCAAAAATTACTATTCATTTTGAAGCATTGTTGATTCTTGGCTTCTCTTCGATCTAATACAGAAATACTCGCCTCAAAATAATTTTATAAGTAGGTTATAGATACCACTTAAGAAATACTTGATGAATAATCATTAAAATAAATTGCACAACCTAAGTAGCTGAAATATTTGATACAATTAGCTCTGGACGAAACTAGGGATTGCACTGTTTTTGCAGAAGAACTATAATAAAAAATATATTGCTATATATATATATATATATATATATATATATATATATATATATATATATATATATATATATATGTATTATAAATTATTTACTAATTATTTTAAATAAGTAATTAAAAAAATAATTAGCAACAATTATTAATAGCTGTAGTTAGTGAAACACTTTGTAACAAAGATAATCAGTTGTTTATTCATAAGATTAATATACTTTATTTCGAATGAAAGAATGAAAATGCTATGTTAACTTGGTTGTAGAAGTGAAGATTGTAGTATACAAGGTATTTTCTCAGAATAGTGAGGTAAAACATTCATCATATATTATTGCTCTTATGTCTACAATAGATGTGAGAATAGAAGTGATTCATTGTATGTGAATTGCTATTGAAACGGATATTTACATTGATCTTCATTATTTCGGATTACCAGCATATATAAGGCACCAAAATATTAAAAATAACAAATCTCAGGACTGCTATAATATTATAATTAACATGCAAAATGACAAAAAGCTTTACATTCAAAGAAGAGAACAGTTTAAATTCATACAGCACTTTAAAATAAACTTTTCAGAAAGTCATTTCCAAAATCCGTTTACGACTGATGTTACATGATACAATAATAATGTGTATGCATATTAATAAAATAAAATGTTTAATAAGAATTATGAAATATTTTAGAATATTAAGAGAATAAAATAAATTTAGCTAAGAAAGTTACAAGCAATGGGAATAATATTATTCTGTTAATCCAGTCATAATATTCTCTTTCACAATTATTTTAATCTGTCTTTAGATAAAAAATGTGCATACATTCATTATTTACCACTATATATATATATATATATATATATATATATATATATTGTACCAAGATCGTATTGGCACATATATAAAATAATTTTGTCTAAAAATTATTTAAATAAAAATCTTTTGTTAAAAGAAAATATGATGTAAAAGTTTAAGAGTTTTGTGTTTTCGAAAAAATAAAATTAAATGCCAAAGAGTTTTTTTAAATAAAAGTTACAATTAATTAATTAGAAGGAGGAGGTGGGTTTGCTTTAGAAACATCAAACTAAAAGTTTTAAGTTTGAAGATTTTTGCTAGAAACAATTAATTCATAGTGTATGTAAAATTAAAAGAAGTTAAAGAGTTTTTTTATTATTATTATTAGTTGAAATATAACTTAAAGTCTAAAAATATAAATCTCTTTTTATTTAAGTTAAGGGAAAAAAGGTCATCTTAAAAACTAAATAATGAATGATCGCAAATTATATATGTGCGTAAATGATGAATTAATGTGAGCTTGTTAATAAAATATATATATGTGTGCGATGGTAAATGTAATAAATGTATGCGTAGTGAATATTTAAAAAAATGATATAGATAGTTATCATTAAAAACACAGCAATGGTTGCTAATTAAAATGTAAAAACAACATGTTTTCATACCTGCAAATTAACATATCCAACAACAGGAATAAAAGCTTATCTCGAGGAATGCAATTAACAACAAGGCATGAATTTCGACAACAGATATTGCTGGCAGACATCAAAATGACAACAGGCCTTAAGTATAAATAGTCCAGTTTTTCATCAAACAATCAGTTGAGATAACAGTCAAGATAACAGTTTAGATTGTGCATTTTGAGATTACAGTTTATTATGTATCCAGAACCCAAAATTCAGTGCTAGTTATCATCTGAAACATTAAATTTTCTCTAGCCTGAGTTCCAGTGAAAGAGCAATCTGCCCAGAAATGATAATGCTAGCATAACAATTTGAAGAATCACATCTAGCAGTCGAGGTGGGCCACAGTCTGGAAATGTGATCAAGTTATGCATTGCATAGCTTGGTTCGACTGTGGATATTGTTGATGGCCCTGCCATCAATAGTATTCTCCCCTCTGCATGAAGTGCTGGTTTGTTCATATAATATTTATAATATAAAATTATAAATTTATTATAAATAGGGTATAAACCCAGATAAACCTAGTGTGTAGAGTAGTTGAATCTTTGATGGTTCGAACCTGGTACAATTGGCATACCAACATGGGCCAAACTTGTCATGAATGACAGTTAACTAAATGTTTTGTTACTGTTTGAAAATAAAAATTTTAAAGAAAAGCTAAATTATGTATTTTAAAGTGGTTTCATTTTAAAAAAAGAATTGACCGAAACTTTTTTTCCTTTAAATGAAAAGAGATTTTGACATTTACATTAGGTAAAATAAATCATTCTGTTAAATCAGAGATGGTTAGATATTTTGGGTGGAGTTACGGCGTTAAGAATGGGTAGAGAAAAGGACAAGGGGGTGGAGTCAGTCGTATGTTCCGTGTAAGAAATAGTAAACAGCTCATATTTAAATATTGTTTTAAAAATGGAAAAAGAGAAAGAAATATCTGAGATGCAGATGTCAATGAAAATGATGATGGATATGATGCAAGAATTTAGGCAAAGTCAACAAGAGTTCAAAGCAGAATTGATAGAAGAAATGCAGAGAGAATTCAAGCAAGGTCAGCAAGAATTCATTGCAGAAATAAGCGAAATAAGATGTGAAATATAAGGAAAGATAAAGAAAAACTAAAATATCATAGAGGTAGATTTAGTTAAAGAAAGTAAGGACATTGAAGTCGTGGAAGAGATAGAAATTAAAGCAGAACTAGATAGCATTGAAACAGAGAAGGTGGAAATAGAGATAGGAATTAAAGTAGAACAGGATAGTGCTATGACAGAAAGTGTGGGGTAAGATATAGATGAAGAAATAGAAAAGAGATACAAGTTCAAGATAGAAGATAGCATAGAAAAGTTTTCACAAAAATTTAAAAGAGTTAAGTTAAAGGTTCGTGTTAAGTGGAGATTTAAAACAAAAAAGAAACCATATGAAAAAATATTCCCAGTTTGAAGTAATTTAGAGTTTGTCTAAATATAAAAGTTTTCTAATTGATGAAGCAGAAAATAGGATGAAGTGTGAAAGAGATGAAGTACTAAATTATAAGCAAGGAATAGACAAGAGGGGAAAGTTACTCTATATTATAGAGATAGTAGCTAAAAAGAATGAATAGCCTGACAAAGTTTAAAAGATAGTAATCGGGTGTAATAGTAATGGAAACAATAAAAACCAGAAATGGACTATGAGTTGAATATAATTATTTGATGTAGGTGATAAGCCTGAATCAGAATTTCACTGTTTAAAATGATGAATTGTTTCGTAAAATAACAACAAGGAGGCTTCATAAAATAAAAGATTTTTTTTCTGTCATGCAGATGTTAATTAAGAATAAATTCTCGTAAATAAATAGGTCAAATTAATGATTTAAAAGTAATATTTGTAGGATTGAATAAATAAATAAAATAACGGAAATACATAGAATAAAATCAAGTTAAGTAAATAAGTATAATATATCTGTAGAATAATAATAAAGCGGCATGATAAAATAAAAGTTTGTTTTGAATACTGCAAGTTAACAAATGGAAGTAAATAAATTGTTTAAAGTAATCAAGATAATACTACCTCTAGTAAAATAATAAAGAATGAATCGTAATAAAGTAAGAATTTTTTCTGAGTACATGCATGTTAATAAAGAAGTTAAATAAATAAGTGTGAAATATCCATACTAAAATAATATAGAATTAATTGTAATAAAATTAAATCGTTTTTGAATATATGCAAGTTAATAAAAGGAAGTAAATAAATGATTTAAAGTAATCAAGTCAAATAAAATAAATAAAATATCCATATAATAAAAGATCATAATAAAATAAAATATTTTTCTAAATACATGCATAGTAAACAAAGAAGTTAAAGTAATGGTTTAAAAATAATAATGCAAGATTAGGTTAATATAAATAAATATTTAAAATAATGTTCGTAATGTTTCAGAATAATATTGTAAAATTAATATAAATAAATGTTTAAGATATTGGTCGAATGAATTTAAAATAATATGGTAAGGTTAAAATAAATAAAATATAAAGTCAATCTAAGTTATATTAGGAATGTATAAGGTTTTGAAATCAAAGGGAATGAGGGTAGTATTGAAATAAGTTTTAGATAAGGATAAGTTAAAGCTGTCGGCTGGATAAAATTTAACACCCATAACGGACTGTCAGAGATCATTCCTCTTTTTAAATGCACACTGGGAACAACCAGCATAAGCCATAAATCACTTCTTCAGGAAAGAATCCCCATATTTCATATTTCAAAGTGTAAGTCAGATTGGACAGTTGATGAATCCTGCCATTCACAGTGACCTTTTCTTTGTCAAAGTCTGGTAGAAAACCCAGCTAATGAAGCTTTATTTCCAATATAAATAAGTCAATGTAAGCCAGAAACTCTGCATTCGCATCATTCATAATCACTGTGTTACAAAAAAGTGAAGTCCCGGTGGTCACTATTCAGTAATAGGATCATAGTAAGCAATGTTGCCAGAATCGAAATAAGAAAAGTATAATTGAAGATTGCCCTTAACATGTAAAGTGTCAGATATTAGAAAGTAAACTTAGAAAAACAATAAATAATTTAAGATTTAATAAGTAATTAAAGTTATCAGAGATAAAATGGTCAAAAATGATGCATTTTACTTTCAAATGGAGGGTGGTATAATGTACCAAGATCATATTGGCACATATATAAAATAATTTTGTCTAAAAATTAATGAAATAAAAATCTTTCATTAAAAGAAAATAGTATGTAAAAGTTTAAGAATTTTGTGTTTTCAAAAAAGTAAAATTAAAGGTCAAAGAGTCTTTTGAAATAAAAGCTACAATTAATTAATTAGAAGGGGGGAGAAGGTTGCTTTAGAAATGTCAAGCTAAAAGTTTTAAGTTTAAAGAGTTTTGCTAGAAACAATTAATTCATAGTTACATAAAATTAAAAGAAGTTAAAGAGTTTTTTTTTTATTATTATTAGTTGAAATATAACTTAAGTCTAAAAATATAAATCTCTTTTATTTAAGTTAGGGGGAAAAAGGTCATCTTAAAAACTAAATAATGAATGATCGCAAATTATATATGTGCGTAAATGATGAATTAATGTGAGCTTGTTAATAATATATATATATATATATATATGTGTGTGTGTGTGTGTGATGGTAAATGTAATAAATGTATGCATAGTGAATATTAAAAAAATGATATAGAAAATTATCATTAAAAACAAAGACATGGCTACTAATTAAAATGTAAAAACAACACATTTGCATGCCTGCTAATTAACATCTCCAACAACAGGAATAAATGCTTTTCTCAAGAAATGCAATAAACAACAAGGCATGAATTTTAACAACAGATATTGCTGTTAGACATCAAAATGACAACAGGCCTTAAATATAAATAGTCCAGTTTTTTTATCGGACAATCAGTCAATTTAACAGTTTAGATCATTGCATTTTGAGATTACAGTTTATTATGTAACCAAAACCAAAAATGCAGTGCTAGTGTTCATTGGAAACATACAATGTTTTCTAGCCTGAGTTCCAGTGAAACAGCAATCTGCCCAGAAATGATAATGCTAGCATAACAATTTGAAGAATCGCCATCAATATTTAACTGTCTCCAAGAATAGTGTCACTGAATAATAAACCTCCACAAGAAAACTTCAAATCTAACCAGTTAGAATTATTTCATTAGAAGCAGCAAACAGCAGGAAAAAGAATCTCACATTCTAAAATCCTAGGTAATAACATTTTCCTTATTCTCATTTATAAAGTAGCCATAGCATTAGTTAAAGCCTCTGAGAGTCAAGAAATATGAACTCTATATAGCATACATAGATGATCTATTAATGTGTGTTTTAAATGTCAATATTATTTAATGCTCTGTTATATGATATTATAGTGTGTGAATTAAGAATGTGCATGATCCTTATACCAGTCTCATGTTAGTTAAATAAGATTTATACCAGTATTTAAAATTAATATGATAAATGTTAATTAAAATAAATTGTCTTTTAAACTTAAAGCTTAATTTTGTTGGTCAATTCTTTTATCATTAACAATTGAAATAAGTTGTTGTTGAATTAAAAATAGACTGAGCTAGTTAAGGGATTTTTTGAGCTCTGGATTATGGGCCTACTGTCTGAACATGTTAGTCTTAGAACTAGCTGGTGCCTGGGCTTTACTCTGAAATAAATAAAGTGTTTGGATAGTAGGGGTTTAAATCTAGCAGTCGAGGTGGGCCACAGTCTGGAAATGTGATCAGGTTATGCATTGTATAGTTTGGTCTGACTGTGGATGTTGTTGATGGCCCTGCCATCAATAGTATTCTCCCCTCTGCTCGAAGTGCCACTTCATTCACATAATATTTATAATATAAAATTATACATTTATTATAAATAGGGTATAAAATCAGCTAAACCTAGTCAATAAAGAATGTTGGATCTGCTACAGTTTGAACCTGGTACAATATATATATATATCAAAATACAGTACAATTTATATAAATTATATTCTTTTAGAAATACTTTCGACTATACACTTTGTAGTCTTTATCAACTATATAACATTGAATAATCAAAACGAGACAACCTTTAACAATACCCATAGTTCAATTCAGATTTCCCACAATTCTGTTATCTTAACATTTGATGACTGGTGATTCATCAAATGTTAAGATAACAGAATTGTGGGAAATCTGAATTGAACTATGGGTATTGTTAAAGGTTGTCTCGTTTTGATTATTCAACGTTATATAGTTGATAAAGACTACAAAGTGTATAGTCGAAAGTATTTCTAAAAGAATATAATTTATATAAATTGTACTGTATTTTGATATATATTTTGATTTGTATATTACATATATTGTGAAACGAATACAGATATCAAACTTTATTTATATATATATATAATTTTGAATTAGTACAATTCCTACAAACGACCTATAAATTTATTTTCTATGAAATCATAGCAAAAATAATTTCTATGCATTATAAAGTACTCAGCATAATTTATTTTAAAAATTTGTTTACAAAAGACTGTTTTCTGTATTAAAAAAATCAGACAACGGTTTTCATTTTCACAATGAATGCTTTTGTGACTAGATAAATATAGTGTTTTATATCTTTATATTACTACTTCTCTTAATATTTGAAATGTATAAACAAATTAAATTGGGAACTGCATCATTTAATATTAAATATTACAACACAGGAGTAATTTCTATTCATTTTTATAACTATAATTCTGGTTTGGAGAAGTCTAACGAAATGAATTTAAATACCATTAACTGTTTTTATTATATTAGCTTGGGCAATTATAAATCATCATATTTGTAATTACATCTTTTTTACATAAAATATTATTATTATTATTGATAAAAATGATTATTTTAACTACAACAAATAATTTCTTTTTAATTTATTATTTTAAGGATCTCCTAGAAGCCTTATGAGTTGTCCAAAAAACATGATGCAACGGACTATTTTCATTCCATGCCATATGCACGCCATGTATGATTATCAAACAATATGTAACAAAGTGATCCCCATGCTACAATTTCCAGCAACATGTAGACAAATTTATCAATATACCAGAAAAGATTGCGAAGATGGAAAAGATACTTCTTCTTTTAATTATTGCTCTAAGTCATAATGACCTGTATTAAAAATAAAATAATAAATATTGCAGCATTAAGTTTATATTTTATGTGTATACATACTCATATATATATATATTTTATGTGTATACATACTCATATATATATATATATATATATATATAATCAGTCAACACTAAGACAAACCCAATATCAATAACAAGCAACTATCTCAATTTGTTGTCACGACAACCTCCTTTTAAAAATAAAGGTGGATTTCCATCTTTGTTTATGGTTCAACATATATATATATATATATATATAATCACCTGAATTATTTGAAATTTTTATTTTGTAAATAATTTTATAATCGTTAAAATGCATAAGACTATTTTTTAAAAGAAATATAATTATGTAGTTAAATTAAAGTCGTTGTGTTACAATAATATTTTTATAGTCTTTATTATTAAGACTGAAAGTTGAGAAAAGTTTAAAATATTATAATTTTTCAGAATTTTCTTTTTGAAATTTAAATTAATAATATTGCATTAGTTCATATTTTTTCACACTCTTTATTACTAACATTGAAAGTTGTTTCGATCATTGAATATTTTATTTTATGTCTAAGGAAAAAAACACAGTATTGATGGAAGTGACATTAAAATATAGAATTGTAACTTAATTGTAATTTATATATATATATATATAATTCTGTTAAAATTAATGTTATTACAATTGTGAATTGAATCTGTTTATCTAAAAACCTCTCCTGTCTATTTTGATTGGGATCTGGTGTGTCTTTGGTCCAAAATGGTCTCCATTTTAACATGTTATTTTTACAATTATTTTTGTTTTGTTTTATATAATATATTGATAATCTTAACATAAATGTAAGCTTTCAGGTGATATACATTTTATAACTTAATTTTACATGTTTTAAAAATATAAAACTAAATATCTAAATGAAGTTCTTACCCATAACAATGACATATCATACCATTGACACCTTTTTAGACACTTTATCAATACCTTTATCTGTATTAAACTAACAGTTTTGACTGTCCTGCAGTCATCATCAGAGCTACAATATTCAAATATATAATTATACAACTAATACACTTATCCACATATTGTTAGTTTAATACGAATAAAAGCATTGATAAAGTGTCTAAAAAGTGTAAATGGTATGATATGTTATAATAGAAATCAATACATAGAAAAAGAAGAAGTAAAAAATTATATTACTTTCATAACAATGGCACTATCGTTGCATTTAATTTGTCTTATATCATTTTCATCTCTTTTCCTGACCATTTTACCCGAATTAATATTCAATCCTTTTTAATCCATCATTTTTGTATATCATTATATTTCTTCTTTTCTTCATAAATTCTCTAGTCTTAGTAGAAATTTTATTGTTCAATTGCTGCTTTCTTCTACCAGGTATCTTTGCTGCAGTTTTTAAAAGTGTATCAGTTATTTTCATATTAATTTCATTCAAATCTGAATCATGTTCAAAATCTACTAATACTTGAAACCGATTTGTAAGTTCTAATTTAAATCCATTAGAATGTTTCTGAAGATTAGAAATGTCAACTGTAAATATTGTTTTTTTAATAATTTTTGTCTCTTTAGTTTTGCACTAACATGTATCTTACATCTTACTAATCGATAATCACTTCCTGTGCTAAATTTATTAAGAACATTACAATCTTAAGATATGTATTTTCTATTCGTCAAAATATAATCCAATTATGTAGTACCTTCATTTGTATGCTTCCATGTCCATTTCCTTTTAACATTTTTCTCGAAAAAAGAATTCATAATATAAAGTTTTTCTTTTTCTGCAAATTCCACAACTCTATTTCCTCTCTCATTTCTATTACATAACCAAAATTACCTACAGCACTTTCATCTTTCATTTGTTTATCAATTCTAGCATTAAAGTTCCCATAACAATTTTAAAATGTTGATTATTCTGATCAAAAGCCTTTTGTACTTCTATATAAATATATTCTACTACTTCATCACTATGAGAACTTGTTGGGGCATAAACCTAAATTATCTGCATTTGGTAACTGCTATTAAGTTGTATAACTAATCTTGCCACTCTGTCCGATACACCATAAATTTCCACACTGTTGTTCTTTAACTTTTTATTTATAATGAATCCTACTCCAAATTGTATTTCCAATATTTGTGCCTTTATAATAGAGTACATGGCCACTTTATAAATCAATTGTCTTTTCACCATTTCTTCTAACTTCACAAAGTCCAATAAGGTCCCATTTAATATAAGATAGTTTTTCTTCTAATTCTTGCAATCTTTTTTTACTTGAAAATGATCTGCAGTTGTAAGTACCTAAATAAAAAAGTCATCATCAAATGGCAGCCTGGGTTCACAATCAGGGGATTCTTAGCACCCTCTGCTTTTGGCCACCAACCGCTGCCTTAGTTGTTGACTTAACAGCCTCCTGGGAATAAATACCATGATTTATTTTTGTCTGTCATAATTGTATATAAGTATTGGAAAAATATTTATCATGTACACAATGATTTATTCTGCCTTATCAGGCAACTGAGAAGAAAGACCATGGGGTTTCTTGATCTTAAACTCACAGGTGAAATGCCAATAAACTCACTATGCTGGCTAATGCGTGTCAGTGAGCAGCCCATCCATGTTCATATACTATATGAATAATCACATAGTAATAACAGCTGCAATGACAAGAACGTATGAAGTGGACATTAGGAATTTGTCCCATTCAGTTCCTTTAAGGCCTCCAAGAGGAATCAAAGTATCTTTTCAGTTAATAGCAAACTCCTTTTCGCAGCTATATATATATATATATATAATCAGTACTTCGCATATATATATATATATATATATAATCAGTACTTGGTTTATAATACAATAGCAAATCTCAAACTTTTATGGACAAGCTACGTTCTACTCCACCCTACAACTCTTCGGTCATAAATATCATTGACAATCAGATAATAGAAAACTCAAAGCCATTGTTGATGTCAATATTTTTGTCATACATATTAAAAAATCTATTAAAAAGAAAATCCTTCTACTAAAGCAGGTCTAGTTTTTGTAATTATCTTATTGTGAAAATAATTAGTTCAATTTTTTTTTTAATTGTGAAAAAAATTATCCAATGAAAATTTATTACTTATAAATGTATCATTATCCTGGAAGATATGTATCATTTTAACAGTAAGTGAACAACTTTATCCACATTCACTTTCAACTAATAGGCTTATTAACAACTCTAAAGACACCATAGCTTTTGATCACACCTCACAGTCCAAGTATAACATTGCATGCCCTCATTATGGATAGAAAGTCTCATACTATGGTAAAACTAGAGCCACCATAGATACTAAGGTTGTCACAGCTTAAGTATAGGTCCAATAAGTCAAATACTAACCCAGGATGGACTTCAATTTTTGCACAACATCAAAAAGTCTCCTGACATGAGTTCAAATCTGCCTCTTCAAAATTAGTTTGTACTGAGAATCATGATGTTAAATGTAAGGTAAAGAAGAATTACTTCATAGCAGAAGAATTCTTCACAATGAATCGTAAAAAAGCATGTTTTGCTATATCAAAAAGTTGGGCTAGTTGACTCATTTGCATAATGTTTGTTTATATTATATATATATATATATATATATATATATATATATATATATATATATATATATATATATATATATATCACATCACAAAATGATCAAATTTCAAAACAAAACTTGTTCATAATGTTATCATTGCAATGTAATATATTAAAAATAATAATTCAATAAAAATTAGTTGTCTGATTAAATAATTTTTATTGAATTATTATTTTTAATATATATTTTTAATATATATATATATGAAAAACAAAAACAAATTATAATCATGTAACTTGCTATCGCTTGTCTTTATGATCAATAGATGGTGTTTTACGAAAACCACCGAACAAGCATATATTTGTTTACATAAATGTCAAAAGAGTCAGAATTCACTATCTCTTTCATTTGCTTCACCTTAAGATCAGCTGATTTCAAGCTAATTTGCTATCATCAGTGAAGGATAGGGCTAGAAACTAGACCCAAACACTGACTGCAAGCATTTATGCAATAAGTTCCTATCAGTTTGCAAGCATGAATTTTTCAGACACGTAATGTCTTCAAACCCAGCTTAACAAGCCAGATAGCTACATGGGTCTGCTATGAGTTCAGTTTCACCACATAGTCAAAGCCTCTGCAATATATATCATTGCAAAAACCTTTACAGGAACATTTATGACAAACAAAAACAAGTTATAATCACGTAACTTGTTATCGCTTGTATTTATGATCAATAAATGGTGTTTTATCAAAACCACCAAACAAGCATATATTTGTTTACATAAATGTGAAAAGTGCTTGTATTTAGATCAATAAACGGTGTTTTATAAAAAGCCACTGAACAAGTGTATATTTGTTTACATAAATGTGAAAAGAGTCAGAATTAACTATCTCTTTCATTTGCTCCACCTTCAGATCAGCTGATTTCAAGCTAATTTGCTATCATCAGTGAAGGATAGGGCTAGAAACTAGATCTAAACACTGACTGCAAGCATTTATGCAACAAGTTCCTATCAGTTTGCAAGCATGAATTTTTCAGACATGTAATGTCTTCAAACCCAGTCTAACAAGCCAGATACCTACATGGGTCTGATATCAGTTCAGTTTCACCACATAGTAAAGCTTCTGCAATATATATCATTACAAAAACCTTTAAAGGTACATTTATGAAAAACAAAAACAAGTTATAATGACATAACTTGCTATTGCTTGTATTTATGATCAATAGATGGCGTTTTACCAAAACCACCGAACAAGCATATCTCTTTCATTTGCTCCACCTTCAGATCAGCTGATTTCAAGCTAATTTGCTATCATCAGTGAAGGATAGGTCTAGTAACTAGATCTAAACACTGACTCCAAGCGTTTGTGCAACAAGTTCTTATCAGTTTGCAAGCATGAATTTTTCAGACACGTAATCCTTCACTGATGATAGCAAATTAGCTTAAAATCAGCTGATCTGAAGGTGGAGCAAATGAAAGAGATCATGAATTCTGACTCTTTTGACATGTAAACAAATATACGCTTGTTCAGTGGTTTTGATAAAAGGCCATCCATTGATCATAAATACAAGTGATAGCAAGTTACGTGATTATAACTTGTTTTTGTTTTTCATAAATGTACCTTTAAAGGTTTTTGCAATGATATATATATTGCAGAGGCTTTGACTATGTAGTGAAACTGAACTGATATCAGACCCATGTAGCTATCTAGCTTGTTAGGCTGGGTTTGAAGACATTATGTGTCTGAAAAATTCATGCTGCAAACTGATAGGAACTTGTTGCATAAATGCTTGGAGTCAGTGTTTAGATCTAGTTTCTAGCCCTATCCTTCACTGATGATAGAAAATTAGCTTGAAATCAGCTGATCTGAAGGTGGAGCAAGGGAAAGAGATAGTGAATTCTGACTCTTTTGACGTTTATGTAAACAAATATACGCTTTTTCATTGTTTTTTGTAAAACGCCATCTATTGATTATATATATATATATATGATTTCAACATATATTGATTATATATATATATAATGATTTCAACAAATGAGTCATAACAGGCTATGATTATGAGAAATACATTTTCTTAAAAGCTGCTAAGCCATTTTAATTTAACCATTAATTTATACAACTTTACATTATAAGTGTGTTAACACTATTTAATATTATTATAATTAATAAAGTTATAAATTTTAACCCTAATGATTCTATTCCTTCTGACTGGTTTTGATTTTTTTATCAAGGCAGTAAATATAGTCTCAAAATTTAGTTATTGGTCACACTTCTGTCTGCTGAAGGCAGTTGGTTAATAATATAATTGGAATTAGTTTTAGTTAAATATAATAAAGACACCACTATGATATATTTTTGTAAAGACCTATAATTATTACATACTAAAATTTCGTTGTTAAAAATTCTTTTTTTAGATAACAGAAATAACGAAAATTTATAGCTTCCAGTATCATGTGTTCTTCTAATTACATTTGCTATGATACATTTGATATTATGTTGTTCATCAAACATCATCAAAATACTTTATCCATCTTAATTAGTTCACTGGATTTTACAACAAAATTTAAAATAAGAGACGTGGTGCCTTAAATGACTGACAATTACTAATTCTAAAATCAGCTGGACTTTCCAAAGATATAATAAATACTTATACAATTATACAAGCTAATGAGTTTTAATCGAAAACATTATTGTTTTCATATTGGACTCAATGCTAATTATAGTTATCTAATAAAGTAAAAGATGACTACTGGAAGTTTGCACTACATCCAAAGATCTACATGTAGTGCTCTCATATCCAAGGCTCTGCACTGATGAATGCCACAAGCTAGAAACTAGTCTGGGGATAATGGATAAAAAGACACAAGATAAGAATATTATGCACAAACATTCCTTAATTCATTGATTACTCTGGCTTGTACTGGTGTCACTACTGCATGGACAGTTTTGGGTCTGTGTAAACAGCTTGTGTAAGCATAAAGAATGGTGATCATGAGATGTTTAGTGGTTTAATCATATACACCTTTTTATTTGTAATAATTATTGATTTCAAACGTTATGAAGTAAAGTCACAACTATTTCAATAATTATTATACAAGTAATGTTTAAAAATAAACATAAATCTATTAACTTTAAAAAATAAAGCTTTTAGTCATTCCAAAAACATTCTGAAAATAATCTTGCCAATAGTGTGGACATTCACAATAAAGGAATTGATCAATCAAAAAGAAAGCAGTGTTAAAAAAATTGAGTTTGCTTCTATTTGATTATGCTTTCTCTTTTGATTATTTTTAATTAAAAAATCAATATTTTGAAATTACATGAATTTAAAAATTAAAAATAATTAATCACATATCCCAATAGATGGCTGCACAAGCACAATAGAAAAATAATACAATTACAGCTTTTATTTTTGATTTCTCCGACTGAAACCTCGTAGTGAGTTTCTGCGTAGATATTAAATTGATTTTATTAAAAAATGCTGAAAAATGAATTGATTCAAAAATGGGTATATATATATAAGGTATAAACATTGTAAGCAAAAGTAAAACAGAGTTCATTATAAATAGAAAAGAAAAAGTATATTGAGGATATTAATGCTATAATAGATAGATGAACAAGATTAATTTATACCACAAGATGTTTTCATTATCTATTAAATAATGAGATAATTAATTTTGTTCTGACAAAATAATTTTTTTAAATTGTCATGAGACATTTTAATGCTTAAATTAGAAAATAATTGCAAATTCTTGTGGTGAATAAATTCGAATATGAAGGTCAGGCAGTAAAATTTTAGTCTTCTTTACTAATGATTATTTATGAGTGCTAAATATTTAAGGATACGTTGTAATTAATTAATTAAGTAAATTTAACTTTCAAAGATTTAAAAAATCATTTTTAACAAAGTTGTAAATAATAACTCCACTTTCTCTACTAATATCACGTCATTTATGTGGCAAAGATATCTTGAAATCCTAAGTAGATCAATGGCAGTTAGAATTTAATAAAGAAGGTATAATCAATATAAAAATTTTCGTAGATCTTCAACAACTTATCTTTGAAAGTTAAATTTACTTATTTAATTAAATACTATCAAATATTTAGCAATCATAGATAATCATTATAATTTTAACGAAGACTAAAATTTCATCGCTAAGTAAGGAAACAAAAATGGAATAAGACACAGATTTGTGAATGTTTTTGAGAAAGAAAATCTATATCTTTGATTTTTTTACACATAGATGTAGAACAATAGGATTATAATTTAATATTCAGATGCCATGTATTTTAAGATTACCACATACTTATCAAATGTATCATAGGAAATAAAATCAATTAGTGAAAATGTTAGTTGTTCGCTATAAATGTATATTATAACATCCATAACTCCACACTTTCTTTTGAAAACATATGAATAAATACATACACAAAAAAACAAATAACCTACTTTTCTGTTGAAGCAGTATTCAACAATAGGTTCAGGTTACCATATCTTCTATATATTTGATTATATATACAGTATTTATGAACAACATTTTGATTTACAAATATAAAACATCCTCCAGTCACTAATTTGATTTTATCCCCTCTAAATAAGAACAGTAATGGTTATCTCTAATAAAATGCTTATTAAGGTAAAGCTATAGACGGTAAAATTTCAAAAACATAAAATACTGTAATTAATATCTCCAATCTTTAAAAATATGCGATTTCAAATCATTTGAAAATATTAACCAACTTTAATAATGTCTTAAACTCGAACAAGTTTAATAATGCAGAAACAAATCCTCTAAGAGAAAAGGCACGGCACATTTTTTGTATATTTTCAACTGCGCCAAGAGAATGTAGTAAAGAAAGAAGAAATACAAAAGTACTTTAAAATGGTATCATTTAGAAAAAAAATAAATATTTTGAATATGATGAGATAAAAAGTTGAATTATAAACTGGCATTAAAAAACAGTTTGAAAATTATAACAGTATTTTAATATGACATGGTAAAATGTTTCAGCAACATAAGAAAATATGGAATTATTAATAAAAAAGAAAATAATCTCATGAAGTATTGATAATTTTCATAATAAAGAGTGAAATTATAATAAATACAACTAATTAGGATGGCATTAATATATTTTATAAATAACTATAGTAAACCACAAAAGTATTTTCAGTAAATTTCTTAATTTCCAGAACTGCAAAATAACATATTTAAATTAAACATTACCAACAATTTCATGTACCTCCCATACACCCTTAATATTAAAAGAACATTTAAATAAGTTACAGTTGGTTGTGTTTTAGAGTTTATTTTTTGGACAGTCTGGTTGAGTTGTAAATTTGAGATAATTATATATATATAATTAAGAGCGTGCTAATAGCTCTAAACAAGCTTTTTTTTTTTTTATTCATGATAAATGCTACTACAAGAGAAGGCATTCAAATCATTTTTATTTTAAATGGTCCCCATCCCCAGACCGGTTTCGACCAATGGGTCTGGGGATGGGGACCATTTAAAATAAAAATGATTTGAATGCCTTCTCTTGTAGTAGCATTTATCATGAATAAAAAAAAAAAAGCTTGTTTAGAGCTATTAGCACGCTCTTAATTTTACATATTTGTAAGCGCAAGCTATATATAAGTCATGTGACATCTGACTTGTTACTATTACTATTATTATTTTGCTGTTGTGGTTTTAGCTAAATTAAAGAGCTAAGCCTACTAATATATGGAGTATCTGAATTAAGTTCAGTCCCATATGATTTTTTCAGTTGGAGAGCTGACTTTAAAGACATGTAAATGTCTAAAAGTTTCAGATCTTCTTCTAACAATTATCTTTTAGATAAATGCTTTGCTTGAGTTGGTTTTTTAGATCTAATGTCCCAACTCCTCACTGAAGAGACCCATAGGTCAAAACCGGTCTGGGGATGGGGACCATTTAAAATAAAAATGATTTGAATGCCTTCTCTTGTAGTAGCATTTATCATGAATAAAAAAAAAAAAAAAAAAGCTTGTTTAGAGCTATTAGCACGCTCTTAATTTTACATATTTGTAAGTGCAAGCTATATATAAGTCATGTGACATCTGACTTGTTACTATTAATATATATATATATGAAATAGAATCAACACTACTGAAAACAATATAGTCATAGGGTGTGATATGAAATAGAATTAGCACTACCAAAAACAATGAAGCCATAGAATGTGATAGATATTACATATACAATGGGAATTACCCCAAATTTAGCAATCAACCAGACTATCCAATAATGAAATAGAGATTTTAAATATTTTCTCTTGATGCACTTATCAATTAAGAGCTTGTATGAGCTATTGGTATGCTCTCTGTATTATATTTTTGTAAATACAACTTATAAAAGCAATGTCACGTTATATATATGACTTGCTTTATTGATGATATATATATATAATGTTTTCATGTTTGTATGATGTAGATAAAATAATATTTTTGGGAATAAACAGTGTATTATTTTGCATTTCAACATGATATTTCAACGGACTAGCAACTGCTATTA
This sequence comes from Epiperipatus broadwayi, assembly GCA_028023455.1. Taxonomy (NCBI): domain Eukaryota; kingdom Metazoa; phylum Onychophora; class Udeonychophora; order Euonychophora; family Peripatidae; genus Epiperipatus; species Epiperipatus broadwayi. The sequence goes on along the minus strand of JAQFVV010000548.1, from coordinate 245,991 downwards.
TCAAGGATAACTTTTGAAAGAAAAATCTCAAACAATAACATGACTCAGTGCGAGATGAGAAATGAGATTAAACTTGAAGTAGTCCAGCATTCACAATATGAGGCTTATCAAAATGTTTATTTCCCTTAGTTTTACACCTATTAATTTTAAGTTAATATTAGATAAAATGAGATGTTTCTACATAGTTGGAATACGTTGTGCTTCATCAACCCTCTTTAAGTCAGTAGGTTTTTTAATATTTCAATTGTATAATTTAAGAACCATAAGAGAGTCAATTGAAATATTAAAGAGACCTACTGTTTTAAATGGGGCTGATGAAGCACAACGTATTCCAGCTATATGGAAACCTCTCACTTTATCTAATATTAACTTAAAATTAATAGGTGAAAAAACTGAGGAAATTAAACATTTTGATAAGTCTCATATTGTGAATGCTGAACTGCTTCAAGTTGATTCTCATTTCTCACCTCACATTGAGTCATGTTAATGGGTTTTCTTTTCAAAAGTTAATCTTGATAATGGTGGTTGCTAGTCTGTCTAAAATGGGGTGGTAATGGAAAATAATGCATGGTTTATTCATATATATATATATATATATATGAATAAACCATGCATTATATTTATATATATATATATATATATATATATATATATATATATATATAATACAAAAAATCAAGTCAAATGTCATATGACTTAATTTAATAAACTTGTGTTACCAAATGTTATATATAAAGCACTTGCAAAACAAACTTTTAAGTTTCTTAAGAGTTTGTTTTGCAAGCTGTACATATAATATATAAATTTATACATAAATATTAGAAAATACAGTAATTAAAATTTATTAAACAGAAAAAATATAAATGACACTTAGGAGCATTTTCAACTATCCTTGTAGTCTTTGTCAACTAATACACCTGGGTCTCATTTTATGCAGCAGATAGGTTCCTCAGAAAATACGCACAAAAGAAATCATTCAAAAATATACTTAACTTACCTTGAAAAATGGGGGATACGTACTGCAATTTTCCAAAAATTGCATAAAAGCAAAGTAACAACGTAAAATTATTTTAAAATTCGCATAAAAAAATGGGAAAATAAAATATGACTAATAAAAAATTTCAAATTTGAAAAAAATTGATACAAGACAAACTTTTTTTACTTTTTTTATTAACTACAGTATTTAATTTTATTCAAACAATATATTTTTATGTTTAATTTACATTTTTTATACATGTGTGGTATTTTAAGCATTATCACTATTTGAGACATCAGATTTGTCACAAAAGAAAATACAACTAGTGCCAACTTCATATTTTTAAATTGCTCTCATAGTGGATTCACCCAAACTAAAACATTTTACAATCACTGTTGATTCTTCTCATTTTGCTAAGTGATCTAAAATTGAATTTTTTGTTTCCAAAGAAATTCATTCTCTTGGGTGTTTTTTCTCTCCATTAGGGTAAACTAAAAGTTTAAAATAAAAATAAGAACTTAGACTTACGATAATAAAAAGACACTGACTCACCACTGTTGGACAATATTTATTTAAAACTGACCATTAAATATTAAATTCTTATTTTTGTCTTTAATTTTTTAATTTTCAATTCTGTTTAAAAATCAAATTTCATCGTTTCACGTGACATTTTTTTCAGATCACGTTATGTAATTTTTAAATTGTTAATTAAAAATAAAAATCAGATTTTAATTGTCAAATTTAATTGTGCCCACCACTGTTACTCACCTTTTAAAAATAAACTTGCAGACACTAAATGATTAATTGATTACATACTCTTTTTTTAAAAAAATACAGAAATAGAACATGATTTAAAATGCAAAAACAACATACATAACATTTAAACAGATTTACATTATAAGTTTGTAAAATTTATTACTTGCAGACACTAAATAATTAATTGATTACATACTCTTTTTTTAAAGCAAAAATAGAATGTGATTTAAAATGCAAAAACAACAACTTGCATAATATATGCGTCTATAACATTTGATCAGATTTACATTATAATCTTGTAAAATTTAATGGGGAAATCAATCCTGATTTTAAGTGAATTATGAACTTCTTTATTGCATAAAATCTATTACAGTACTATTATAAAGTGCTGAAAGTATTGAAATTATTAGATGGAAGTCAAATTCTGATAATGCGCTATTACTTTAAATATGATGTGAGTGCGCAAAATTTATAATATTTAAATTAATAGCACATTATCAGAGCTCCACTTCTGATCTAATAATTTTTATTGCATAAAAGAAAACCGCATACAAAGATATTAAGAAGAAACATGAATCACATAACTTCAAAATCGCATTAAATGAATCAGCATAAAACGAGACCTGGGTGTACTTTGAAAGGTCAACTTTCTCATAATTCCATGATCTTAATGTTTGCTACCTGCCTATTAATTAAATATTGCTTTTATTTATATATTAACCCTTAAACCGCTAATTTTATCATTGGTTGTATCAGATAAAAATCAAATCTTTTAATTGGCCAACTCACAAACTGAAGACAAAGCCTATTGTTAAAACATATTCGCCTATAATATTAAATTCAACTCAGATACGTTTATAAAAAGTATATAATTAATTTTTAAGGTTGTGAAGACAACGAAAGTTCTTTCAAAAATAAATTGCTATTTATTTATTCTAAGATATTCAATATCGGCAACATAAAAGTTATAATGTAAACAAAAAGATCGACTTTTACGTTATAGAAAAGTAAATATTTCTTTTTATTACAACTTCAATATTTGTACTAAAATCTTCAATATTTTTCGAAAATAATTTTGTTTTTTTATTATTCTCTCTGAAAATTATGTTTAATTTCCATAAATATTATTTAATAATAATTTAAATCGTATTCGAAATGAAAATCTCAGCGTTTTTCTTTATTTTCTTTGATCAGGCAGTTTCTTTGTTCTTTCCAGCCAATCAGAATGTCTTTTTCGGCTGAGAGCATGCTAAGAACCAATCACAAATAATGTTCCTTCTTTGTTTAGGTTTAAATGCGTTTTTTTTCTATTTTTTACTTCTAAAATAAATCAGGAGATGTCACCATCGTACAGAACTTTTAAAAACGAATTCAATACGTATTTAACGAATTTTTTCGTATGAAAACGGGCTGAGTTAGAGTGATTTCAGATGTCGACGAGGAGCCTCGTCAGACGCGGGAAAAGGGTTAACATAGCTTCCTTGATTTTTCTTTTATTATTTCCGTTTGAATATTTTTTACATTATTATGATTGAAATCAAAACCATATATACATGATTTCATCTTGACTCACCTAAATATCCACTACAACACCTACACATCCATAAATAAATGATACAGTTTTTATTTGTAAATAAAGTTTTATCTTTACAGTTATTTATTAAATTGGTGCATAAAATACAATGTCACATATACCTTTGTAAATTTTCCTTATGAAACTTACCTGTTGATTTGAAATATATGATATTGATATAAAAATTTTATTATCAGAAGAATTAACATCATTATTAATCTTATTTTTATTTTTGTATTTATATTTGAAATTAAAATTTTTAATGGTATAATAATATCATCATAATTATATCCAACATTTAACAATTCATTAGAATACATTTCAATATTTTTCTCTTTATCTGATAAATATTTACAAATATTATCATTTTAAACAAGAAGTACATCAAACCTACCATTTTACCATTGATACTCTTGATTTATATGGAATGTAGCCACTTTTTGATATTGGTTTAATAGTAATATAGTAATCCAATTTATCTGTTTCTAGTTATCTTAAGATCTAGAAATTGAACCCACATTAAATGTTCATCTGTTTTAATCCATTTTAAGCCTTTTATATTATTTAATTCTTCAAACAAATCTTTAATAATATTTGATTTTCCACATACAAAAACATTATCAACATATAGCGATAGTACAAAGTAATATTTTTGATAATACATTCTTTGTATGTAGAGATTACAAAATTACATATTTGGGCAACTGTAGGAAACCCATTGGTGAGACATTACTCATTTTATAAAAATCATGCTTAGAAACTGAATAAATATTTTTTATCAATAAAGCTTAATTTTCAACAATAAAATTTATTATTTTAACATTAACATTTTTTAACTGAAATGCATTAGTAATTATTTCAATAGAAGCCATTATATCATTGATAATATTTATGCAATTTTTAAGCATGAGTTTTATAAAATGTGTAATGGCTAGATAATGGGTCTTCTTACAGTTGCCCCAATATGTAGTTTTGTAATCTTTACATATAAAGAAAATATTTTGAAAAAGGAATGTTATTAAAAAAATATTACTTTTTACTATTGATATATTGATGATGTTTTAGGTATGTGGTAAGGCAAATACTATTAAACATTTGTATGATGAATTAAATAACATAAAAGTCTTAAGATGGATAAAAAACAGATGAAAATTTAATGTGTGTTTAATTTCTAGATCTTAAAATAACTAGAACCAGAGATACACTGGATTACTATATGACTATTAAACCAATAGCAAAAAGAGGCTACATTCCATATAAATCAAGAATATCAATGTGACATAAAATGGTAGGTTTGAAGTCCTTCTTGTTTAGAAATGATAATCTTTGTAAATATTAATCATAAAAAGGCAAAAATATTGAAATGTCTTCTAATGAATTGTTAAATATTGGATATAATTATGATCATATTTATTATACTATTAAAAATTTTAATTCAAAATATAAATACAAAAATAAAAATAAGATTAATAATAATGTTAATTCTTCTGATAATAAAATTTGGATATCAATACCACATATTTCGAATCAACACAAGTTTCATAAGGAAAATTTATAAAGGCATATGTGACATTGCATTTTATGCACCTCCTACATTCAATAATTAATAAATAACTGTAAAGATAAAACTTTATTTACAAATAAAAATTATATCATTTATAAATGAATGTGTAGATGTGGTAGTGGATATATAAGTGAGTCAAGATACACATCGGAGAACAAACAAAAGAGCACTTTCTATTCTTTTATTCCATCCATTACCACTATAATACTCAACAATCCTTCTAACACAATCATCCCATCTTTTGTACAAATATACTGATATAAATTATTTATCCAAATCTTTTGCATACCACATTACCTTTCTCACCGGTCTTGTTACCTGCCCTTTACTCATAACTCAATTAAATACTATTTTGGCTATTCATCTACTATCCATAAACTGCAATCTACCAAACATTTTTGTTTTACTTTTTGTATCTCTCATATAAAAACTTGACCATCCCATTTTTCCTTGAATTGCCTCCCTTGCTATCCATATATCTGCATCCAATGCATGTCTTCCTACTTCCCTTGGAACTTTTTCTAAGTAATTTAATACACCTTTACTAACACATAATGCATCATTACCATATGTTAACCCTGCTACTGCAACTCCCTTCCATATAATTCTAGCTACATCATATTTATTAAACAAAAATACTGTTAATTTATTTATCAATCCCTTTCTTTTCTTTGCTTCATTTGTCAATTTTTTCTCCCATTCATCCAAATAATTTTTCTGATTACTTAAAATAATTCCCAAATAACTATATCTATTCACCACACTTAACTTAATATCTCCCAACAAAAATTCTACATCTTCTCTTTCCCCAGTATTAACCATCATTATATTTGATTTTTCTTCACTAAATTTAATCTCCATCTCTTTACTCACCCTTGCACATGTCCTCAATATAACTCTATATCTTCTCTTCTTTCTGCACACAAAAATATATCATCCGCTAAAAAAAGACCTGACAAAATATATACTCCCTTACTACCTATTAACAAAATATACACTCCCCTTACTACCTATTAATGGAATCTCTATCCCTCTTCCTAATCTTTCTGTTGCTCTTTCCATTTCACTCACATACAACACAAACCAAATAAGTGACATAGGGCATCCTTGCCTTAGTTCCATCCCATTTTTAACTTTAACTGATTCTATATTCCCTAATTGATATGTATAGTAATTATTTTCATATAATTTTTTTAATAATATCCACCAAAGCTTCATCCATTCCCAAATTTTCTAAACTTACCCATAATCTATTTTTATTTACTCTATCATATGCCTTCTCTAGATCTACAAAACTCATATATAACTGTCTACTTAAATTCGTATTGATATCTATAAGTTGTATAACTACAAATAAACTATCTCCTATACGCCTATCTAATCCGTTTTAGTTAATGGATAAACATCTTTTTAAAAATCTTAACATCTTCTTTTATTAATTAATTGACAAGCAGCTTTAAAAGGTTTAAATCCCTTCTTCCTTTTTTTTTATTTCTTGAAAAAAGTAATAATTGAAACTATACATACTAAAGAAAATAGTGTGCTATTTATTTTTCTACTACAATTATACCCAATAAAAATATAGCTTATTTTATTATCTGAATGTTTTTAATGTCCCGTGAACTCACCTAAATTTCTATTTAACAACTAGGTTATACTGCAGCTAATATGAGAAGAAATGATTATTTTTAATATATATATATATATCGTATTTATGCGAAATGTATTGGAGTGTGTGTATATATTTGTTTATTTTAGTTTTTCAAAAGTGTTATTGATAATTATGTAAATTCTTTGAAAAAGACAAAATTATTTGATTTTTGCAATTATTATTTTTGTTTTTAAATATGATTATTTTTGAAATAAAAGTCGTTATTTTTTAATAATAAACTGAATAAACAAATTATACATGGATTTTTTAAATCTTAATTTAAATAATATATTAAAAACATTGGTGTTGGATTACCCATCCCCCCCCCCCCCCCCCCCCTCTCCTTATTAAAGGCAATTAAGTGAAAAAGCAAAACAAATGCATAGTGTGTTGAGAGATTAATTAAAGGTTTGCTACCTATATAAAATACATGTTACATTCTATTTCTACATATCTAAATTATATAAATGTTGATAACTCAATGCATTGGAAAAGAGTTGCGGATTATTATTAACATTTGGAAAACAATGGTTAATTAGAAATGATTTATTATTATTATTTATTTTACATATATATAAACAATGGTTAATTAGAAATTATATTTATATTATTTACTTTATGATAATATTAAATAGTGCTATCACACTTATAACGTAAAGCTGTATAATTAATATCAATTAGTCCATTAAAATGGCTGAGCGCTTTCGAGTAATGGGGGTGTGGATAGATAGATAGATAGATAGATAGATAGATAGATAGATAGATAGATAGATAGATAGATAGATAGATAGATAGATAGATAGATAGATAGATAGATAGATGGATAGATGGATAGATGGATAGATGGATAGATGGATGGATGGATGGATGGATGGATGGATGGATGGATGGATGGATGGATAGATAGATAGATAGATAGATAGATAGATAGATAGATAGATAGATAGATAGATAGATAGATTAATTGATAGATATAGATAGTTAGATAAATAAATAGATAGATTGTGGCATGCACACAAATTGATAATCATGCAGACAGATAAATGGATAGATTGATAGGTGCGTATATGGATATAGACATGTAGACCCATAAACTCAAAGATTGCGAAGTGACTGAAAATAATATTTAAATAATTCAGTGCTAAAAGAAGAATAATATTCAATATTTTTTTCCAAAAATAACTGCTTCAAGCTTTTATTTTTAAAATGAATAATGTTTTTGTTTTTTTTTATTTCGATACGCTTATTGTTGTCAAATGCGTTCTAATTGTTGGTATTCAAATTTAAGCATTTATTTTAATACAATAGTCTACAATATCAACAATAATTGTTGGAAAGAAGGTTTTCATGAATTATTTATTGGGTTTTTTTTTTCAAACAATTATCTTGATTACTATTAATATATTCCTTGATATCGTAATTATTAGTTTTAAAAATAATACTAATATTTTTATTATTTTACATGTCATCTTAACTTTATCCTTCACAGATATAAATTAAAACTGCCTCCATATCATTATGTTAAAAAAGTGAACAAATGTAAAATTAATCTTATAAATTGCTTTTTATACTATTTTTTTTGTTTGTATTCTTTCAAAAATATTAGCTATGTTTATAAGCTCATCAGTTCTTATATTTATTACAATATATATTATATTTATCTAATGAGCTTGCCATTAGCTATTAACAAGCTTTTCAGAATACCTTCATACCCAGACCGGTTTCTGCTTTTAGCTTCCTCAGTGATGTTCTAGAATATCCACGCATTCAATTGCATTCAATTCAAAATATCAGGTCAAGACCAACACTGTATCTAATGATTAACTATTAAGTAGAAAATTTGAAAATTTCAGACATCCATAAGGATGAAAACCCGACTATCTATCTTAAATAACCATATGGGACTGAACTAAATTTGATACACCAAGTATTAATAGCTTTAGCAATATAAAATCGTCAAAGCCTTAATAGCAATAACTATAATTGCTCATTAGATAACATTTGTAAAAAAAGCTTATTAAATTAGATCATGTAGTATATGACTTGATTTCTTGGATATTATATTTTAACTAGTATATGATGCAAATAAACTAGTTTTGGGGTTAAACCATGTATTATTGTTGATTACTTTCCAATGTTTTGGCCAAATGCAATCTGCCATTGTCAAGGATAATTTTTTTAAAGAAAAACCATTAGATCTCAAGTGGTAATGAGATTGAGGGTGAGGTAAATAATGAGATTGAGACTGAAGTAGTTGCACATTCAGAATATGTGGATTAAACAAATGTTTATTTTCTTCACTTTTACCATTAATTGATTTAAAGCTGACGTTAGAAGAAAGAGATAAAATAAATGATCTCCACAAGACTGGATTATGTTGTGCTTCATCAACATTATTTAAACCATTTGGTCCTTTTAATATTTCAATAGACTCCCTTGTGGTTCTCAAATTATATTTTTTTCAAATTACCAAATATTTTAGCATTATCAAAATCATGTTGGTGACCAATTTCTAAAAAATGTGGAGTAAAAGCTGATGTATTTAACTTCTGATTGAACTTATTTTTATATTCCTTAATTCTGACATTACTCTATTGAATTGACATATAGCTTTTTAAGAACTGTAAACATTGGGACCATGGTATTTCAAAAGTGCTCCATCTTAAGGTTTATGAAAAATCACCAATTTTTACTAGTGGAAAAAATAGTGCTTATGTTAAAATTAGATAGTCTAACTCATCTCATCAGCGACTTTTTTAATATAAGGTAAAACCAGTTTATTACTAGTTAAATTATCAATTTTAACCATTTATTACTTTTTAGTATCAATGCTCTCTCTCTCTCTCTCTCTCTCTCTCTCTCTCTCTCTCTCTCTCTCTCTATATATATATATATATATATATATATATATATATATATATATATAAACTCTGACAGTTAATTGGTTATTGTCTGACTTTACCTTCAAATGGACTGCCAAATTATAGCCATGTCCTATATCTTAATGAGAGCACTCAGATTCACGGAGTATCTTCATTTACTGCCCTGTTTCTGCCATTGGATATATTTTATCTATAGATAATATCCATCAGTCTGTAGTGATGAATGCCAAATCTGATCCAGATAAGATTCAATCAGGACAAGTTTATTATTTAATCATATGTTGAGTCTTAATTCTTAAATTTAGTAAATTTAACCAATGACTTTTTGCACCATAATAAAGGAATCAAATATTCAAATATAATGGAAGAAATCTTACTTTAAGTAGAAGAAACTGTGAATCAGTTTACCAAATCATAATGTCATTGTGTTTCTGTTAGGATACAAATATCAATCTTCTCCATCTTATGAATAGGCAAACATTTTATTGGTTAGCCATTTTTTTTAATTTGATACTACATGCCATCTGATTGGGTGTTATCATGTCTTATGAAATGCTAAATTTTAAACGTTTTTCTACTTTTAAACAGTATAATGATGGCAAAAACTTAATTTAATACTATCTTAAAATGTCACTGTGGTTAATAATATTACATTTGTCAAACTTATCTCCTTTTACAAAGGAAATTTTAGTATTCAGGAAGAACTATAGTGAGTAAAACCATAGTAATAATAACTGAAATTATCTGTTAGACAGATAGCTGATGATGATGATCACTACCCAGTTGTCATTGTTCAAATTTACAAAGAATGTATATATTGTAAGATGTGGCCTTACATCCCTGCAATATCATTTACAAACCCGTTTTACCTAAGTCGAATCCAAGATCCAATATTATAACATTTTCTATCAACCACTACCTTAATAAGAATGAAGTACTATAAATGAGAAACCATTAGTTGTTATATACATTTAAACCCTTAAATTTTTATACAGATACATACTTATTTTAATTAAACTATAAAATGCATACACAAAAATTAACCTTTAATAAATTATCGTGTTAATTATGACGTCCGCTACGCACTCCAATAATCTGAGGAAAGTATGATTTGGTAGATTGTAAGTAATAATAAAAGATTATTTAAAAAAAGGAATAATAAATTATTTTTTATGTTAATATATAAATATTAATCACTAGGAATGACATAAATCATAGCCACTAACTTTATATTAAAACTCATCTTCTGCATAACATTCTCATTTTGGTAATAGGATAATATAAAAAATAACGAGCTTCCTCTGCAAATTCAGATACAAATTTCTCACATGCTGAACAAACTGCATAAAGTTTAAGCAGAGAAATCGAATTTGCTGTTTAAAAAAAATTTCCAGCTGCCCTTAAGGTGAAATAATAATAGAAGTAACTCTTTGGACATTCAGAGAAGAAATAAAAGACATATAGATTCAAATTTAGCCAATGGAGGGATTTAAAAGTGAAATCTTCAAAATTAAATTTGAATTATTCTATATTTCCAAAGTGTATTAGATCAAATTAATTTTAATTAAGGATATGTAATGGTAAAAGAAAAATATTGCTCCTACTATGCTAATAAATATATATTCTAAAGCAATTAACTTATTTAAAAGTTCTTTTAATATTGAGGATGTATGGGGTGTAAGTGGAACTGTAAGTAATGTTTAGTATAAATATGTTATTTTGCAGTTCTTTACACTTAAAAAATCAGCAAAATCAGTCGTTGCATTTTAGAATTCATATTTTTTACCTTTTTTATGTTGAGTTATGAATTTGGGATAATTTTGATTATTTTATTGATTAGATTAACTTTAGGTTTTTAATATATATAATAAAATAAAATGTCCACTAATATTAATAATACAATAATGAAACTTAAATATATTCCAAATAACGATAAACAACTTATAATATAATATAAATAAAAACTCATAGAGAAATATTTTTGATTATATTCATAATCATTATCAACTCAACTTTCAAAATGGAATAATCTATTACCAACCGGAAACACATGTCGATTTAAAGATCCCACAATTCATTAATCCTAACATTTGCTGACTGTTTATTTATTATAAATGATTTCATTTTGAAAGTTGAGTTGATAATGATTATGAATATAATCGAAAATATTTCTCTATGAGTTTTTATTTATACTATATTATAAGTTGTTTACCCTTATTTGGAATATATTTAAGTTTCATTTTATATATATATATATATATATCAAAACTACCCCAAATCCAAAATTAAACCAGACCAGCATAAAAATATTAAAACACAATCTAAGGTTTCACTGTTACAAGCAGACTTCTCAAGTGTAAAGAACTACCAAAAACTACACAATATATATTTTTTTATATATATTTATATTATATATATAATATTAAAAGACTACCCACAAATCCATTTACTTCCCATCCACCCTTAATATTAAAAGAACTCTTAAATAAGTTAATTGCTTCAGAATAATAAATTTTCAATAATAGAGACTCTTTAATTCTTCTTTTCATTTCATTTCTCTCAATGAAGACAACCTTAGCTTCATCAAAATGAATAGTGTGGCCTGTATCTTTTTCATGGACATACAAAGCAGAACTAATATATCTATTTTTAACTCTATTTTTATGAACCTTTATTCTTTCATTTAAACTCAAACTACTCTGACCTATGTAAACCTTCTTACAAAATAAACAAGGAATAAAATATACTACACCAGGAATAGTCTTTCTATCAAAAAACATCTTTTGTATTATTTAATAAATTATTCAATGTAACTCCCCTTTTCCAAGCAATTTTCTTATTTCCAAACAATTTAATATGTCTACACACAATTTTATAAGAAGACAATTTAAATGGCAAAGAAATAAAATCATATTTTTTTAACCTTTACATCCTTACAAATATTACTATTAAATAAAATACTTTTAACAAATTTATCAGAGTATCCAACACTCAAGTAATCTTTATAAAATTGATATTTCTGAAACAAAGCTACCCCACTAGAATTATTTAATTTAATATTCCTATGACAATAATTCCTTAAAGCAGCTACTTTATGAGATACAGACTGATAGCTATCAGGTTTAATTATAGATCTTAATTCTTTACTTTTAACTAAATGACTGCACAATAAACAATTAGTTTCTACATTTCTAATCACCAAAAGATCTAAAAATTTTAACTTACCAAAATCTAATCCCCCTCCTTCTAATACAAATTTTATAGAAGGATCAAAACAATTAAACAAAGCTGGTAGGTTTGTTACTATGAAAGGAGATGAATTCAAAGAGAAAATGGATAGAGAATTAAATAATGGTAAATATATGTTGTTATATAAAGATCCAGGTAATTTGATTAAAAGAAAATTGGTAGATATTATGAAGAAAATGGTTAATTTAAATTTTTTTAATAGAGTAGATTATTTAAAATGCTATCCTAATGATTTTACATCAGCTAAGGTATTTGTGAATATTAAAACTCATAAAGATGGTTTGCCTTTAAGATTTATTTTTGATTTTACAGGTAGTGTTGTAGAGGGTATTTCTAGATTCTTGAATAATATTTTAAAACAATTTGTTGATTTTGGTCAGTACACAGTTTCTTCTCATTTTTAGGCTTTTGATAAGATTAATAATTTTAAAATGGAAAGTAATTGAGTATTTGGAAGTTTAGATATTGAAAATATGTATCATTCTGTTAATAGGTTAACCAGTATTGATGTTCTTTTGTCTGTATTGATTAAGAAAAGTTCTTTATCAAAAAATAAAATTGAGGTAATTAAAGATTTGCTTTTGTTATTGGAAGATTCTATGTATTTTACTTATAAAGGTAATTTTTATAAGATTAAGGAAGGATGGATAATAGGTTATATTATTTCTCCTTTAGTATGTTCAGTTTATATTAGTTATATGGAAGAGGAAATTATAATTAAAAAGAATTGTTTATATGTAAAATTATTTGTCAGATATGTTGATGATTGTTTATTTGTAGTTGAGAATGATAAATTGAAGGAATTTGTAAATGAGTTTAATTGTTTTGATCCTTTTATAAAATTTGTGTTAGAAGGAGAGGGGTTATATTTTGGTAAGTTAAAATTTTTAGATCTTTTGGTAATTAGAAATGTAGAAACTAATTGTTTATTGTGCAGTCATTTAGTTAAAAGTAAAGAATTAAGATCTATAATTAAACCTGGTAGCTATCAGTCTGTATTTCATAAAGTAGCTGCTTTAAGGAATTATTGTCATAAGAATATTAAATTAAATAATTCTAGTGGGGTAGCTTTGTTTCAGAAATATCAATTTTCTAAAGATTACTTGAGTGTTGGATACTCTGATAAATTTGTTAAAAGAATTTTACTTAATAGTAATATTTGTAAGGATGTAAAGGTTCAAGAAAAATATGATTTTTTTTTTGCCATTTAAATTGTCTTCTTATAAAATTGTGAGTAGAAATAGTAAATTGTTTGGAAATAAGAAAATTGCTTGGAAAAGGGGTGTTACATTGAATAAATTATTAAATAATACAAAAGAAGTTTTTGATAGAAAGACTATTCCTGGTGTAGTATATTTTATCCCTTGTTTATTTTGTAAGAAGGTTTACATAGGTCAGAGTAGTTTGAGTTTAAATGAAAGAATAAAGGTTCATAAAAGTAGAGTTAAAAATAGATATCTTAGTTCTGCTTTGTATGTCCATAAAAAAGATACAGGCCACACTATTGATTTTGATGAAGCTAAGGTTGTCTTCTTTGAGAGAAATGAAATCAAAAGAAGAATTAAAGAGTATTTATTATTGAAAATTTATTATTCTGAAGCAATTAACTTATTTAAGAGTTCTTTTAATATTAAGGGTGGATGGGAAGTGAATGGATTTGTGGGTAGTCTTTAATATTTTATATATTGTGTTGTTTTTGGTAGTTCTTTACACTTGAGAAGTCTGCTTGTAGCAGTGAAACCTTAGGTTGTGTTTTAATATTATTTTTATGCTGGTCTGGTTTAATTTTGGATTTGGGGTAGTTTTGATTTTATATTGACTAGTTTAGCTTTATGCTTGCAATGTTTATATTATATATATATATATATATATATATATATATATATATATATATATATATATATATATATATATATATATATATATATATATATATATATATATATATATATATATATATATTCCAATTTATTAATAGGATGCATTGTCACATATGGTTGAAAATGAGAAATTTATTTTCCCTGTGATGCATTAACTAAACTTATGTAAATAATTTGGCATATTAAAAATTATGTTCATAATAAGTTCAAGCCTTAATTTAGGCAGGTTAATAATGGCAGGTTTATTTAAAGAAAAAATACTGGTGTTTGTCAATTTTATAGTGTTTCTGTGAAAAATAGTTTACTTCAACAATATTATTTATATATGTATAAATACATATTAATTTTGGTGCCTATATTTTTACAAAATACATGTACAATTTAAATTTGATATATATATTAAATACAGTAATATTAATATAATTCAACCTATTCTATTAAAAGTACTTTCAACTGTATTCCTTTTATTCTTTGTCAACTATATAACCAAATAACATTGAATAATCAAAATGAGATTATTTTATAAGTCCCATAATTTCATTTAGTTCTCCCACAATTCTGTTATTTTAATGTTTTATGATTGCCAATTTATTAATTCTTGACGATTTCTTTAAATTAATATAGCTTATTTTACTTTAGGTTTATTGTGGCAACATTCAATTTGTATAATTTTTATGTTTTTCTAATCAAATTTAAACCTGCATTTACAAGTTTTATTGTGATAAAATATAGTAGATGCTGAAGGTCTATTTTCATCTTTTTCTAATTGTTTATCATCTCTTTAAAATAGAATCATATGCTCTTTTATTCTTTTTTTCTAATGTAGATATAGACTCTCTGATGTATTGTAAGCCACATTTACACATTAATTTATATATAATACAATTTTGATTCAAACTTATTTTTTTTACTTTTAGAATTGTTAATTAATCTATTTGTATTATTTGTCAAAAAAAGCAACTTAAAACAAAACATTATAAATCTTTCTCATAACCTTAACTTTATCATCTGATGTAAATGAGATTGCAATCTATTTCATATTGATTTTATTTTTAGTTTTATTATATTGCTGATTCTTTTTAATCTCTTAATGGTATGAGTAATAATATATTTATTATAAACAATCTTCAACAAATATTTAGCAAATAAACTTACATGTTTTATTTTATCACTAGAATACTTACATAATTTATCATTTCATAATAAGAATGACTTTAATCCCCACAACTTACGACTTATAGGTACATTTGATTCATGTGGAATAAATCCTCTAGTTTCAATCACTTTTATTGTTGTACAATAATCCAAATTATATCTATTACGTTTAACTTTAATATCCAATAATTTTATGGAAATGGCATTCCTGTATGTTATAATCCAAATTAAATCCTTAATCTCATTTAATTCATTAAATAAATCACTTCTTACATCATGATTTCCACAATTAATTACATCAATCACATATCTATGATATACTTTAATTATCTGACATTTTGGTCGCTTTAAGATTTTACTTTCATAAGTTGATATAACAAAATTGCATACTTGAGCTATAACAGAATGTTCCATTGGACAACCACAACTCATTTTATAATATTCATTATTAAAATTAACATAAATATTTTTATCAATGAAATGTAATACTTTCGTAATAAAACATATAATATTAGACTTTATATTTTTTGAAACCAGAGCATTATAAATAATATTAATTGATTTTAATCTCTCAATTAATTCATACATTTCATTTATGTCAAAACTATAAATTGTATCTTGTAAACCTATATTTATATTCTTAATTTTATCTACGAAATCAAACGATAAGTGTATATGTTTTCATGGTATTAGACATTTTTTGTACTAGAACGTAATAAATTATTATACAAATATCTCAATTGCTAAGTCAAACTATATTACTAATGCTACACTTGGATTCTAGTCACTGTCCATTTGGAACAAACTTTGCAGAATATAATAATTATTGCATTTTGACTACTAAATAGTATGTAAAAAATCAAGGTCGAACTGGCAAACAAATGTATCGTTTAATTATTTTTACATAACTTTGGATTGCTGAAGATATATACTGCAGGACAATATCACATTAAATATATAAATAAACATATTTAATAGTCAAATATTTTTCCCTTAAGATATTTCCAGACAAAATGATGTAAAGTTTTTTTTTCTATTGTAGCTTTCTATTTTAAAATTTTAATAACAAGAGTGATGGGTGGTGTGAAAGTCTGTGCTCATATACCCTATATATTACATATATAGACACAGGTATATAATAAGCCTGTGTTTCAGTTATAACAAGTCTATGTAAATCAATCATTTTACTTCTTTTTATTAATGTGATTCAATATAAAATATGTTTTCTGTGTTTAAAATATAAAATCATTAGTCCACTAGAGGGAGCCAAGGACTCCAGTTAACACTGTTTCTGGCTCCCTGTTTCATTCCCTTTTTTCTAGTTCAGGAAATTAAATTTCTCTAAAACTATTCCTATTAAAAAGAGGAGTTTTTTAGCTCTCTTTTCATATACAAGCTATATCAACAATGTAATCACAAGTAAGCATAATTTCAACTTTTATAAAAACGCTATGTAAATGTATGGCAGCCACTGAAATTACAAACGATTTCTACAGAAATTTCACCATTTAATGAAAATTTTCATTTCACTTAATTTTGTTGAATGAGTGAGAGAGTCCAGTTGTTGGGAGTTCTCCCAGTGGTCTAAATCCTAGTTCTTTTGAGGGAGGGGTCTGGGATGAGGGCATTGTGGTGATCATTACCAACGTTGGTTTTTCTCATTCACAAGATAGAAAAAATAACGTTATTTATGGTGATTCTTTAATGTTATTGTTATGAGTGATTTTATCCATGTATTATTGCAAAATAGGTGGCAGTTTGGCCTCATGATTCTAATTGCAAGTGATCCACCTTATTTAATTTTATTACTTCCAATGTTGCTATTGATAGGGCTGGCCTTTTGCTGTTCATGTGATTTTCATGATGGATTAGAATGGTTTTCAGCAGAGATATTTTGAAGCTTGGATTTTTTCCCCCTTGTTCTCCATAGGTTTTCCATAATTTTTCCAAACGTATTCGGGATTGCTCTCTTGTGAAGATATTCAATGTCATTTGGAAGAACTGAACAGTATATTGATTTAGTCCATATTTTATGTTATCTCCAAGTGTTTCCTATTTCTCAACTTTCCCAATATTGTACTCCTAAAAGATTATTCATCATTTATTTCTAGACTTTACAAATAATTCCTAATTGTAACATTCATTTATCTTTAATGGTTAATACAAACCCTTTCCATATCCATTTCCCTTTTCATATGTATCCTTCCCCTTTCACTATGTTGTTCTAGAATTTCATTTTTAACCTCTTATTTACATTTGTACCTTTTTTTTTGATGAATAATCTTTCATCATTGAGAAAAAAGTAATTAAAAATTTATATTATTAAAAAATATTATTTATAATATCCTGCAAAATTAAGCATGCTTTCGACTATTTATAGTCATATTTATAGATAAATAGCCTACTGAAGGAATCTACAAGAGACTACTTATACTATGAATATAACTATAAGTAGTCAAAGAATGTTTAGCTTTGCAGAATATTATAAATTATTTTTTTTAAACACAGAAAATGTATTTTATAGCGCATAACAATTTCCAAAAAAATATGCCAATTTGTTAAAATATAAGCTTTTACATTTTATTTTGTTTATTTTCTATTACTTAAAATAACTACATAGCTATCATTAAATCTATATATCCATGCATCAATTCATGATCCATTCTTTCTTTCATTTATATGCTTATCTATCCATCCATAATTTCAAATATTTATCTATTTACCCATCCATCTATCTGTCTATATATCAATTGCTTCATCTGTCTATCTATTCATTTATATATTTATCAATTCCCCACTGTTTTTTTACTAAGTAGTTTATAATGATTTTATTTCCTAAGTAGTTAGAAACTTAAAATTCGCTTTTCTGTAAAACTTAGCTATAAACAGCTTTTTTAAATTTTATTACTTATAGTGTATATATTAAATAATTTATATTTTAATTTTCAGTAACAAAAACACCGACTATTTAAATTCATCACTTTACAAAGTATTTTTATAGTTTAATTCCTTTTTGAAAAGCACTCAAGTTTAGTAGTTCCACTCTCTACTTGTATTAAAATATGATTCCAGAATATTCTAACATCAGTCTAGGAAATCAGTCTCAATTTCATTATCATTTGCCTTATTTTGCTATGACAGTTCTTATGACTCAAGTAGCTCCTATAATCGTTTTCTTTGGGATTTTTGGAGCCACTTTTAATCTTATTGTTTTGAGCAGTCCTAAAATGTCTGCAATGACCTATACGTATGTTAAAATCAGTGCAAGTCTTGATTTATTTTCGTTGACGCTAGTATTAGTTATTGGAGAAGTTTATGGTAATATAGTCAAAAATTTGCATTCCTCTTGGATACTATCTTATATTAGAGGAAAAGTGGTTTTTTATATTCATTTTTCTGCAATTACATTTAATGCATTTATTATGTGCATTTTGACAACGGAAAGATATATCGCTGTATGCCACCCTTTAAAGTTAAAACTGTTTTCTAATATGAAAACCACTTACATTCTTATTTCAACATCTCTAGGAATATCATTAATTTTGAATATTTTAACATTTTGGATAAACAAAATTTCTAAAATTACGTTGGGTAATAATTCAACTGCTGTTTATTATTCTGTCGACTTAGATTTTGACTTTCTTCTCTCCACGCGCTTTAGAATTGTTATGGGGATACAAATTTTAATTTCCCGCACCGGCGTATTACTATACTTAATTTATTTTAACCGAAAAACATATTTAACTTTTCGAAGTGTTTTGAATAAAAAGAAAGAATTTAAAGCTGGTGAGGAAAAAAAGAGCAAAGATGAACGAAATGTTTTTGCAATTTTAATAGTTACGGTAATGATCCATTTAGTATGCGACACACCCGCTACTTTGATGTATAACATTATAGGAATTCTTGATAAATTTATTAAAATAGATGTGATCTGTTTTATATTATACTTAGTCGCAGTATTGGAATTGCTTAAAATGGCTGTAAGTTTTTATATGTATTTTACTTTTAATAAGAATTTCAGACATGTGTTTAAAGAAAGAATATTCTGCTCAAAAATAAATATTAATTAAAAAAATACAAAAGAAAATATAGGATGATCGCAATTATAACATTATTATTCTAGCGCGTGTGCGGCGCAACTGTTCCCAAAAGTTATAAAGTGTTATTATAAAATAGATAACTAAAAACAAACGAGCTGAGCGCTTTCAAAGGATCTTGCTTCATAATCATAGCTTGCTACAACGTTTAGTGATATGCAAACATAACCTTATAAAATGATCGCAAAACAAGTGCACAAAATATAAATCATAATCCTCATTATAACGCTTTGTTGTTGTTGTTTCAATACAATTGCTATATTTTTTAAGTTATAAAGTAGTAACAATATTAAAATATAGATGAATACTTTCTTGGGCAAATATTTGATTTAGTAGTAAGATGAGTATTTTATTTAAAGGTACACTATCTAATATATTGATTTGTTAAAGGATTGTTTTCTAGTTGAACTTTATTGAACTAATATAGAAAAGGAATACTGTTTTAAACATGTCTTTTATTTTAGTTTATAAAATTAATAGTAGCATTGTGAATACTTTGTAAATTATTATTTATGTTCTTTTCCTTCATCTAATTGTTTTATCCTACTTCATTTTAAGACTGTAATTATTATTTCAAACAACTTTACAAATTATCTCAAATGTATGCATCTTCTATAGTTGTGATGATACTTTCAAATCACTTTGTAAATGTATTGTTTATTTGTTTGTTTTTTATATCCTTACCTGCATTATTTCTAAGTTATTTACGTTATTAAAGACTGCTATTTTTTCTCAATTGCCTATGATTAAATATTGTCATTTCACGTTTTCTAAAAACAGTCACATAAAAACCTTTTTATCCAGATTTTCTAATTATCAAATGATGAAGATTCCAGTAGAATTTCCATTGTTTTTTTGTTTTTTTTTAGCTCTAATATGAATAGCTAAATTGCTGTATATAAACTAATCATGGATAATTAATTGTTTTGCCTGTAGATGGCTAACTCAAATAAAACTATATATCACATTGGAATGTTTAGTTTTAAGTGATTCTGATTCATAATAAATAGAAATAAAAATGTTTTTTTTATATTAAATACTTTTATTTACAATGTACTAAAAATCAAAAACATAATTAATATATATTAAGGCTATAATCTTAAGACTATGTGGCTAAAATGCGACATTTGTTTCTTGAGCCACAATTGGAATTTTTAGATTTAACTTAAAATAAAAGCATATGGTGGGGGGGGGGTCCAAAATTAATTAAGTCAATTACTCATTAAAAAAATATGGATTGACTTAATTAATTACTCGTTAAAAAAATATAGATTGACTTAATTAATTTCTGGACTCCAATTCTCAATGATTTTATTTCAAGTCAAATCTAAAATCCCCAATTGTGGTTAAATAAAAAAATATTTTGTTGATTTTTAGTGCATGGTAAATAAAAGCATGTAATAAAAAAATTGACCTTTATTTATTGTTAATTTTTTTTTAATAAAACAGAAAAAACTCTCTATGCATATCTCCATTAAGTACAAGCCAGAGTATTACATGGAAGCCAGAAGACTTGTGCATAAAATCCCCATCCAGTATCTAATCATCTGATATTCCCATACTAGTTTCTGGCTTGTAGCCTTCATCAGTGAGGAACCTTGGATCTGAGAGCACTGTACCTAGATCTTAGTATCCAATGCAACCTTCCAGCAGTCACAATTATTTCTACTTAACTATAAAACTATGAGACTTAAATTGAAAACATAATATGTTCAATCCAAGCTCATCAGCTTATGTAGTCATATAGTTCTGAACTCAATTCAGTACCTATACATTTTGGTGTCTTCATTTCTTTAATAACCATACCCATCACTATCCTATTAGACAGGAATGGTTTTAAGCCATAAACATCTCATGGTCACTATTCCTTATGATTGTTCTTAGCTGTTATTAAAACAGGTAAAACTCTCTATATAGTCATAGTCACTCAGTACAAGCCAGAGTAATCAATGGATTCCAGAAGGCCTGTGCATAAAATCTCCATCTAGTGCCTAGTCATTGAATATCCTCAGACTCGTTTCTGTCTTGTGGCCTTTGTCATTGAAGAGCCTTGGATCTGAGAGCACTGCACCTAGATCTTAGGATCTAGTTAGGATTTAGCTAAGTAGAGATAAAAGGTGGCTGCTGGAGGGTTGCAGTAGATCCTAAGGTGTAGGTGCAGTGCTCTCAGATCCAAAACTCGTCACTAATGAAGGCCACAAGCCAAAAACTAGTTGGGTATATTGGATGAGTAGGCACTAGATGGGGATTTTATGCACAAGCTTCTGGCATGCATTGATTACTTTGGATTGCACTGAGTGGCAATACATATAGAGAGTTTTTCCTGTTTTAATAACAGTTAAGAGCAAGCATAAAAAATAATGACCATGTGATATTTACACATGAATTCATTTTTTTCCTGGCCCAGTGCTACAATGTTTTGCATGAGACTCAACTGGTGATGATAATGAGAGATTGAGTGAACCTGAGATATAAGTTAAAAACATACATAAATATATTATTGAGATTCGAACACACTGGATTAAGTTTAAAATGAGTATTTATTTTAACAAAATTCAAGATGATTTTATATATAAGACCAACTTCATGCAGTTTAAACTATTTTAATTACAAATATTTGACAATCTTGAGTCAATTGTTTTTATTTTAACAGATATCAATTTAGTGTGGCATTACAATACACAACATATATTTGGAAATTATCTTTTATTTAATATTACAAAAGCAGATTTATCTGGGTGGTTGGTGGATGTTTTATACATTTAGAAAACATATATAAAGATACAATAATAGACTTTTGCTGTTTATATGACTTCATACGATGCCCTTGGCATTTGAAACATAGCTTTATTTTCATTCATAGCATTTATTTATAACAATTACATAAGGTTACATTATGATCCATACTAAAAACATTTATTTATTTTACATTTTCAACATTTAACAATCAAATATTATGCAACTCTATAAATATGGGAATGGCTTATTTCAATAAAGGGGATGGCAGCTTCATGAGAGGTTGGATCTAAAACTCCAATGAAACATGTTTAAAGAGAAAAACCTTTCATTTTCACATATTATGATTTATTTTATAAAACAGGCTAGAAAATGAATAATAAGAAATTGTGGTGCTAGCATAATGTCAGTGAAAGAGAGGATGGCAACTTTGGCCAAGAAAATTTCATTCTATTTTAAGGTGGTATGCCAGTTTCATGGCTGAGCAGTACCAAAATGGAAAGGTAGCTAAGAAGTTGTTATGGGTCTGATTATGGCAAAGCCATACAGAGCTTCAACTACACTTATCTGCTTTTTTCAGGGAGTAGACTTATACCCCTGTTTTGAACAAGAACACTAAAAAAGATGGAAGGCTTTGAATCTTCCGGAATGAAGGTATGGACAAATCTGAGCAGTATATAAATAAATACTTTGAGGAGAAAAGTAACAAACAAAGAAGATCAAGACTCCCTGAGGTGAGATACAGGTGAATCAGATCAAAGCCCTCTGTGGCTCATTAATAATTTCTGATATATGCCAACAACACTAAGTGGTTTAACAAATAGTAATGATATGTTAAAATAATGACCCATGTAAGATAAAGTCATTTATCAGAAATTAAAACTATAATAATCAATAAAGCATGCATTTTCCCCTTTTTTGGGGTCAATACTATTTTGTTCATCATAAAAAAAACTAAAATTCATGCCCTCAAAAGTGCAAATAACAAAATAGAATTAGGTCACCATCTTTTAGCAATGATGATCAATAAAGCAATCCATAAACTTAACAGACACCAATATCCACTCCAGATTGAAAAGTATTTATACATTTTGTATGAACTTAGGATAAAATATTTTTAAAGCATATATTCATTTTAAAAGAGAAACTCAATCTTACAGGCTATAAAAAGACCTAATTAATCCCCCCCCCACTTTCTATTCCACAGCAGAATATAAAAGAAGTTTGTAAGATTGGGTTTGATTGGCATTTACAAATAAAAATTAAATGAAAAGTATAAAAATATCATTAAAAATAAATTATAACAACACTAAATTATAAGAAGATTAAGAAGCATGAGTTAGATGAAAGGTTTTACAGTGAGATTAATTTATGTTGTAGAGAATCGACATAAAAAAATAATTATTAATTTAACATACTCACCGATTAGCGAGTTAAAAGAGATTCAATATAAAGAGAACATTCATTTTAAAGAGTTAGGAGTTAGAATTCAGATAAGACGATGATAATGACTTTGGGCTTGTTATGGCATGATTTTATGGAATAAATTACAGACGAATCTTCTGTGTAAGGTGGCTTTCAGGCAAATTCTACTTAAGCTAACAACATGTTTTTGGCCTCGGCAGTTCTCTAATGGCATGGGCACTCCTGATCAGTAGGATCTACATCTCTGCATGCGGAAGAGTCATACTGAAGATAGAGGGGAAGGCAATTTTACTCAAAAACCATTTCAAAAATCAAACAAATATGAAGTCGGTTAGTGATTATTGACCAACCTCTAACATAATAGATTTTCAGCCCTATTTATACAAATTTTGAATTATTTAAAGAATGTTTTTAATTAAACTTCTTAACTCAAATGGAATCCTGAATCTACAAAAATATTTTCTCTATTGTTATTGGAGATGCAATGGCTAGATAAGTTTCCAAAAATAAATTCAAATCCATTTCCAGATTGGAAATAGATTTGATAAAATGTTAACAACTAACTTAAAATCAATTAACTTTGTTTTAAATTTTACTTCCATTAACTTTGATTTAAACATTTTTTTAAATCATAAAAAAAAAAACTAATGTACCCACCCCTTTAACTATTCTTGGACAGTTCACAGTTGCATCTTCCATATTGAATTTTTATGTAATTTTGTATTGAAAAATAATTACAAAATAAATAAAATATAGTTAAAGAAAAATATAAAATTATTTACAATATTTGTTTGTGTATATATATCTGCTCCATTAATATATATATATATATATATATATATATATATGGATATATATATATACGGATATATATATATATATATATATATATATATATATATATCTGCTCCGTTAATATATGTACATATCTTAGTCCATCTAGAGATATTAACATTTAAAATAATTACAGAAATTTTATTTAAAATTTATATTTATAATTTTTATAGATGCTTCTCAGAAATATACATATAGTTTATACACATATGACAAAAAAAGGAGCAGGATAAAACGTGGGTTAAGTGGTAGAACAGTGAAGCTCAACCTTGGACTAAGATCGACTGTTCAATATATAATCAATGGGGATTTGAGCTCAGACATTCAAGCTCCCTTTAGTCGTCCACTCCATCGTATACAACTGAGGCACACTACCATATACATGTGAAAAGGATAAATGATCTCCAATCTGTGAATCAGACTCATGAGTTGGTCCAGCCCTCACATATATAATAAATGTTCGGTTAATATTAAGGTAGCAAATCTTCATACTTTAATGAAGAAGCTTCAAGTCTTACCACTCTCAAACTCTTCAATATTCATGTCATACAAAATCTGATAATGACATGATTAAAGCCCTTGTATGCCATTTTTATAGTCATAACCATGTTGATCATAAGTCATCTTCATCCCTTATATAGGTGGGATCTTAAACCCATTGAAATAAACAAAAGAGAGATGAGAAGATTACAAACTGAATATATAATACTAAAATACAAGTGTAATACATACTTTAAGATAAATGTAATCAGGTGAAATTTAAACCCACACTTTCAAGATTCCTTTAGTCAGCCACTCCATCTTATACAACTGATGCACACTATGACATTCATGTGAAGATTTATTTAATGTGTTTTAATATTTATTTTTATAGCCATATATGGCTTTGTAACTTCCTTTCATTGCTTACCTTTAATAATTAGATTAAGATTATAGGCTAATTTAAGAAAGTTTTATTTACATGCATATAAAAAAAGCTTTGTAACTTAAAGTAAAATTAATCTGACAGATTATTATTCATTTTGACTTTTTAATTTCATATTTTTGTCTGTCACTTATTAAAATAGATTTATTGCATATTTTAAGCCAAGTAGCTTGCTAAAACTAAATAATATATAGAATAGTGACAAGTATGTGACTTTTTTTACAAATGTAAATTCAAATAAATTTATACCAGCATTAGTACTGATTACATAAAATCATTCAATATTTCTGTTTGAATCATAGATGAAACACAAATCAACAAACTAATGTATTATTTAATATTTTTATTAATCATTCATTAGACTAGAGATTATTCACTTAATCAATACTATGTCTGTAATGTAATTTATTACACCACTCTCACAAAAGGTAGGGAATGGTGTCTATCCATTCCTAATACCTTCTAGAGGGATATAATTATAAACACCTAACAAAAGCATGTGAAAAAAATATTACCCACATTTCATGCTGAACCAGCACTCATCAGTTGGCCTTGATCACAATTTCTAACACATAATTCTAACATTGCCCTGTATATATAGATAGGGAATTACTACAGTTTAATTGATAAGTGCACAATTTATTGCCTTTACAATTTTGAAGCAAACTACTTGGTGGCAATATATTAATAATTTTAGTTAGTCATTCAGTAGACTAGGGAATTAGTAAATAATATTTATGTAATGGAATTTTCATTACACCACTCTCACCCCAACTAGGATCTGGTTTCCATCCACTTTTAATATCTTGTCCAGGGATGTAATCATATACCTATGATCAAATTCCAAGATTCACGATTGGTGCTGAGTGGTGGTGTGCAGCAGAAATATTATTCGTTAAGAGAACAATCTGTAGTAAAAATATTTACCCACTTTAAAAAAACAACGTATTGCTTATAAATATCATGTTTCTAATTAATTTTTTATTGTTGCTATGGCATCAATGCATCTGTTGAGAAAGCATTTTCAATTGGAAATGACAACTGGAGCTGTGAAAAATCATGATTATCTATAAAGAATATCATTTATCATATCAGTAAAATTTAAATTTAGTGAATTGTTAGAAGAAAATGCTAATAAAGGATTAATGAAAATTATCAATATACTTCCAACAAATGATTGTGACAATGTTGTGGGGCAGTAAGTTTGATATTTATCAATTAAACTATAGTAATTTTCTATCTGTATACACTGAACAATAATAAAAATACATAAAAAAGATTATGATCTGCACTAACTGATGAGTTTCTGCTCCAACATGAAACATGCATCTTGGGGATTATCTTTTTGACGTCTTTGATCATATGTTTATGATTATACTTCATCACAAGTTGTTAAAAGTGGATAGAACCAGTCTGCATCTTGAGTGAGAATCATGTAGTGAAACATACGCTGCAGCAATAGTATTCATTATGTTACTATGTGTTTGAAAATGTGTATCTATAAATAATAATTATTATGCAAAATTAATATAATATGCATTATTATTAAATTAGCATTACAAGTTATACAAATGAATATGAGTCGTGTTAAATATATTTAACTATAATTCTCTGATAGGAATCTCTATTTCCTTAGATAAATAAAGAATATAAATCTATATAATTATTATTGAAGAAAGAGTGATTATAAGTCAGAAGAAATAATAATAATAATAATAATAATAATAATAATAATAATAATAATAATAATAATAATAATAATAATAATAATAATAATAATAATAATAATAATAATAATAATAATAATAATAATAATAATAATAATAATAATAAATGGAAAATGATCTCATATGCTCACTGCAGAAAATGTTTGTTTGTTATTTACTATGTTGTAATTTGTTCCAAATATAAGATTAAATATTTGTTGTTTATTATGCCTCCAAGGCGTATTATGTACCTATTTATCTTTTCAAGCTGTTTTGATGAGTCTCTCTCATGATTTCATTTTCTTTTTATATTATTACAAATTAACAAAAAATTTATACCATGCTTTCTATATCCTATATAATTTCTGTACAAAGTGAATGTATGTGTGGTTATGGTTGTAACATTTAGAATTTTGATTTAGATTATTTGTTTGCATCTATCTTAATTTTAACCGTTTACAGTAACATATAAAAATGAAGTTATATGTAAAAAAAAGAGGAAAACATGCATTTTAACTACTATTTTTATAGTAATATCTTTTTTTCACAAATATAATAATAAAACTTATATATATATATATATATATATATATATATATATATATATATATGTCTGTGTGTGTGTGTGAGTTTGTGTGTTTACATGCACACATATATAAACACATATTTTTTTTACAAGTATAATAATAAAACTTTAACATATATATATGCATGTGTGTACATGCAAACACATATATAAACACAATTTTTTTTACAAGTATAATAATAAAACTTTAATATATATATATGCATGTGTGTACATGCACAGATATATATAAACACTTACATTTATTACAAGTATAATAATAAAATTTTATTATACATATATGCTTCAGTATATATACACATATATATATATATAAACACCCTTTTTTTCCATTCACATATATGTATAAATGTTTCAGATATATGTAAGTGCATACACTTAATAAATAGGAGATTGAAAATGTGTATCTGGATTTTTATTTTTAATGAATTTAAGAATTAAATAATTTTTAAAAATGTGTTTTAAATCTGATGTATAAGCAAATTTTAATTAGAAAATTAATTAGTTTAAACAAATTAATTAGATTGCTTAAAAACTTTACAAATTCAAAGCCCTTTGTTAAGAAAAAATTTTAAATTATTGTCAGAGAAACTAGTAACATTTTATTCATCTTTGGAAAATCTTTCTTTTTTAAAAAATAAAAGTTGCTAAAAGTATTTAATTTTTTTAATGTAAATTTTGTTTATGCATTAAATAATTTCTGATAACATAATTTTTTGTGTGTTTTATCACGTGCTAAGGCATGATAAGATTGCAATCAAAGTTTATAAAGGACTTACTTTTCATCCCTCCTAAGAGAGAGGATATTAAAATTTAACTAAGTAAAGATATACAAATGCACGGCACACATCAATATTCCAGTCCATATTCAATCACCTTAGTATGAAATTTATAAAATTAGATTTCTCTAAAGGAAAAAAAAAATCCTCATCATTATTTGTTCATGATTCTTGTTTTACTGTTACCTCGTCTTTATTTTAAATACAATTTTATGAACTTGCTTCTGAACCTTTTTGAAGTTAATTATGAGCAATAATGCAGTAAAATAAAGTTATTATTTGGTTAGAATAAAATGGTTAAATCAATGATTCTCTAGAAAATGTATTATTTGAATTGTAAAATTTCTTTTTAAATAAATTTATATTACTTAAAAATAGCTGTTAAGGTGTACTTTTTTTTAAAGTTTATAAATCTCTGATAAACTTTCTCAAAGATCATTATGTTAATTTAAAAATACAAAACAGAAAAAAAAAATGATATAAATGTTATTTAATATCTCCTTTTTATTTGCCTATTTATAAAATGTTTGATATTATTCAATTTTTGATATTCTACATTGTTTTAATAATTTGTCATCAATTCAAATGAACCACAGTGATTTCTGATATATATATATAAGACATATTTTGCGGGTTCATTCGTGTTAAAAAATTTAAATAGTGGTATTCTGACATTTCGACTTGGTCACACAAGTCATCCACTGGGTGATAAAAGGTAGGAAGACGGTTGTAGAAGCGCGACAATCACTGATTTGAATAAACGTTAAACTTCCACCAATAGCAAAAATGTTAAATATAAAAATGTTTTTTTTTTTTTTTTTAAATCTTTCCAAATAGGAGGAAGTTTGCATGTATCATCTCGTTTATTGATACAATCTGGCCTTTTAATTATCTCAATGGCTTCTCTAATTTTGCACTAGTAGAGATTATCACATCTGGATATGATCCTGATACTAGAAAAATCAATTTTATGACCTGAATCTATAGTATGGAGTGAGAGTGCTGATGATGATGAATGTTGTTTAACTGCAGTAGCATGCTCATCTCTTCTAATGCTGATGCAATGATTACTCATACCTATGTAAGAAGCTTTACAATTTTTACATGAGATTTGATAAACACAATGAGATTCAAGAGGGATTGAATCCTTAGGCTTGGTTATTATATTGCTGATCTTTTGATGAGTAGAAAATGTTGTATCTATATTATAGCATTTTAATATACATCCAGTACTGTCTGTAGTTCCTTTATATATGGAACATAAATCCTAATAGCTGATTTATCATCTTTTTGTTTCCTATTTTGTCCATTTTGGGCTTGAAATAAGGCTTTTTTTATAAATTTATATTCATAACTATTTGTTAATAAAACACTATTAATATAATTTTTCTCTCAGATGTGACTTATCTGAAAGGTTAATTGCTCTATTTAAGGGAATTTTGGCTACAGAAACTATCTGAGTTGGGTGATGATGAGAATGGAAGTGTAAATATCTGTCCGTGTGTGTATTCTTTCTGTAAATCGAAAAAGATAAACTATTTGGTGTTCTGGTGACTAGAACATAAAGAAAATGGAGTTTTCCATCAGACTATGTCTCCATTGTAAATTTATATAATGGAATGGACAGCATTACAGACAATTTTTTAGTACTTTTATGGGCTCATCTACCTCAGGAGTAATAGCTGATTTATTCATGGAAAATATAGAAACTCGTGCTTTAGAATCATCATCTTTAAAACCTCTCATTTGGCTCAGATACATAGATGACACTTTTGTCATACGACAACATGGAAAAAATAAGTTAGATGATTTTTTTCTTTCATTTAAATAATATGCATCCTCATATTAAATTTACAATGGAGACAAAGTTTGAGGGAAAACTCCGTTTTCTTGATGTTCTAGTCACCAGAACACCAAATAGTTTATCTTTTTCGATTTACAGAAAGAATACAGACACGGACAGATATTTACACTTCCATTCTCATCATCACCCAACTCAGATAGTTTCTGTAGCCAAAACTCTTTTAAATAGAACAATTAACCTTTCAGGTAAGTCACATCTGAGAGAATAAATAAATCATATTAATAGTGTTTTATTAGCAAATAGTTATGATTATAAATTTATAAAAAAAGCCTTATTTCAAGCCCAAAATGGACAAAATAGGAAACAAAAAGATGATAAATCAGCTATTAGGATTTGTGTTCTATATGTAAAAGGAACTACAGACAGTATTGGATGCATATTAAAATTATGTAATATAGATACAGCATTTTCTACTCATCAAAAGGTCAGCAATATAATAACCAAGCCTAAGGATTCAATCCCTCTTGAATCTCATAGTGTTTATCAAATCTCATGTAAAAATTGTAAAGCTTTTTACATAGGTATGAGTAATCATCCCATCAGTGTTAGGAGAGATGAGAATGCTAATGCAGTTAAACAACCCTCATCATCATCAGCACTCTCACTCCATACTATAGATTCATGTCATAAAATTGATTTCTCTAGTACCAGGATCATATCCAGATGTGATAATCTCTACCAGTGCAAAATTAAAGAAGCCATTGATATACTTAAAAGGCCAGATTGTATCAATAAGTGAAATGATACATGCAAACTTCCTCTTATTTGGAAACATTTTTTAAAAAACATTTTTAAATTTAACATTTTTGCTGTTGGTGGAACTTTAACATTTATTCAAATCAGTGATTGTAGCGCCTCTACAACTGTCTTTCTACCTTTTATCACTCAGTGGATGACTTGTGTGACCAAGTCAAAACATGGAATATCACTATTTAAAACTCTTAACATGGATGAACCAGCAAAATATGTCTTTTATATATACAACCTATGAAAATCTTCATTTCAACAATATATATATATGCAACAAAATATTTTAAACATCCATTTTTAAAAAAATGTAAAAGTATTAAGTAATTTCTGCTCAGATTTTGCCATGCGATATTTTAATGTTTTTTTATTGTAGGAAGAAATGATTCCCCTCTAAAATCAGTTACCTATTTGTAAAACTACTATGGTATTGTTTATGTAAATCTCCTCCAATCAGGTGCATCAATCAATATCATTAAAAATATTATTATATAACCATCATTTTCTTTGTTATTTTTTACTGAATTTTCAACAATTTAATATGGATTAAAAATGTGTATATATGTTCTTTTATTTTTTTCTTTCTAATTAAATATATAAATGTATGGGTGGCAAAAAATAAGGTTTCCAACGACAAAAAGAAATGTGTAATAAAAATTAATTATATTTTAGTTTTAAGTAGTTCCAATTTAGAAATATTATGCAAATACAGTAGTTAGCTAATATTAAAGGATTATATTCTAAGTAAAGTTGTAATAAATTTCCTACTTAAAAAAAAATTTCCTCAAAATATATTATTTTTCATGATCACCCCTTGTTAGCAATGAGTGAAAGTTTTAGATATATGTGTGATATTTGCTTGCCAAAACTGTAGGAATTTCTCAAAATAATGATTGTTAAATGAATTTGTATCCTGTCTTGCTTGTATTGGATTACCGTACTTATATACGATGACATTTGTATTTGTTAATTTGAAATAACCAACACATAAGGAGATTACTTCTTGCTTTCAGAAAAAAAACTTTCTTAATATTCTATGATAAGTAATATTTTTTTCTGGGATCACTCGTACACATATGTCCCTAGTAGGACAGATAAAATGATATATATTTAACATCATTTATATTTTATGAGATTATATATATACATTATATATCACATGCTTTTGATGTTCTGTATAGTAATTGTTTAACATCTTATGCAATGTTTGCTAGAAGTATGAGTGTGATTGGTCAGCTAACATCTACTATATATTATGACACAATATTATCAAATAATACATCAGTCATACAGTATATGTATGTTACTGCCCCATATTGTAAAGTTCAAGTTTGTACATTTGCTTAACAGAATCCAGAGATCAAGAAAAGAGACCAAAGGTGACCAGACTAGGATTGTGATGTCCCAAGTCCAACCACACTTCAACTCGAAAGCCAGTACTCCAAGTTTCAAGACCCTATAAATGATCACCTTGAAATTACTCATAATATATCATTTTATTCATGGCTGACATACATCAGGGAGAAGCAATAAGACTCATGATTAAAATTACTATTATTAATCACATCTAACGTATAATAAACTAATGGAGACTTTATTAATGCATAGGTTTTTCATATATATTATCAATAATTAGAACTGGATAGAATAATGAGACCGATAATGGACTAGGTTACTTTAACTATAGCTTTATTTCCTTCAATAAATCATAATTTAAACAAAAGATATCAGAACTTATATAGTATATGAAAATGCATTCAGGCATTTAATGGCTGAAGAGTGTTCAGTTATTCCCTTTGTATGGAGTCAATTACAAAGATATTCAGACAAATAATTATTATGCCTTAAATAAGATAAATTTAACAGGTTTTCCTCTTATAAACTAATGATAGCAGTACATAAATAAATCATCATTACTTTTGATAAGTCAAAATTTAAATACAAATATATAATGAATTTATATGGTGCATGTTAATGCACGTAGACATTTAGTGGTTGAAGAGTGTTCATGTATTTTTTTCATACAGAGTGAATTGCAAAGATATTGAGACAAATAATTATTATGCTTTAAGTAAGATGAATTTAACTGGTTTTCATCTTATAAATAAATTATAGCAATATATAAATAAATCACCACTATGTCATGTCTATAGAGAAAAATATACAAACTCCTCTTAATTTGTGGCTGTATACAAGTAATTTGACTAAGCAGACATTACTTATCCGTCTATATATCTGTTTATTTAGTGTAGAATCAGCTACAATAACATATATTGAATGTGGATTTCAAGGGTATCTCAGACAATTGCTGAAAGTAACATAATAAGAAGGTAGAGTTTACTGCTCTGGATGTACCAATGCACAAGATCACTGACAAATAACAATAGTAAAAATCACTCTGCAGATGGATTGATAGATCAAGGGTTCTTGTGCCAAACACTAGTACCCGGGGACAAATCGTTATGCTGCATGAGGAATGAACATTTAGTTCAGAAGTGGTGAGAGACTTACATGCTGACCTCACCTTAAACTCAGACTTCATGACTGCTCTACCCTATGAATGGAAGATGAGCTGGGTTAACCAAGGCTCATATGTATGTGGCAGAAAAATGAGAAAATAGTTAACTAAAGAAATAAATCACATCTGCCAAGCAAAGGATTGTTATAAATTTATTATTCTATATACAAAGAACAATAGCTTATTAGCTTGATCAATAGAAGCCAACTCTTATGTAGCATGATAATAAATATGTTATAGATGGGAACAGTTATATATATATTCTTCACTTTTCCAGTTCAATCTAATTAGTTATTTATCAAGTAATTAATACTTTAAAAAGAGAAAAAGTATATTTGGAGGGATTTTATAAATAAATTAAGTAGCAAATACACTTATAAATGTTCTTCAAGGCTAGTCTGTTTCTTCGTATAAAATAAGTTAAGATTAATTTCTGACTGAAACAAGCCACATTTCAAATTTAAAATCAAATAATTACTAATAAAAGTAATAAAATAATAACGATCCCAGGGCGTTCATTACTATTTACATAAGAAGGTTTTAAAACAGCATGTGGAAAGATAAGGCTATAAAATAATTAGCTGAAGATGCTTTAATTACTGTCTTTTTAAAATATTGAAATGTAGTGCTGTTTTGAAGCATTGGTATATAATACAATAAATATTTTAAACTAAGTCTTAAAAAAGAACTATACACATGACCGCAGTGATATAGTTTTAAATTAGGAAAATATTAATTCATTTTCTTAATGAATGAAATTTTTAAAAGCAAGTAGGTCATTTAAAGATTTTGATAAAATAAAAATTGAGAAACTTTAGCATTTAGAAAAATTTACATTTAGTGATTAGTTAGCTAACTTGTATTCAAGATTTAAGAGTTTAAAGAGGGATATAAAATTAATATAAAATTAATACAGAGCTCTGCTGTTTGATGGTTATATAACAGTTATTAATGCAAGTACTTTAGCTGTAGTTTTGTGATCTTTCTGGGTGGCTTGCAGTATCCTCTTCTTTATGCTGTTAGGCTGTAGATCTTATAGCAGCATGCTGGTTGTGACGTTGTCAGATGGAAGCAAGCCCATCACTTGCACTATGGAGTGACAGCCAAGACTGCCTTTCTATCCTGACATTTCAGTTCTAACTAACTTAGATTCTGATGGCAAACACTATTCAAAATTGAGTCTCTTTTTTTAGCTCAAAACATGGCACATTTATATCTTCACCTTAGCAGCCTTAACACCTTTTAAGAATTCACTTTGTCTCAGGATTATACATTTTAATTAATTTTACAAATTATATAATTTGATTTCAAATCTGCTGCTAATTTTCTGGAATGCTTTAACTTTTCCTTAATTTCTACACTTTAATTAAATTTTCCAAAATCATACAATTTTGATTTCAAATCTATCGATAAATTACTAAGGCAATGTAGTTATAACTTTTCTTATGGCTATTGTGAAACTATTTTGTTGTAAACAATTTTAACTAGTAAGGTTCCAAAATAGTCTAACTTTTATCAGGCACAATTTCAATTAGCCAGATTTTTAAAATGACTTTTAATTTGAATAAGGCAGGTACAGGGCTGTTAATTACATTCTTGTTATAACAAAAGCTGTTATTAACCAAAACTTTTAATTCTAAAAAAAAAAAAAACATTTAATTTTAAAGAAAACTTTTCAACATATATAAAATAAACCTTTTAACATATTTTAAATCAAACTTGTTTAAAATATTTTACATATCTTTGTTTTTTTTAAATTAACATAATAGATTTAACATGTTTTAATCACGCTATCCCTATATACATTATAAATATAGATTGGATTATATATGCACATATGAATTAAAATAACATATTTATTAATAATTTGACCCCTGTCATTACTTAACATAATAAATCATTTTATTAAAATACTATGTGATACTAATAATATAATATGCTATAATTATGTCAATCCTATCTAATTATAGTGTTCTTTCATATGAAATATATAATGCTGTTTAAACAGACATGATACCAAATTGTATCCTAATTTTAAATATCATATTACTGTTTAAATGAGGATTGAACCTAGAACAGATGAGTGATCTATTTGGTTGATGATGAAACAGCAAGGGATTAGGGGGTTACCGGGTTACCATTTCATATCCATAAACTTGAAAAAAAAAACAATTAAAAAAAAAGACTTTGCTTATGTTTAGTTATAAACACAATCATGAATCTTGCATTCATTTATTAATTAGTTAAATGACCTCATTACCTGCACACATAAAAACTTATTTACTTGATCCATCACATCATGCTAAAGAAATTTATACACAAAGTTAAATACTAATAACGAAATGCTTTCCAGTCATAAACAAAAATGCACAATAAAATTTAGTGGCATTTTGCAATATATACATAATTAAATCGTGAATTATTCAATATTTACAGTATATAAGCTCTAATATTCTAATGGATATCCATTGAAGTTAGAATGGGATAGAGATATTAGTTTTTTTTTTTATAAAATATATAATATATAATGTTCTGGGGAGGGGCAGATGCTTCATCAAACTACTATAGACTTTAAGTATGATCTGTGAGTTGTTTAATAATTGGCTCTTCCATACCGGGATTAAAACAATATCCCAATAGGTTGTCCTATCATCATCATCAGATATCCAAACATATTCTTGATAACCTCTTTCTAAGTTTAAAGGTGGATGTTTCCTGTATTTTGCTGATACTTCATTAGTGAATGACAGGGTTCAAACCCATCTGTTATTCTCTATTTTGATCTTGTACTGGCAATCTTTCCAGGCTTTCTTTGATACTGCCTCATGCAGGCTTTCTATCCCTTTTAGGGCTCATCCTCTTCTCATCTGTATATGGGTCCTTTCTCTTTCTTTTCTTTCCTTTTGCCTTATTTTTTGCTCCTCTTCTTGTTTTCAAATTCACCATTCTTTTTCTATAGATCCTGTCTATTGCCCAGAGGTTCCTTATCCAACACTATTCTGTCCATTCAGAGCTCCTGCTTCAAATTTCTAATGCTTTCTCTCATTATAGATTCTATGGCTATTGGCTCTTCATCCTCAATCTCTACAGTACTTGGCCTTTCCTTGTCTTCAAACATTGCCAGTTTTCTACCCTCCAAAATGATAATTACAGTTTTTGTTATCCTCTTCTGCTAAGTCTTCTGACATCTTCATTTTCTCCATTTTAACACCTTTATTTCATTCTCCTCTTTCTGACCTGACATTTTCCCTTTGTCTTCCTCTTCTTTTTTTAATGACCTGATCTGTGACTTCCATTCTAAATTGGAGGTCCCTAACTTGTCAATTAAATTGAGTTCCTGAATATGTTCTGTGATAACATTCCCTTTGTGGACAGCTTTTTGACTCCTATGTGCCAGCTTTCATTTTAATTTATATATCTCATTTTGGATTTCACTTTGCGCCTCTTCATATTGCTGGAGTTTGTTGTCAAATCCGTTTCAATTTCATCAACTTTGTTCTTTAAGATTACTTCCTGATGCTCAACTTTTTCCACAATGGCCTTAATTTCTTCTTTCACCAATATCATTTCCTTGCTGTTTTCTTTTTGGCCCCTGTCTAACATCTTTTTAAATTCCCCATGAATTTTCTCTTGTTTGTGCTGGCAGTTTATCAATAGCTCCTGCAAGCCCCTACATAGCTTTTTTTTCAATTATTTATCTTGATTTTCAATCTCTTGTCTAATTTTTCCATCTCTTGTTTCATCTGCAGTGTCCTTTCCTTGCAATGTCTGCTTCCCTTTCTAACTTTCTTTCCTAAAGCCTCAAATCTCTGTTCCATTTAGATTGTGTTCATTGTCTCTAATTATAAGGATTTCAGTCATTTTCTCCAGCTTAGAATTCATGTCCCATCATTTGTTTTTAACTTCAGATGCTGGTTTCTGTTATACTATTATAGGTACTAAGTCCTCAGAGATAGTGGCAGCTCCTCCCATAAGAACTTCCTCATACTGGCTGGTGCTTCCTTCCCCTTCTGTATCTCTTTCTGTGCTGCAGTTGTCTGTGTAATCTTTCTTTCTGAACCTTAATGTAATTGCTATACATTTCTCTTTTCTTTCATTCTTTATTTCTTCCTTTTCACTCATTATTTATTTTTCCTCTTCCATATTGTGATTCTATTCTAGTTAATAAAAGATTTTAAATGAAACTAATTAATTTACAGTGACTTTTTTTGTTTATTACATGTCTGTTTGCTGTACTGCATAAAAGAAAATGGCCTGTCTACTTCCCATCCTGCTCTAATGCCTAACTCTATTAATATGCGTATAAATTTATACTGCTATGTTTTTACATGATTCACTATGACCCCCCATTCTTTCAAATCTGATTACATAAAACTTAATGAAATGCCTAAAATTTACTATAAACAAATAAATCAATAAATGTAACTCACCATTGGTCTTTTCCACCTGCTTTCAAAACAGACTTCAGTGGTTCATGATTGAGTTTACACATATGTGCCAGTTTCAAACATCTAACTTTGATTTGACACTACATTCTTCCATTTTCATTCTCATCCAATCCAATTGACAAAATATTTTTGAAAAAAAAAGAATGAGTCCCACTTTTTTTTAATCTTAACATATTCCTTCTCTACCTCTGATGACAAATTTATATGAGAATGACTTATAGCTTGTTCAAATTATCCTTGGGCACCAGTTACCAGTAGGCAGGAAAGTTTACATAAAATTAACATAAAATATTTAATAAAAAATTTACTAAAACTTTTACTATGCATTTACATTAGAAAATTTTATATATATAACAAATGATCTCTACATGGTGTGGAATAGTTAACGAAGCCCCAAATTGGGTGCCAAACTAGGTAAAAAATGTATACTATGCAACAGACAAGTTAGTACATTCATGTAACAGAATCAAGAGTCCAAGCAAAGAGACTAAAGCTGACCAGACTAGGATTGTCACATCCCAAGTCTGACCACACTTCAATTCATAAGCCAGTATTCCAAGTCTCAAACCCTATGAATGACCATCTTGCAACTACATGTAGTATACCATTTTATTCATGGCTAACATAGTGAAACAGACAGATCGAAGAACCGATCTTAGTTTCATGTGTTTAAGTACGGTAATTTGAACTACTATTCGCCCGCAGTGGAATTTTTCCATTTCAAGTCACAAAAATTGAACTATATATATTTTATGTTTTGTAAATAAATATGTAGAGATTCCGTGCATAAATGTCATAAATCATGGAATAATATTCGTATGTGCGTGGTTTGTGAATTTATATCAACTTAATTTAAAGGTTTCATTGCGGGCATATTTGCTTAAATTTTAGCCTTTTAGAATTATACAAAGTCGTTTAAAAATGCTGATCAAAAGTCACATTCCTTTGATCAGTGTTTTTAATTAAAATCTGTATTGTACAAATGTATAGAGTAATTGATTTATATTCGAAATTAGATAAGGAATTTATATTTGTAATTACTTTGTCAATTTAAAATTGCGTATTAAAGTTAAAGATAGCTGAAAACGGAACAATGGAAATGGATAATTGATATTGTATGGTCAAGCTGGATTGCTGAAGGCTAGAGAAAAGTAGGCGGAGCCTAAAACAAAACCCGACAGAAAGGTCAACCGTGGCCATTGTAGAAAAAAACGAACATTCTAACTTTTGACGTGGCTGGGAGTAGATCGTATCAAAAAAACAGCAAAGCAGTTGCTAGAGAAATCTTTCCAACTTTTGTTAAGAAGTTCACCAGTAAACCGTAATGTCGATGGGCTAAGTGCCAGGAGCTGATCTCTGTCCTGCCAATTTGAATCTTTGTGCCGCTGACTGATCATGTTTTATGTGCTTCACAATTTCCAGCTTCCAATCTCCAAATTGACTATGCCTTTCAAGTAGATTTCAAATGCGCGCCTACGTTCGTCAGAAATACCATCGTGAGAAGCCAAGCCGGATGAAGAAGGAAGGGTAACTGTGTTACATGAACTTTTAACTTTCTCCCGAGCTTAATGTTATAAGTTAATCTGTCAATCAAATGAATCACATGTAAGTTTTTTTTGTTGTTTCGTTTATAATGCTACTGTTTCAAACCTGTCAGTAAATTTTCTTTTCTTCTTTTCCTCTGCTCTAGTCTTTAGAAAATAGTTTATAAATATTGTATCTACTAATAGTAATTCAAATGAAGACATTTCTAAATTTTTTCTTTTATTGCTTATGCTATAAACAAACGATGCCAATAGAAATATTTCCCAACTCTGTTTAAAGTTTATAATATTGATTATAGTTATTTTAAAAGGAAGTTCGTTGTTAAATTAAAGATTATTTCATATATTGAGTTGGCAGATATTAAATCACTTTATTATATTTTTTTTTGTTTTTTTTTTGTTTTGTCATACTATTGTAACCGATACTTCAATCTTAAATATGTAAAGGGTTTTAAATTTATTATCTTAGTTTCCTACATGAAATGAGAGATAATTCTCAGTGTATAATTTGTTATAATCGCTACCGCCTGAACGATCTGGGGGGGAGTTAGGAGTTTCAGAGTAAACTTTATTAATTATTGCTTTCGCGGACAGTTTGATTCCGCCATGTTTTATTGGAATAGTTATCTCAGCCTGTTGCGTAGAAATAGACGAATTGATTACTCAGGTTTGGTATAATTCCTTTTCAAATCCACTTCAAGCACTCGTCCTCGATGACTGTGGCAATGCCTTCCTTTCGCCGAAGTTAGCGTCTCGCCATACTACCATATGGGGAAGAAAGCAATTCTTTCCCAGGTTATCTCTTGGATCACCGGGTTTCGAAATGATCCCGGCTGGTTGTAGTGTCCCGGAGCTACTTGGGGGCATTAAGCCTTGTCAAAGTACAAGCCGCCCGGTATTCCTTTGATGCACCGCAAGTGATTACTGTAGGGCTCTTCAATCTAGGCAACCACTAGTACATCAATCTTAGATATCATAGTTATACGAAACCACCCTCCAATTATTCGTACACGCAACGGTTCGAATCTATTCGAATAAAATAACTTAATAAAAATCGTAGATAAATATTTTCAATGCTCAAATGCTCTGATTCCCTTAGCCACCCGTCAATCATTTCACTACACAAATATTGGTATGAGTTTGTTTACCAGGTAAAATGATTACTAAAGACTAGCAGCTAATTATAATAGAATCTTTATGGAAATCTTACCGTACTTTTGAATACTATATTTTTATGCTTTCTATTTGTTATTAAACAGTTTATTTACTCTAATTTTGTGTCTTCCACTTCATTACTCTCTAAGTCTATTTAGTCACCTACTGTCTGTATTGGCAACTTAAATATATACATTGCATTAATGACGGTACCGATACCCAGAGTATAATAGAACTCTATATAAAACTGTAAGTAATTTAGTCTGTGTTCTGAGTTGAGCTAGTAAAGGGATAACCCCGTGCTGTTATAAAGTCATCATCGGTTGGTCATACCGGGGTTTGGGTTTGAATTTCGTTGGCGTTTTGGAATTTATTCTTAAACGTGGACTGGGTTTGAACTTGGATACTGTGTATGAGTAAGCGTGGTGGATTTTTACCGGTACAATAGGTCAGGGGAAACAATAAAACTCATGATTAAAATTGCTATTATTAATCACATCTAATGTATAATTAACTAATGGAGACTTTATTAATGCATAAATTTTACATATATTATCAATAATTAGAATTGGATTGAATAATGAGACTGAGAATGGACTAGGTTACTTTATAGCTTTATTTTCTTCAATAAATCATAATTTAAACACTAGGTATCAGAACTATATAGTACATGAAAATGCGCACAGGCATTTAATGACTGAAGATTGTTCAGGTATTCTCTTTGTATGGAGTCAATTACAAAGATATTGAGACAAATAATTATTATACTTTAAATAAGATACATTTAACAGGTTTAAGAGTTTAAAGAGGGGATATAAAATTAACATAAAATTAACAGTGAGCTCTGCTGTTTGGTGGTTATTTACCAATTATTAATGCAGGGATAATAGCTGGAGTTTGGTGACCTTTCTGGGTGGCTTGCCCCATCCTCTTCTTTATGTGATTAGGCTGTAGATTTTTGTGGTGGGATGCTGGTTATGATGGTGTTAGATAGAAGCAAACCTGTTGCTCTCACTATAGAGTGACAGCCAAGACTGCCCTTCTAGCCTGAAATTTCAATTCTGAAACTAATTTAGATCCTGATGGTAAATGCTATTCAAATTGGAACCTTTTTTTTAGTTCAAAACATGGCCTATTTATAGATTCACCTTAGCAGCATTAACACCTTTTAAGAATTTACTTTGCCTCAGAATTATGAATTTTAATTAATTTTCAAATCATATAATTTGATTTCAAATCTGCTGATAAGTTTTTGAGGCTTTATAACTTTTTGTTAATTCTAAATTTTAATTAACGTTTTCAAAACCATA
>JAQFVV010000548.1:151131-198631 GCA_028023455.1 Epiperipatus broadwayi | reverse complement strand
TTTTACTAATAAATTGGTTTATTTCTTACCATTAGAAATTAGGAATAATAGACAATGTTATGATTTTACTGAGAGACAATAAATAATAGATGATCCTCAATAAAAATGTATTTCTGGTTGGTTAGTTAGAATGACTGACACAACATTCTTATTATCACTTTATATAATTTGTAATTTTTTGCTCTATCTAAATAAACTATCAGCATCATTAGTTAATCTATTACAATAAATTTAACATGGCGAATGTGAAGTTGTGTTGGTCATTGCTGCATTTAAAATTATATTTAGTTTGTTTATTCTATAGATGGCAGACCAAGATAAATTTTTAATGTTTCTACAATTACATTTTAATTGGACAACCCAACATGAGGGATGGTATTCTAACTAATCAAATGTAATGACCTATGTAATAAATTTATAATTGATTTGGCTATGAGATAGAGACTATTAATATTTATGGAATTTTTAATTTAAGACCATAAAATAATACTTGATGATAACAAAGTTATATGCATGGGTATGAAAATCTAATTCCCTCACTCATACTATTACAATGTAAATTTATTTGGTTAATGAATGTTACTTGATCTTATGACTAAATATATCACTAATAATCATAACTGGTGATGTGAAGTGATGTTAAGTTGCATAGAGCTATCTGAGTGATATGAATGAAATAAATAAAGGTAGAATTTTCATTTAATGGTTAAATATTTTATTTATATTAGTAACTAGAACATAGGTCATAAAATTGCATATTACAATAAAATGAGATTATCTTAAATAGTGAGTATTCACAATATGGATATTAAAAAAGGTTTTTAGCATTAATTAAAGGAAGATACACACTTAGTTTAAGTTGAATCATAATATGTTCGTATTAAAGATTATAACTTATTATGGTCTATGTTGATGTTAAACCTAAATAAGTTGACTTGGCATGTATCATTTGAGAATTATTTATCCCTTTGTAGTTTAAAGCAGCTTCCTTTAATTGAATATGAGTGTGATATTGTTTACTTAGTATAATACTATACATGAAAACATTCTTTAACATTTGTATATTACATAATTTAAATAAAACTAAAAACAGAACGTGAAGACCTCACTGAAATATTTGGCATTCAAATATTCATTATACTGGATAAAGATGTCAAATTGGTATAAGAATGTGTAAGTATCCAAAATGAAATGATAATGGCACTAGAGAATTTGTCTGTATCACCCTAGAATAATGCAATATGATCTCTTGCACATTATTTTTAGTATTTTAACTCCTTATATATGTGTATGTATATCTTAGAAGGTTTATAATTATATAATCCATTTTCAATATATATATATATATATATTGTAACGAGCATAGACGTTCGTTAATATATATATGATAAACAAAACAAGTTATAAATTTAGAAACTTGCTCTTAGCTTGCATTTTATGATCACTAGCTGGAGCTTTACCAATAGCTCACTATCAAGCTTTGTTTACATAAATGCTGAGAGAGATAGAATTCAATATCTCTTTCCTTGTCTCCAACCTTTAAACCATAGTTTCAAGCTAGTTGGCTCACGTCAGTAAAGGGTAGGAAGACAAGAAACTAGATCTACATACCAACTCTACCATCAGCATTTATAAAACACATTTCTATCAACCTGAAAGCATGAATTTTTCTGATATGTAAATAACTTCAAATCCAGTCAAACTAACTAGATAGCTATATGGGTCTGAATTCAGTTCAGTTTCAACCATATAGTAAAATCCTCTGCAATCTATATCATTACAAAAACCTTCAAAGGTTACATTTATGATAAACAAAACAAGTTATAAATTTTGAAACTTGCTCTTAGATTGCATTTTATTATCACTAGATGTAGCTCACTATCAAGCTTTGTTTATGTACATGCTGAGAGAGATGAATTCAATATCTCTTTCATTGTCCCCAACCTTTAAACCATGGTAGTCTTCCTACGCTTTACTGATGTGAGCCAACTAGCTTGAAACCATGGTTTAAAGATTGGAGACAATGTAAAAGATATTGAATTCTATCTCTCTCAGCATTTATGTAAACAAAGTTTGATA
Source organism: Epiperipatus broadwayi (assembly GCA_028023455.1). Classification (NCBI taxonomy): domain Eukaryota; kingdom Metazoa; phylum Onychophora; class Udeonychophora; order Euonychophora; family Peripatidae; genus Epiperipatus; species Epiperipatus broadwayi. Next base: position 196,552 of record JAQFVV010000548.1, on the reverse strand, counting down.
GTGAGCTATTGGTAAAGCTCCATCAAGTGATCATAAAATGCAAGCTAAGAGCAAGTTTCGAAATTTATAACTTGTTTTGTTTATCATAAATGTACCCTTGAAGGTTTTTGCAATGATATAAATTGAAGAGACTTTTAGTATATGGCGAAACTGAACTGAATTCAGACCAATATAGCTATCCAGTTTGTTTGACTGGATTTGAAGATATTTACATATCTGAAAAATTCATGCTTTCAGGATGATAGAAATGTATTTCATAAATGCTCATTGTAGAGTTGGTATTTAGATCTAGTTTCTAGTCTTCCTACCCTTTACTGACATGAGACAACTAGCTTGAAACCATGGTTTAAAGGTTGGAGACAATGAAAGAGATATTGAATTCTATCTCTCTCAACGTTTATGTAAACAAAGCTTGATAGTGAGCTATTGCTAAAGTTCCATCTAGTGATCATATATATATATATATATATATATATATCTATAGCTCCATCTAGTGATCATATATATATATATATATATATATATATATGATGCATCTATCCAATGATACATTTTCTAATCACTGAACCCATTGTTATCTAACAGTCCAGTAGTATCATAATTCCTCTTAATATCAGCTATAATTATTCATCTATTTCCAACATGTGTATACTAAATATATTTGCAGTAGAATATAATAAACTGTTATATCTGGTAGGTGGTGTTATAGTCTCATGTTTAAAACTTTGTATGCTTGATATTCTATGTTTGTTCTCTTTTCTTTAGTGAACAATTCTTAAATTAGTTGCTTAAAATTGATAATGTTCTTTCTATGAAATTGATATTTCATTTTATTTATGACCAGTATTTTACTCCTAATGTGCAGGCGATGTACTTATTTTATATGCATCAGTTCCCAAGCGATGTACTTATTTTATATGCATCCAAATTCAAATGGCTATATGAGTAAATAGTTTACTAAAAGCAAGAATGAATTTATAATGCCGGAAGTCTGGTTTTATTTGTTAGATGATTTTAGCTTAAATCCATGGTTCTTAGGAAACAAACGTCAATGTGTTTCAATCTAGCAATCCATTTTTATTGTTCTTTTTCTATCTGGTTTTAGTAATATGAACATTTCAGTAAATAGAATTCTTCTAGATAGTTTATCATAGTGTGTAGATTTTCTCAAAAAAATAAAAGTATCCAGTAAAGTTAATAAAAGAGTTTCCTTTTCAATCCAACTTATGGCCTGATTTTTTTCCTGAAAAAGGAAGATCTTTTTTTAAATTTCATTACTTGTTGTTAAAACATGTTTCTCTCTTAGATTTCATTCGATTGCTGTTTTAAATGGCTACCATAATAATGTTTGCACAATATTGACTATACCCGCATACATATATGTATGTAAATTATTACGTATGAAATGTAATGTATATTAATTATTCATTAATTTGGAAGTATTTAATCTTGTTTTGATAAAATAATTTTCCTATTATATGAGTTTTCATTTTCTTCATTTCCATTAGTGATTTCAAATACAGTGTGATCGCAAATTAAAATTGTTATTGAAGTTTATCAGAATATATATTAGCACAAACTACGTTATGATAATTCTTCATTGATTTTAATTTTTGAATTACTTTTAAACAAAACAAATAACAAAAAATACAGTTAAGATATTAATTAAAATATTGTCATAGGCATCGACTTTTGCCAGATAAAATTGAGTGTTATCAATTCACAGTTTTTATGATTATTATTCCAGAGTGAAATAACAAGTTCGCATCAAAAATAATTTTGAATACTATGCATACATAATCATAGTTAAGTGCAGCTTCTAACTGGCTCAGTATAAATATGTACCTATCTTTCTATATATACATTTATATATTCCTTTAACCATCTTACTAACTACTTATCCATTTGACCTATCATAGATATAGAAGTTAATAAATTTTATTTTAATAAAACTGAATTAAATTAGTTCTAATAATGCTTTATTTTATTTTTATTTTTTTCATGTACTTTTAAACCATGTTTCATCTCCCATTACAACCCATAGCTATATTATTAAATTTTATTGCTATAATGTTTTATATCTATATCCTTACATAGACAGTTTAAATCATTCGTTTTCATTTTATTATTAGAGAAAAATAGATTTTAAATGTTGGAAAATGTTTATGTTTCCATATACAAAGCATTTTACTACATGATCCATTGAACCACATTGTGAAGGAATAAAAAGTGTATCATCAAGTGTGTTTCCATGGAACATGAATAATGTTATCAATAAAAATTATGACAAAATATGCTTTGAGAAGAAAAAATGTCTGCTACCAGATTATTACATTTTTTAATTTATGAACTGTGGTATTTTTTTTTTTTACATTTTGTTTGGAAATTATATAATTGAAGGCGCATATTTTGATACCATGGTTTAATTCTATAAAGATAAACACATTAAAATATATTGACTTATTAAAATAAATATTAAATAACACACTATGCTAAAATTTATTTTAGCTTATATATATATAAACTGTTAGTGTGAATTATATATATATGGAATCATAATTAAATATTAGTAAATACAGTAATCAAAAAATTTGAAAAGTACAAAAAATATAATCGTCACTTAGGAGCGTATTCTTTGTCAACTAATACTTTGAAAGGTCAACCTTCCCCTAATTCCGTGATCTTAACTTTTTTCTGCCTGCCTATTAATTAAGTCCTGCTTGTATTTATATATTTGCATAGCTTCTTTTATTTTACTTTTGTTGTTATTTCTCTCAACTTGCATTTTTTTTTTTTACATTATTATAATTGAAATTAAAACTATACATGATTTATTATGATCGTAAAAAACGGAAGCTGATGCATTATTATTATCATTACAATTTGCTTTCATACTTTGAAGCCTTGTAAATATAATAATAATGCACCAGCTTCCGTTTTTATGAACATAATAAATCATGTATATATGGTTTAATTTCAATTATAATAATGTAAAAATATTGCAAATTGAGAGAAATAACAATAAAAGGAAAATAAAGGAAGTCGTGCTAATATATAAATACAAGCATGAATTAATTAATAGGCATACAGCAAACGTTAAGATCATGGAATTATGGGAAAGTTAACCTTTAAATATATTACTTGACAAAGACTATGAGGATAAGCCAAAGCGCTGCTAAGTAACGATTATATTTTTTGTACTTTTCAAAACATTTAATTATAAGATTCAGTTTATTGCTTTGAAAAAAGACTCATTGATTTATAATATTATTACACATATATAGAAAATATCTATTAATATGGTATATGTACATATAATGTAATATATATATATATATAGTTCAATACATAGATATTACTTTGAAGACAATGGTTTAGCTTATGTTCGTTTTCATTGGGTTGTTTTTGAAATTGAATGTTAGTTTCCATATCCTTTTAAATTTTGAGTTACAAATAAAATGAATAAAGAAGTTAATGCAACAATTGGATAACTCACAAAATATGGTTATTTCATACATTACCTTGTACCAAATAGAATGCCATCCACTAATAGTAAAAGCAATATAACAAACTGATCCAATCAATAAAGTAATCATCGAAACAAGTGCAATACTGATTAAAACTGTGACAAGTTGTGTGTCCTCTTTATTTTTTGTACTTTGTTGATCTATCGTCATTTCCCTTTTACGGTTTTGCGATTCTTTAAACACAATAACAGTTCTTATATTTATACCCACAATTATAGGGATGGGACTTATACGGCAAAGAACTTCCCGAAGCCATTGATAAATTTTAAATAATATTGTCGAAGTTATTTTTTGATTCTCACCATATTGATAAGAAAATACGGTATTATTAAAAAATAAAAATTGTGTACTATTCTGAGAATTTAAAACGTAATCATGAACTGTAAATGGCAAATGAAAGAAAATAAGAAAACAGTAAACACAAGTAATGATGCAGTAAGCAAGAGTACGGTTTTGTAAAAGACGAGTGTGCAAAGGATAACAAACTGCTATAAATCTGTCAAGGGAAATACATATTGTCATCCACGAATTGACACCTAGGCATATAAATGTAATAAATAACACAAAATGAGCTCTGATCCAAGTAAAGTTGTAAGATACATACATATAAGGAAAGGTATAATCACTTGCTAACCAAATGTGACAAAATGTAAGAAAAAGATCAGCAACAGATAAAGCTCTCATATATAAGTAGCAGACATTAGACATTGCTTTCTTAGAAAATATTACGATTGACATGATATTACAAAACAAACTTGCAAAAGCCATAACTAATATGATGGAATGATAAATTAAAAAGAACATTTTAGTTCAGATAATTAAGAAATCAGCTTTAATATCTAAAAAAAAAAAAAAAAAAACATTCACTTACTATTTTTAACTGAAATTGTTTGGTTGAACAGATGGAAAAACAGCTGATTTAATAAAATAGTAAAAAATAGATAAAAGATAGAAATTATAATCAATTCAATTTATATATATATATATATACTTTACTGTTGAAAACTATAAATTTAAGAAAAATATATATTAAGAATTTTACAAACGCGCAGACCTATATATATATATATTGATTGAACCGGATTGATGTCCAATTCAAGAGTTTTATTGCCCAAAATTAAAAACTTAATTTTGTTAAATCTTATCTAACATTACAATTTTTTTTATCATTTAAAAAGAGTACATGTATTAAAACACCTACTAGTTTATATTTAAAATAGATTGTTTTAATTTTTATAAAAATTGTTTTTAAAATAGTTTTCTTATACGGCTTGTTTTTACTTTTTTTTAAATCAATTTGATTAAAAACAAGCTGGCTAATTAATTACATTCCTGTTGCTTTTATTTCAATTATTGTAAATTCATTCTAAAAAAGGGAGATTTAATTGTGTTGTTGTTTTTTTTATAATCGGTAGAATTCTTAGATTAGATTAAGCTGGAGATTAATATTTGCCCTGCCTTAGGCGTAGAATTCAACAACAAGGCTAGTTTTCATGAAAAATCAAGAGAAGGTATAAATAACACCAAAATTTCAGAGATTCTATTCTATTCTATCCTAGAGAGATTGAGTAAGTCAACACTCCATCAAAGTGATTCTTATTTCCAATATTCAGTCGGATTAGCCTCCTCAATGTTTGTACCATTAGCAGTTTGAACATTTAATCTTTAAAAGCAAAATTTGCAGTTACTGAAACAATTTTGCTTTCTCTGTGATGTCAAAATATACTGCTATACATTTTATAGCCAACAATATGTTGTGCTAGTTTAACTCAAAAGACAGACCCATGCCTGACAGCTTTCCTTCAATCCTGCAATGAACACCTAAAATAAACAAGACCCCACTGCCTCTACCTTGCTACTGTCTAAGGACCTGGAAATGGACTAAAATAAAAGTGTGCACTCTATGCGAACTGTGTTTTACCGAAAGGAAACAATTTGCTTTTATGCTTCTCAGGGTAATTTTTTTTTCATTAAATCTCCACTCCATTTAATTATAAATATGTATTCCTAAACAATATAGCCTCATATTTAATATTTGCTGTGTTTTCTAGTATTTTGTAGTGTGTCTTGGAATCTTAGTTTTAAGATTCCAAGTTTGCTTTCAATTTTTGGATTATTGGAGAGTGGCGTGTGAGTTTTTGTATATTTTTTATGCCTAACTTTTACTAAATGCTTTAGCAGTCATCTATATTTTAAATGCTTACCTGTAATTATTTTATTATTCTGTAACTTATTTTAGACCCTTAGTTTGCACTTTATGCAAACCGTAAATCTTCTAGCTGGTGTTTTATCGACTTTATTGTTCTGTTTTTTTGAGAGTAGAGATTTCTTCTAAGTTACATAAGATCATAATCATGTATTTGTGCTATCTTGTATGTGAAATGCTTTAAACATAGTATTACATGCAGCAGTCCTGTGGTGTTATAACATCAGTAGTTAAAAGGCTACTGATCAATCGTCTGCGCTGGTTTTGTTGATTTCCTACAAGACCGTAATTAATTGTTTTCATATCTCTGTTCAGGAAACTAGAGTTGCTGTTTCTTTTCTTTGTAATTTTATAAGTCACCAGCAGTAAGATAATATTTATCCCTTTTTAAATTACAGGTGAGAGAGACTTTCGCTGCTAAAGTATTTAAAGCTGTAATATTTACGTACTCAAGTATACTCTCTGATAGATTTATTTTTTTGTATTTACTTGTGACTTTACATTTATCAGAGCGTGTACTCAGAATTTGTTTTATAAGTTTATTTTTCTTGAAAGGCTGGGATGGATGTAACTGCTTTTCTAATTATTTGCTGGTCTCCTTTAGAGACCTTTAATTATTATTTTTAGAGTACTTTTGCCAATCGTTTGGTTGGGATTCACCAGTTTTAATTGTTTTCCTGTCATTTTAAATCTTATTTTTCAGTTGTTCTTGAGGTAAATCAATCACCTTTATTTTAAATGTAATAATAGGTGCAGCTTCTACCAACACATGTCATTCATGGTCCGACACATTTTTCAGGCCTCATAAAGCTCGCCAGCGCTGGGTTAGTTGATTTATTTCAAGAACGTATTGTTTAAATATCTGAAAGTGAAAACCATTGTTTGGGTGAATCCTCTGCTGAATGAAATTTGCTTTCTCCCTTTATAATTTGTTATTAGAAGAATCAGTCGGTCTGCCAAAGCTTTGTGTTTAGTCTTTCTGATACACGCCTGAGTTAACACCATTTATTGTGTCTTAAACTGATACTTCCCAATTTATTTTCTCATAAATAAAAATTTTTAAATAAGTTTAAACTTAATTTGGCTGACGTTTGTCTTAGTGCTTTTGTTGCTCAATTGTCTAAACAATTTTAGATCTCTTGTTTTTCCCTGAGTTTAGTCGGCGCAAACCATCATCATCATCCATTCTGATCACAGTAAATAGAATTTCCAGACACGTAATGGTCTGGTGGCGCCCTCTGTGTCATAATGGATTGAGTGTCCAGTACAATATATATATATATATATATTGTGTCTCTCTGTGTGTGTCATTCAGTATGTAAAACATTATAATTTATTTTTATAAAATGTATAATTATTAATATATTTTATTTAAATAAATATATTACTTAACAAATGCATATGTGTTTACTGATTATGAATATCCATTATTTGATAAATTACTTTTTTTAATACTTTAAACAATAACAAGTAAAATCTAAGTAACATAAATAAGATTGAGATTCATTGTGATTAGTTGTTAGGGATATTAAAGCCTACCACAAGAAGGTGTACCTTATAAAGTTTCTCTTAGGAATCTTTAATTTTCGTTATGTTGTATACTCTTCATAATGTGGTCATTGTAATTAATTTCTTAATATTTTGATTTTCCTATAATCTATCTGAGAAAACCTAAATATCCCCATTCTAAATAATTTAGGGATTCACTTTTTAATTTGACGGTGCGATTTCACATAAATATTTTTAACAGACAGCAAGATAAAACAACATTTACTACTTAGAGAAAATTATGCATTTATATTTATAATGCTGGCACAAACATGTAAATAAAAGACAGATTAATTTCACACATTTATGAACTTCTAAATACGAAAACAATATTTTAAGTGAATATTAGATAATAAACCGACATTTCGATTAACGACTTTTTCCTGATTGGGATATTCAAATATTCATTTAAAAATTGTTTTTGTTTTTAAAAGATTGTAGCTGTTTAATTCAATCTTAATTTACACGTTTGACAAAGCGTTTTTCCTCATTGTCGGACTAATACTAAGTACCGTAATATATTAATATGAGCACATTTTATAAATAATTCCAAACTATTTATTTCCGTAAGATAAATAATGCAAATTATATATTAGTCACATAAATTTTTAACATTATTACAATTATTATAAATAATTACTAAGATTATCTTATGCTGTAGTTAATACATTAAACATTATTTAATTTTAGTCTAAATAATAGTACTGATTTAACAATATCAAAACTTTAGAAAGATCATTTTAATACAAAAATACACAAACTAACCATTTATTAAGCTTCTTAAATATCTAAAATTGATTGAAGGAAAATACATTATTACTTTTTGAAATAAAATTCTTGTTTTTTTTTACTTCAGCTTTGAGTGGTAAGTTTTAAATTGCGCTTTAAGCAAGCGAAAAAATGAAGCTTAGTATTATTAGAAAGGAATTATAGGCTGAGCGCTTTCAGAGAACTTAAGTCTCCATATTCATAGCCTATCTTGGAAGTGTGGGCTACATTGAGATTTTAAGTCAAGAAGCAGTAATTTATGCAAAATTTATTCAAAGTTTTCTTTCATAAAGACCATTTTCTGGAGATTGCAAAGCACTTTGGTTTATTGCACAGTTGTCATTTGCAATAAAGCATGCTTTCTTTATCTTTCATTTCATATCATTATGTTCATTACATAGCACCCTTGCCATAGTGGGTTCAAATACATGGCCTGTTGTATTTTGGTACTCAAAGAATATGGATTTGTTTTCAGTATTGTTTAGAGATCTCCTGTATAAATAATGATGTTGAGATGTTCTGGTGGTGATGTTGGCACAGGTCTCTCCATAATATGCTGCTTTACATCCATTGATTGGGCATGAAATTTTGTAAACTGCTTGGGCTATTTGATTAGAAGGTGTTTATTTAACAAGAGTATTATTGAATGAAGAATAATCAGGTATTAATGTTTAAATAGGGTCCAGAAATGTATGTGTAATTATATAAATTATCATATAATGGAAAAAAATAATATATTATTTGTTTTTTTTTTGGCAGAAGAAAAGAAAGAAGAAAACATGGCATCAAAACAAATCTTTAAGCTTGATTATATATATATATAGTTTATAGCTTGATTATATATATATATAGTGAGGATATAATTAAAAAGTCTCTACCTGTGGATGCCAATAAAGAATATATGTTTTGGTGCATAATCTGTTTACAATTTTGACTATAATTACTCATTTGCTGTTCTTATTAAAGCTTTCATAGATATAAATTGATAGAATTTAATACATTACATTAAATTTAGGAAAACAGAATACAAGTAAAGTTCAAATATAAATTAGAACAATACAGGGTTAAAATGATAGGAACATTAAAATAGATTTAATACCAATCATATCTGAAAAAATCTACTATAGTCCAAAGTTTAACAGCTATTAAACAAAACAATGCTAATTCAGATTTTTAGGATTGTCATCTTATTGGGGCATGGAATTCTATTATCGATATAAGTAAATCTATTTTGGGGTTCATTAAAAATATAATAATTGGTTTCCTGACAAAGATCTTATTATTAGTGACTTGATTAATAGAAAAGTATGTCATTTTCTGATTGGGCAACATGTAGCTTGCTGAAATGTAGTGAATTCCAGATATAAGTTTAATGACAGACATCAAATCTTAATAGTGATTGGTAGATTAAAAGTACAAAAATGATACAGTCATATTAGATACTTTTAAGCGGTGAAAGCACATATGTGTTTGAGAATAATATTGAAATTTTATTAAATCCATAAATGGTACTCTTTCTTACATGATGATAGTGATATTTTGAACAGTGGATGAATAATAGTTATCATTTTAGTTATTCATTTTGATTTGGACAAAGATATCTAATTAAATAGTCACATAATCCCTTAGTTTTAATCACAAAATATAAATTAATGAAATGTAAATTAGATAAAAGATTATAATATTTATTACAAATATTGTTATAAGATACACCTACTACCACCTATTATGAGACAAGTGTCAGCTAATAGACAAGATTGGGTTCAAACCCATACTAGTGCTGATGTCATTGCCACTAGGTAAAACAGAAAGATGTACTGTAATATTTCCAGCTTCAATAATGTTACATGTAATTATGGTTGTGATTTTGATTTTAATAAAGTTAAGATTTTGTGTATCGAAACAAATAATAATAAATGTAAAATTAAAGAAGCTATGTTAATAAAAAATGGAAAACAAACATTTGATAAATAGACAGGCTGCTAATATAAAAATTAATGAATTGTGGGAAAATTGATGTATGATGTAATTCTTTTTGTATACATTTGTAAAGGTTTTTTGTAATACAATTTGAATCTAGTTGATAAGGACAACATAGATAGTCGAAAGTACTTCTATTAAATTATGGTATATATTTGTTTTTAAAATATTTTTTACTGCATTAATTATTGTATTGTTATGAAAAATTATATATTTTTATTATAATTGCAATACAGACATTGATTAATTATATATATATATATATATATATAACTGAATATTTGTAAATACAGTAACTAAATAATTAAAAATTTTATCCACTTAGGAGCGCTTTCGATTATCTCAGTAATCTGTGTCAACTAACGCTTTGTATTTACAAATATTCAGTTATATAATTACATATATTGCTTTAAAAGTACAGACATCAAATAATAATATTATATATATATATTGAAATGAAGATTTTCATGGGTTGCATTATAAATGACATATTCCGATATTTTGACTTGGTCACACAAGTCATCCACTGGGTGGTAAAAGATAGAAAGATGGTTGTAGAGGCGCTACAATCACTGATTTGAATAAACATTAAAGTTCCACCAATAGCAAAAATGTTAAATTTAAGAATGTTTTTTAAAAAAATATTTCCAAATAGGAGGAAGTTTGCATGTATCATCTCGTTTATTGATACAATCTGGCCTTTTAAGTATCTCAATGGCTTCTCTAATTTTGCACTGGTAGAGATTATCACATCTGGATATGATCCTGGTACTAGAAAAATCAATTTTATGACCTGAATCTATAGTATGGAGTGAGAGTGCTGATGATGATGAATGTTGTTTAACTGCATTAGCATGCTCATCTCTCCTAACACTGATGCAATGATTACTCATACCTCTGTAAGAAGCTTTACAATTTCTACATGAGATTTGATAAACACCATGAGATTCAAGAGGGATTGAATCCTTAGGCTTGGTTATTAGATTGCTGATATTTTGATGAATGGAAAAAGCTGTATCTATATTATAGCATTTCAATATACGTCCAATATTGTCTGTAGTTCCTTTTACATATGGAACACAAATTCTAATAGTTGATTTATCATCTTTTTGTTTCCTACTTTGTCCATTTTGGGCTTGAAATAAGGCTTTTTTTATAAATTTTTAATTATAACTATTTGTTAATAAAACACTATTAATATGATTTATTTCTTCTTTCAGATGTGACTTACCTGAAAGGTGAATTGCTCTATTTAAAAGAGTTTTGGCTACAGAAACTATTTGAGTTGGGTGATGATGAGAATGTAAATGTAAATATTTGTCCGTGTGTGTATTCTTTTTGTAAATCGAAAAAGACAAACTATTTGGTGTTCTGGTGAGTAGAACATCAAGAAAAGGGAGTTTTCCATCAGACTCTTGATGTTCTAGTCACCAGAACACCAAATAGTTTATCTTTTTCGATTTACAGAAAGAATACACACACGGACAGATATTTACATTTCCGTTCTCATCATCACCCAACTCAGATAATTTCTGTAGCCAAAACTTTTTTAAATAGAGCAATTAACCTTTCAGATAATTCACATCTGAAAGAAGAAATAAATCATATTAATAGTGTTTTATTAACAAATAGTTATAATTATAAATTTATAAAAAAAAAAAAAAACCTTATTTCAAGCCCAAAATGGACAAAATAGGAAACAAAAAGATGATAAATCAGCTATTAGGATTTGTGTTCCATATGTAAAAGGAACTACAGACAGTATTGGACGTATATTGAAATGCTATAATATAGATACACTTTTTCTACTCATCAAAAGATCAGCAATATAATAATCAAGCCTAAGGATTCAATCCCTCTTGAATCCCATGGTGTTTATCAAATCTCATGTAAAATTGTAAAGCTTTTTACATAGGTATGAGTAATTATCGCATCAGTGTTAGGAGAGATGAGCATGCTAATTCAGTTAAACAACACTCATCATCATCAGCACTCTCACTCCATACTATAGATTCAGGTCATAAAATTGATTTTTCTAATACCAGGATCATATCCAGATGTGATAATCTCTACCAGTGCAAAATTAGAGAAGCCGTTGAGATACTTAAAAGGCCAGACTGTATCAGTAAGCAAGATGCGCATGCAAACTTCCTCCTATTTGGAAAGATTTAAAAAAAAAAAACATTCTTAAATTTAACATTTTTGCTATTGGTGGAACTTTAACGTTTATTCAAATCAGTGATTGTAGCGCCTCTACAACCGTCTTTCTACCTTTTATCACCCAGTGCGTTTATATATATTTATTCATGATCGCAAGATAATATAGGGTTATATTTGTATGGCAGTAATATTTTGTAAAATTGATTTAATCAGACAATTTCTATGGGTCTATTCAAATAGGAAATAGTAAAAGAATGTTTTGATTGTTGTAGACTAAATGATATCGTTGTTGCTCATTAGTTGCTCTCTCGTGAACTTCAGTGGCTCGGCCTGAAAATCAATAGATAACTATATTAGTATTCAAAAACAAAATAATCTGATATAATTTTGCAAGTTACTTATTTTAAAATATAAATATTGATTTTGAGAGGCAAGGAATTAATTATGTAAGGTAAGAAAATAAAAACATTGGTAGAACCTGAATGTCGTGTTCAGGAAATGTTTAGGCAGCTAGTTGAGATTATTGACAATAAATCTGAGAGTCAAAGTAAAGAAAATAAAGAGGTTAGAGAAGCTATGGATAATAAATTTGATGTTGGGAATAATGAGTTAAAAAGAAAAATGATTAATCTGAATCAGGAATTGAAAGAGGATATAAATCATAAATTTGAATTATGTAAGATCGAAATTAATGCTACAAATGCAAGGTTAGAGGAATTTAGATATAATTTGTGATGTGAAATTAAGGAAATTAATGAAATGTGTTATACTAGGTTTAATGAACTTAGAGAATAATTGAACAAATCCCAGAAAGATTTAGAGATTAAATTTAATAATATTAGAATATTAATGTTAATATTAAAATGTTATAACAATACTTTTATTATAACAATATTTATAATATAAATATATAACGTTTTTTGTAATACAATATGGTAATAGTTGATAATGACTACTTAGATAGTTGAAAGTACTTCTATTAAATTATAGCAAATATTTGTTTTTAAAATATTGTGTGTTGATGTGGGGGATGGCAGAGAGTGGCGTTAATTTTTAAGCTGGCCGATCTGTAATCAGAGATTGTGGAAGGTAATAAAATTAGCCATCGTCAAGCTGTGGCAACATATTAGCATATCAAAATGTATACAGTCACTAAAGTGGTAACATGATGATCAGAATCACAGGGGGATAGCAGTGATTATTTAGCATGCATGGATATAAAACTATGGTTTTATATTTCAGCCAATTATTTAGAATGGTTAGAAAGTTTGGATATAACATTATCTTGGTATAGGAAATACAAAATATTATTTTTTATTGGAATAGTTCAATTTATAATTGTTCTAATGAAGGTGGGAGAAAGAAATTGAGTAGGCTGTTGGGTAAAGTTATAAGATAATTTCATATTTATATTGCGATTCCATGCGTAAGCACATCAACTTTAAATTGAAATATGGGTCAAAACAGTGATTACGTTTAAAGAAATTTAAATAATCTGAAAGTATATATTTATTATTATTATTATTTTTTAGTTAAAATGAATTTCATATAAAAAAACGTAAAATTTTATTTTACAATGAGTATTGTGTTTGAGATTGTGGTGACACTATAGATAGATAGATAGATAGATAGATAGATAGATAGATAGATAGATAGATAGATAGATAGATAGATAGATAGATAGATAGATAGATAGATAGATAGATAGATAGATAGATAGATAGATAGATAGATAGATAGATAGATAGATAGATAGATAGATAGATAGATAGATAGATAGATAGATAGATAGATAGATAGATAGATAGATAGATAGATAGATAGATAGATAGATAGATAGGTAGGTAGGTAGGTAGGTAGGTAGGTAGGTAGGTAGGTAGGTAGGTAGGTAGGTAGGTAGGTAGGTAGGTAGGTAGGTAGGTAGATAGGTAGATAGATAGATAGACAGACAGACAGACAGACAGACAGATAGACAGATAGATAGATAGATAGATAGATAGATAGATAGATAGATAGATAGATAGATAGATAGATAGATAGATAGATAGATAGATAGATAGATAGATAGATAGATAGATAGATAGATAGATAGATAGATAGATAGATAGATAGATAGATAGATAGATAGATAGATATGGGTGTTTCTTTCTTGTTTAAGTATAATAAATATTTGTTATTGTTATAAATTTACATACTGCCACAACCAATTTTATAATAATACCAGATCACATTTAAATTTATGAATTGTCTTATGTTGATTGATTTCCACGATCGATTTCCATGATTGATTTCCATGATTTATTTCCATAGTTTACTTCCAATATTGATTTTCATTACTCACCTTTGTAAAATATCAACCAAGAAAGATTTTCTCTTATATAGGAGTGGGTGTATAATCATTTCGTGTGAATAAAGACCTGACTTGTAAAATGTAATAGATTTAAAGATATTAGTTAAATGTGGCAAACAGATGATATGAAATAAAATAAAATGAGAGAAAATAGTCCATTTAGATATGTTAAATTTAGGTATTTGTTTCGTTGCAATGTTATAAATATTAGGAGTAGACATAAAATTACTTTTTCTGTGCTTTTGGTATTTAATATGTTTTCCACTGATTGAATCACATTAAAATTTAATTTAGAAAAGTTTTGGGATCATATCAATTGCACTGTGATCATTAACAATTGCACCTCATTAGCAAATCAAGACCTTGAGAAATTTGAGTACTTCGATTATTAACTTTAAGAGAGCTGGCTTGGAAGTCAAATAGTGTAGGTATTAAAATCGGAAAATACTATTATGATAATGATAATGAATCTATAGTTAGTTGGAAGGCATATATGTGTGTTTAAGGGAATAAGATTAAGATTGTCATTTAAGAAGATATAAAGGAGAACATAACATAGACATTTAGTGTGATATAATTGTGATTATTAAAAGTGATAGATGCTGAGAACAAAAATAATAGTTGCTGGGTTAAATGGGAAGGACTTATAACATTTCTTTTATTCTACTTTAAACTAAATAATAATCTTTTATTAGGAAAGTTGCGAGTTCTCCGCATCGATTACTAATTTATTTCTACTCATTTATATATTAGAAATATACTCAACATTCTTGTAATTACCACTCGAGATCATATATATATATATAAAGTTGTGGAAGAAAGTTGTCTAGATTATTTAGTTAGCAGTAATAAATTGTCACAGAGTATTTACATAATAGTTATTAAGTTTAAATTAAGACCCTAATAAATTGAATTGGATGTATCAACATTATATATTTTTTGAGACAATTTAATGACTATCTTCCTTATACCCTATAATAATAAGCATGGATGATGATCTCTGGTGGTTATTGCGATTTCATAGTTACAATTTGGCGCCCGGGTATACATAATATTATTATTACTATCATTAGGTAAACACACTAGCATTCCTTGTTCGGTTCCGGAGTTATTTTCAATCGACTATCTGCTTGCCTAAAGTTGAGGTTAGAATATATATATATATATGTTGTCTAATTATCTACCTACTTAATTATAACTATATTTTGATTTTAATAAATCTGAATTAAATTAATTCTGGTCATTTTTTTTTTATAATTTTTTTTTTCACATCTCTTCAAACCAATTTTCCATTTATTATTATAAGACATAGTCATATTGCTTAACTTTCTTCTTTTTGTTGTAATTCTGTTTTCTTGCATAATCTTGTAAAACAGATTAAATCACTTTCATGATTTAAATATTTAATATTCAATAAATACTTTTTCAGTAATTGAAAGAGACAAAAATAATAATTTTATTGCGTAAAATATTTTAGTTTAGATATATATTAAACACTGAGGTTTAATAAATTAAATATTAAATCGTGTACATGGTTATAGTGTCTTTTATATTACATACATTAATGAAACGTTTAGCATATATAAAGTTTATATCTAATAAAAATGTATATTTATATATAATGCAATATAGATAGATAAATCTCAAAATAGGTACAAATATGTAGTTAAGTAGATAAATGATTTGATAGATAAAGAGATTGATATGCAAGTAGATAAAATACATATTTATATTTAGATAGCCAGATGATAGATAGATAGATAGATAGATAGATAGATAGATAGATAGATAGATAGATAGATAGATAGATAGATAGATAGATAGATAGATAGATAGATAGATAGATAGATAGATAGATAGATAGATAGATAGATAGATAGATAGATAGATAGATGGATGGATGGATGGATGGATGGATGGATGGATGGATGGATGGATGGATGGATGGATGGATGGATGGATAGATAGATAGATAGATAGATAGATAGATAGATAGATAGATAGATAGATAGATAGATAGATAGATAGATAGATAGATAGATAGATAGATAGATAGATAGATATTACTTTAAACACTATATTAGCATACATTCGTTTATATTACGTTCTTTTTGCAATTGAACGTTAACTCCCACATCTTTTTAAACTTTGAGTTACAAGTAAAATGAATAAAGAAATTAATGCAACAATTAGATAACTCACAAAATATAGTTATTTCATATATTACTTTGTAACCAAGAGAGTCCCAACCACTTGTTGTCAAAAAAATATAACAAACTAATCCAATAAATAGAGTAATCATGGAAACAATTACAATACTGATTAAAACTGTGACAAGTTGTGTATCCTCTTTATTTTTTGAGCTTTGTTGATCTGATTTCATTTCCTTTTTACGCTTTTGCGTTTTTTTAAACATAATAACAGTTCTTATGTTTATTGCCATAATTAAAGGGATTGGACTTACACGACAAAGAACTTCTCGAAGCCATTGATAAATTCTAAATGAAATTGTCGAAGTTATTTTTATATTTTCACCATATTTGTAAGTAAAGACCGTATTATTTAAAAAGAGGACTTTTGTAGTATTCTGATGATTTAAAACGCTGTCACGAACAGTAAATGGCAGATGAAAAACAATACAAAAGCAGTAAACACTGGTAATGATGCAATATGCAAGAGAACGGTTTTGTATAAGCCTAGAGTGCAAGGGATAACAAACTGCTATAAATCTATCGATTGAAATACATATTGTCATCCATGCATTAATACTTAGGCATATAAACGTAATAAATAAAACAAAGTGTGCTCTGATCCAAGTAATATTGTAAGATACATACATATAGGGAAACGTATAATCGCTAGCTAACCAAATATGACAAAGTGTAAGAAAAAGATCAGCAACAGATAAAGCTCTCATATATAAGTAGCAGACATTAGACATTGCTTTCTTAGAAAATATTACGATTGACATGATATTACAAAACAAACTTGTAAATGCAATAATTAATATGATGGAATGATAAATTAAAAGGAACATTTCAGTAAAGATAAGAAAAATCAGTTTTTATATCTAGAAAATAAAAGAAAAGTAATTTACATTCACTTACTACTTTAAATTCAATAAATGTAGTAAATAGATACAAAAATGGATTGTTAAAAAAGCAGCAGCATAAATAGATAATTGGTAAATAGGAACTACAATCAATTACTGTACACTTTTATATATCATTATTCTTTGTTTTATACTTTAAGGTTAAATAACTGTAAATCTTATAAAAATAAATGTGTTTTATATATAATTTATACACACACATTGACCCATATATATATATATATATATATATATATATATATATATATATATATATATATATATATATATATATATATATATATAATGTTGAATTAAATAATTTCCATCGGTTGTTATTCCAATAAAGAACTGAAATAAGGAGATTGTATTCTTATAAACATAGATAATTTTTGCCTTTGATGTATACTGAAAACTATCAATTACCACTGGTTGAAAATCCCCTGACGCTAAGTAAAATTACACTGTTAACTTATAATAGCTTTTTATGTGTCAAAGCGTCGGCTGGGAAGCGAACCCCAGGACAACTGCTTGTAAAACAGCTGTGCTAACCACTCGGCCACCTTTTACATCAAACCCAAGTTGCTAAATAAATTTAAACTCATTAAGCTATTTTTATATCTTTTCTTTTAAGCACTATATAAAAGAAATTAAGATGACATTGTGCTTTGGATTGAGAATATTTCATTTATTTAATAAATCAGTAGTATATTAGTCATTGGAATCTTTATATGTATTGTAATCAACATGGCTGAATTTACAGGCAAGGTTTTTGTGTGTATTTTTAATTAGATATTCTAGAATATGAAAATTCATGTATATAAAATAAATTTTGAAATAATTTAAAATGATTTTTATTTTAAATTAAAATTACTGTTTTAAAAACAACAGCATTGCTATAGAATCTGGTAGCAGAATGACTGTCTAATCATCTGCTTTTCCATGAAAAGAGAGGGAACTGTTACTTCTCCATCCTGTCATTTACTGGATAGAAGGCATTAAAATGTAATTTTTATTTAAATAAATATAATGCAGTCTCTGGTGTAAAACTTCGAAATGTCTTTTCTGATTTTTCCAGTTGTATATTTGAATATGAAATTATAAATAATGAAATGCTTTAAACTTAACAGCGATTCTGCTGGTCTATTAATTACTGTTTAAAGTTGACTCTAAAAGTATGCTATACCCGCAATATAAAAAAACTGCTTCTAATAAATTATAAAAGATAGATATTCTTCTATGAATTAAATGGTAAATCTATTTGATTTTGATGCCCTAATTATCTGGAAAAAACTTTATAGGAAAAACTACGCTGAAATAAATCGCAAAAAGTTAAAATGTGAACCCTGCAGACCTTTAAAATAATGACTCTAATGGTAATACATCTATCTACTTTCTCAAGCTAATAAAGTATGGGCTCCTAGAGATATCAAGATAATTGAATGGATTTACTATAAACTTTTTTCAATAAATTATAATAAATCCATAAAAATTTTTCCTTCCATGCACGTTCTTCATATAATTTTAAGTGTAAATATGTAAATACGTTTTTTTTTTATTATTATTATAATTTATTTGTTAATTAAAGTTGTTGTTATAATTAATAATTTGATGTTTGTTTATTTCTCATTTGAAGTCCAAGCCTTATTTATGTTGGTATTTAATAATAATATTAATTTGGATGGGGGGGGGTAGCGATTATGAAATATTATTGAATCTGATTAAAGACTTGTTTTTATGTGAGTTCAATTGAACGTTATCTATGACTATTATAAATTAGTCAATTAAAAATAAAATTATATATACTGTCTATCATGTACATCCTCTCTCGTTATATATTTATAATTCCCTTAGACTAAAATTAATTTGCGAATATTATATTTTTCATTTTATTGTTATTTTGATAAATTGCCAATTACTTAAAAGGGTACTTACTGTTATATTTGAGAACTTATTCTGATATTATTTCGATCAAAATAAAAAGGGATTAATCCTACTTTAGTTTTAATTTTTTTTTTATTAATGTTCAGAAAAAAATAAATTAGTCTTTGAACTAAGGAATATAAATACTTGGTTAAATGGGAAATATAATAATTTATTTTGTTATAAACAAAAATAAAAAAATAAAAAAAAAATCAATCAATAAACTTATAAGTGTCTTTAAACAGCAATAGTAATCGATATAGATTGATAGAGATAATAGAAGCCAAATAAAATAAGATATTAAAACTAGAATAGAGTGCAGTTTTAGAAAGGCTATATAAGGTAAAGAGAGGCGGGCATTCTATTTGGCAAAGAAATAAAAAAAATTGTTAAGATTATTAAATATATGCTTTTTTTAAAATTGTTATAGTAAGGTTAGCCACCAATTTTAGCATGAAATGATTATCTCAGCTAAAACGAAAATGGAAGTTCCCGTAAACGAAAATGGGAATCATAATAGTGAGTTTATGAAGATGATTGTGAACATATTCACAGAATTTAAAAAAGAAAATAAAGAGAACATGGAAAGCTTTTTTACAGAATTGGATAAAAAAATTGAAAAACGAAGTGAGGATCTAAAAACACAAACCAAAAATTAAACAGGTCATGGAAGCATAATTATAGAATTGAAAGATCTTAAAACACAAAATAAAGAATATAAAGAGAACAATGAAATCATGTTCACAGAATTGAAACGTCAAATGGAAGAACAAAATGGAGGAATTAAAACACAAATTGAGAGTCAGACAAAAGGAAACAAAAAACAGATAGAATAACTAAGAAATAATAAGTAGATTAAAAAGTCGCTTTGTAGAGTTAAAAAGTAAAAGTAGTGACATAAACCTTGAGGTCCAAGTGAAAAAACATGATGCTAATAGAGGAAATTAGGGAAAATAAATAAAGAAAATAGTGTAACTGAGCAAATAGATAAAGCTAGTTGTGATGTAATTTCAGAATAGCAAGAGAAAAATATACAATCTAAGTTAGATTAAATAGATAAAGCTAATGAAAAATATCCACCTTTATAAGTTAAAAATGTTCAATATATTATTGATAGTTTAAATAACTTTACAATAGGAGGGCGATGTTTGCAAGCACTTTAGTTCACTATGTATCTAAATGAGCACATAATAAATGTAAAAGTGAAGAAATGTCCGATTGGGAAACCGAATTAGATTATTTAAATATCAAAGAAATAGATGATCCAGAAGGGTGATTTAGTAGGATTAAGTATAGTATTTTACTTGGTAGGATGAATAAAAGAAGTACCAGGAAACCACCAAGATTAAAAATTATAGAACTAGAGAAGAGGAACGTAGAGTTAGGGCAAGTATTTAAGCTAGGTAGATTACCAAGAAATTATTTCAAGAACTCATTATGTGAGAATAAAGATAAAGAGTAAAACTAGAACTCACAAACTAAACAATTCATTTTTTAAGAGATGAATCAGAATTACTGAAAATAAAAAGTCTTTATGGTCATACCAAATGAGGGTCTAAATATTAATAAAATATATTTAGTGAGAGGCAAAGTTTAATCCTTCTATGAATAAGGATGACATTCATGTTAATGCCTTTGGATTTGTTAATAGGTACCTGTCATAGTAGAGTTAACAAATAATTTAGAAATACAGACTGTAAATGTGCATACTACTAAGCATAAAAAGTGACTAGTATTAAAATGAATTGTGCTTCTCAAACGCTAAAAACAATAACTGATAAAGAAGTCATGCTAAATGTATTGACTAATAGTGTTATTTGCGAAATCAGATAAAATAAAACATTATATAATTTGAACTAAAATTAATTTCATGGTTTTTTTGAACTTTGATCATATTGGTCTGTGCCGATGTTGAATGTAGATATTTTATTGTTTTGAGATTGGCATGTTTTCATGATATTTGAGTTCTTATCACAGCACTATTCCCAACCATATTATACTTACAATTGTTAGTCTATTACTCTCAAAAGTGACCCAGACAACAAATTTTTTATATTTGACAGACTTTAAGACTCAAAAGTGAGTGAGCCAAGCGTAATGCTTGCAATAAATTGTATATTAGTCTCATAATGAAATATGGCTTTACTTAAATGTATAGTTCATTTAATATAGTTTGTTTGATGTTTATATTTGTATTCGAGATCAATCTCTTAGAGTTCATGTTACATGGTATACTTATTATCTGTGGAAGATTTCCTTGTTCATCTCAGCATTGCCGGTGGATGATCAAATCCAGTAAATAATTTTAATGGAATTAATGAAAAAAATTATATGCATACCAATGTAATGGATTTTCAAATGATATCTAGACTAAGAATGATATTTGTTTGTTATGTTCATACCAGATTGTATGTCTATTTGCTAAGCATGACATTATTGTAAGATTAAAAAAAATTAATGTAAAAATAAAATCAAGTGATGTTTATGGTAAATCCGCTCTTTCTGGACTACACGTTGTAAAATTGTATTTAACTGCCTTCTTTCAGAAAGAAAAATATATAATGCGAAAACTTTCTAAGATCAAGGGAATGGATCAACTTCTCACACCGAAGAGTAAATTTGATGATACATGGAAACTGATTACTATATCTGAATAGCTTTACAAAAGCCTTAGTCCTCTAAATCTTCATCAGAAAACATAGTACACATCACGGCTGTAACATATGAAGCACTCGTTAGTCCTTTCCATTCCTGACTGCAATATTATAAAGATACCACTGTAATTTATAATTATCTGTTAATATATGTACATACTTTACCTTCTAAGCTATTTTTTTAATAAATTTTATTGAGATAAATGAAGGAGAGGCTAATGTAAACCTCGTGGCAGACTTTATAGGCATGGTTTTTACGAGCATTTTTTTATTAAATATTCTAGAATATGTAATAGTCTCACGTAAATAAAATACATTTTAAAGTAATAAAAATTATAATAATAATAATAATTATAAAAAGTAAAATGTATTATAATTTTTATTTTAAAATAAAATTACTGATTTAAAAAACGATGTTGCTATAGAAACCAGTCGTAGAATGACTGTTTGATCGGCTGCTTTTTCAAGAAAAGAGAGGGAAATGTTATTTCTTCATCAGTGGTGTAGGCGAATATGAAATTGTAAACAAAGAAATGCCTTAAACTTAATTGCGATTCCGGTCTATTAATTACTGTTTAAAGCTGAAACAAAAAATATATGATACTCCAATATAATAAAAATTGCTTCTAATGACTTATAAAAGATATATTATTTGCTTTAATTGGTAAATCTATTTAATTTCGATGCAGTAATTATCTGGAAAAACTACAATGAAATAAATCACAAAAAATTAAAATTTGAATGTTGTTTGCAGATATTTAAAATAATGACTCTAATGGTAATACATCCATCTACTTTCACAAGCTAATAAAGTGTGAGCTCACTGAGATATCAAGATAATTTAATGAATTATTATGAACTTTTCTTAATAAATTATTATAAACCCACAACGATTTTTGTTCTTATGCATGCTATTTATATAATTATAGGTGTAAACATGCAAATACATTTTCATTATAATAATTTTATTTGTTAATTAAAATTATTGTTATAGTTCATAATTTGTTGCTTATTTATTGCTCACCGAAAGTCCAAGTGGCTTAATTATTTTGTCATTTAATAATAATATTAAGATGGATGGGGAGGGGGTAATCAAGAAATATGATTGAATATGCATAAAATCTTGTTTTTATGAGTGTTTAATATGACCGTTATCTGTGACTATTATAAATTAGTCAATTAAAAGTAAAATTATATAGTCACTCCACCATGACCATGGTGACCTGTTAAAAGTTTATAATTCCCCTAGATTGAAATTAATTTGAAAATAATGAGTTTTTGATTTTATTATTATTTTGATCAATTGCTAATTGTTTTAAAGGGGTGCTTATTATTACTATATATATATATATATATGAATAAATGTGTAAAATTTTATAATTTAGTTTTGTAAAATGTACAATTACTAATGAGTAGCAGATAAATAAATATAATATACATGTGCTTACAACTCAGCAAGTAAAATCTGATTAATATATATATATATTGAACATAAATAACAAGTGATAGCATATATATATATATATATATATATATATAAGATACAAGTCCCTTCTGATTTGTCATTAGTAATATTAGAGCTTAACATAAGAAAGACCCCTTGTAAAATTAGTTTGCCTTATATTTTGTCCCCTCTTGCCCATTTACTTTTCATAATTTAGCCTAACATATACAATTTACTATATTTAAAATTTTCACAATAATCTGCTGAAAAAGCTTAAATGCACTCATTCACTATAATATGATGTTAGAATACATTTTTGTAAAGTATTAATTTCATAATTTATATATATATATATATATATATATATATATATATATATATATATATATATATGCAATTGGCAGCCAAAGGCAGAGAGTGTTAAGAATATTATCCTGGTTGCAAACCCAGGCTGCCATTTGATGACAACATTTTATTTAAGTATTTGCAATTGCAGATCACTTTCAAGTAAATAAATATTGCAAGAATTGGAAGAAAAACTGTCTCATATTAAATGGAACATTATTAAGCTTAAAAGATAAAGTGAAAAGACAATTGATTTAAAAAGTGGGCATATACTGTACTACAGAGGCACAGACATTGGAAATAGAAATGAAGTAGGATTTATTATAAATAAAAAATGGAAGAATAACGTTGTAAATATAGATGGTGTATGAGATAGAATGAAAAGATTAGTTATTCAATTTGATAGTACATATCAAATGCAGATAATATAGATTTGTGCCCAACAAGCTCTCATTTTTATGACGAAATAGAGGGTTTTTATACAGTTGTACAAGAGGCTTTTGATCAGGTAAAACAACATTTTACAATTGTCACCTAAGATTTATTTCTGGGATGGGTAAACAATTGAATGATGAAAGTGCTGTAAGTTAATTTGGTTCTGGTGATAGAAATGAGAGAGATCAAAGACTTTTGGAGTTTGCAGAAAAAGAAAAATTTTATATTATGAATTTCTTTTTATGAGAAAAATTATAACAGGAAATGATGTGTAAACATGCAAATGAAGATATAGCAAAATTGGTTAGTATTATACGAACAGAAAATATATAATTCAACACTGGAAGTGATCATCAATTAATGGAAACCACGGACAAAAATAATTAAAAAATACAATATCGCTAGTTGATATTTTTAATGTTCAGAAACATTCCAATGAATTTAAATTAGATTTTGCAAAACATTTTAAAATATTAACAGAGTTTGAACATACGACCAATCAATAGGAAATACAAAAAAGATGAAACTGACCAGTAAGATTTCTACTGAGACAAAATAAGTTATGAAAAAAGTAAGGAATATGAAAATATAAATAATGGTGCATTAAGAAGGATTGAATATCTCGAATTTTGTAAAATGGTTTAAAAATAAGTTGATAATAATATAAGAAAGTATAATTGTTAACTAGCATGAAAATATATAGAAGATAAAGAGTGTAAAACAATATTTTGGTATTGGTAGAAAACATTTCTACAATAAGAAAACAAATGGAACTATTACTGAGAAGAAAGATGATATCATATAAATCTGCAGAATAGTTCTATAAAGAATTATATAGCAATAATAAGCAAGAAAAAATATCTCCTACAGCTAATATATCTTCCAAATTGTCTAAGATTTTAAATAAAGAATTGAGAAATGCAATTAAATTTATAAAGAAGATAAAAAACTTCAGGTATTAATGGAATTATAATCGATATTTTAAAAGAAGTATGTGAAGAAATAAAGAAATGTTTGGCAAAGTTATATACCAAATGATTAAATGATAAAGATGTACCAGATGATTGGAAGAATGCAGTAATAATATTAATATTTAAAAAAAGGTGAGAAACAATATCTTAGAAATTACAGACTTAACAGTCTTTTATTACTCCTATACACATATGCAAAACTTTGGATTTTAACCAACCCAAATAACAAGCTTGATTTAAAAGTGATTTTAGTACAGTGAATCATATCCAAATGGATATGAGTTGTCATTATACTTTGGATTTGTAGATTATAAGAGAACATTTGATTCTATAAGCTTTCCTTCGGTGATCAAAGTATCGAACCAATATATTGCAATATTATAAAGAATATTTATAAAAAACAAGAGACACAATTATATAATATAATAAGACTAAAAAAGTAACATTGAGATGGGTATGTGACAGGGTAACTCCATATCTTCAAAACTTTTTATAGCAATTTTGGAAAAAATATTTTGTGGATGAAAATGGAAAGCTAAGGAAATAAAAGTAAATGGATATTGTTTATGTCAACTAGATTTTTCTGATGATTTGTTGTTTTGCAAATAATGCTTTATAGATTCAGGAAATGTTGCAAGAGTTATCAAATGAAAATAAGAAAGTGAGATTAACGGTAAAATATTAAAAAGACTAAAGTATGTTTAATGGATTGTCTCAAAATAAGAAAATAAAAAATAATAATGATGAGTTAGAAGTTAACAACTATAAATATCCTGGTCAGATTACTACTACAGAAGGAAACATATTAGATGAAACTAATCATAGAATTTAACTTGGTTGGAGTGCTTTTGATATTAATAACTTAATATTAAAAGGAAATATACCTATGTGTTTGAAAAAAAGTGTTTTAATAAATGTGTGTTACCAGTTCTCACTTATAGATTTGAGACTTGGACACTTAACAGAAAAGCAACTTCAGACTATTCAGCAAAGTATGGAGAGATTATGTTAGGAGTAGCAAGCAGAGACTGAAAACGAAATACATGGGTGAGGGAACAAAGAGGTGTTACTAATATCATTGAAATAATTAAAAGGCTGAATTAGTGTTTGACTGAACATATTTCTAGAAGAGATGATAATAGATGTACAGTTGAAATCTTATGATCCCAAGGGATTGCAAAAGATATAAAAAGAGATCACATGTCAGATGGATGGATAAAATAAGGATGTGTGTTGCAGTACTGTGAAGAAGAGGGGCGAGAAATTGTGGAAGATGAATTCAACTTGGTATAGACCATCCTGCAGTGAACCAACTACATCCTACTGAGTCACGCATCAATGATGCATCAACAACTACGAAAAGATAAAATGATATCAACCTGTCTTTTAGCTCTGTTATATATATATATATATATAACAGGTATTAAACTTGATGTAGTTTATATATATATATATATATATATATAAACTACATCAAGTTTAATACCCTAATTAATGTTGCATTAAGTAAATAAAATACTTCCAATCCAAATCTTAAGACAGAACTTTTAGAGAAAAGAACCTATTTATTGAAGAAACAAATCTAAATAATTACTAGGATCATTCATAATCTAGATCCCCAAAAATTGTTTAAATACACTTATTTTATTGTACTCAGTCCATATTTATTTTGTCAGATAAAATATGATCTTTGATTTGTTCCACAGAAATATATCAAGCACTGATACCCAAAAAAGCTGGACTCTTAATAAAAGTGGCAATTTTTGTTTTTATATTAATTAACCCAACTAATAAAATAAGCAGCCTTTTTTAATATAAATGTTTGATTTATTACCATATAATCATCTGAGAATCAGTTTTTATCCAGTAAAATAGATTTACCCTAATATAAAAAAGATGGGTGATATTTATAAGTAGCTTAAAGTGATTATTTGGTCTTCCATTTGTCAATTACTTTAGTGATATGTTTTCAGTGTTACATATTTCATTAACCAAGAAAGTATTTACGTGCTCATTAAAAATCTTAACAATAGATATATATGAGCTCATATAACTAAAACCCAATATTACAACTTACAAATGATAAAAATGCAAATTATTGCTATATTATGCAGTGAAATTATGATTACTATAAAAATTATTAAGTACATTCTAATTCCATATTTGGTATTTATTCAATTATTATTTTATTATATTTTAAATGATATTAGTAATTTAAAAAATATTAGAACATTTGATAGAAAAGCAATTTTGTAATAAAAATACAAAATTAAATGGCTACTATTTATTTTAAATGTTTAAAATTGGTACAATCAGATTTTATTATTGTTTTTCTTTATTTGATAAGATTATTATTCTGTATGTGTAACCAGATACTATGTTTAAATAGAATCTGGAGGTACATATGGTATATATTTTAAATGCTCCATAACTATTTCTCTTTAAGTAAAGTTTAATATTAGTTTGTTGAAGTGCTTGATCATTTAAATCCCTAGTTTGAAATGAGGAATTCATTCACGAGTCCTTCCTATGCATTTTATAATTACATTTATCCATGCACTTTTATGAAATTTTAAATTTTGTTAAGTTTAATAGTATGGATCATTGTAGTTTTTCCATGATCCGTTTGTACTTTGCCATTAATTTGGCTGGTTTTTGTTCTTCTCTAGGTAAGGCATGCTTAGGTATTGATTTATGATAGAGCTGGGATAAAGTAATTAAGTTTTTTTTTCCTAATACAGGCTAAACATTTTTTGTGTGTGGATCATCTTTTGTAGAGTGTCATGCAATTGGTAATGACTTCTGAGGTTTTCTTAGCAAACCATATTTTTAAAATTAGCATATATATATGTGTGTGTGCGTGCATGCGCGTGTGTGTGAATCCATTGCATATTTAAATTATAAAACACACTCTTCCTGACTTTTGGCATATACATATGCAATGTGATGGATTTCATAATAATAAAATCTGCTACCAACAGGCCAACACATACACTCTTACATTTACAGAGCTAGCCTTTTTATATATTATCAGTCTTAATTCCCCCACCCCAAGGTTTAAAGATTTGTTTTTCAATAAGTAGTTTAATTATAACTCCATTCTTTTCAGCAATTATCAAAGTCTGCTTTTAAAAAATACAGTCAAAAAATTATGATGATTCATCATTCCCCTTTTTACTACAATTACTTATTTAGAAATATGCATTTTATAAATTGAAATTTAGTTCAAATTTCTATCACAGTATAACTTTTATAAAATTGTTTCTCTCTCTATTTCCCTTTACAAAATTGATGTTTACAATCAATTAACATTTTATTTTCTGACAGAAATATTTGTTTGAGAGAAAATGCAAAGAAACTCACTCACACATACTCAAATAAAATGTTACATAGCAATATTTTAGTATCAAATCACTATTAATTAGCACTATATAGTTTAACCTTTTTATCTACTGAGAGTTTTAATAATTAACATACTGACAATTTTGATCATTGCAAGTCAAATTTATATTTAACATCCAATATAACTAGCATGGCTACAATATATAGATATAGAATTGCACATAGAGAGCGTACCAATAGCTCTAACAAGCTCGTAAATTAACAAGTGCGGTTATGAGAAATATTTAAAATCTCTATCCAGAACACTCTTATCTCCAGACCATGGTTTCGGGCTTATGGCCCACGTCAGTGGAGAGCTAGAATATTCGGACACTAGACCTAAAATATCAACTCAAAAAACCAGCACTTATTTCAAACGTATATTTAAGAAGAAACTCTGAATTTTTCGGACAGAGTTTCTTCTTAAATATACGTTTGAAATAAGTGCTGGTTTTTTGAGTTGATATTTTAGGTCTAGTGTCCGAATATTCTAGCTCTCCACTGACGTGGGCCATAAGCCCGAAACCATGGTCTGGAGATAAGAGTGTTCTGGATAGAGATTTTAAATATTTCTCATAACCATTGTAATTTGAGTTGTTAGACTATTGGTATCTATTGCATTTTTGTAATTAAAGCTCATAAAAGTAATGTCATGTTATATATGACTTGCTTTATTAATTATTAGATATAGAATTATATTTAATGTTTTCACGGTTGTATGATGTAGATAAATTAATATATTTTGGGCTGAACCGTGTATTATTTTCCATTGCATACTGATATTTCGATGGACTAGCATCCGTCATTATCAAGATTAACTTTTGAAAGAAAAATCATTAGATCTTATTGTTTGAGATCTAATGATTTTTCTTTCAAAAATTAACCTTGATAATGCTGGATGCTAGTCCATTGAAATATCGGTATGCAATGGAAAATAATACATGGTTCAGCTCAAAAACTATTAATTCATATATATATATACATGAGGATATATATATATATATATATATATATATATATATATATATATATATGAGATATGTATAGATATATATCTGTATATATATATATATATATATATATATATCTTAATGAATTTATAAATTTTATTTTCAATTATTTATTGATCACCCTATATTGGTAAAGTTTTAATTGTTATTACTTAATTATTAAACTTAGAAATGTTACAAATAAAGATGATTAATAGAGTAAATTAAATTAAAGAAAACAGAATGCAAGAAAAATTCAAACAAAATTATTGGAATACATTGAAACAATACAGTGTTAAAATCATTAATGCATTAAAATAGTTATAATTTCATTTACATCTGTAAGAAAATTGTTTGCTTTTGTTAAAATTTAAGAACAATTAAAAAATAAAAATTATCATTTGGGGTTGCAGGACTGTCAGGTTACTATTGTGTGGAAATTCTGTTAATGATGCAAATATATCTATTTTGAGGTTCATAAAAATATAATTGATTTACTGACAATGATCTAATTATTAGGCATATTTTGATATTTCATAATAACTTCTATTGATATTTGTACATTTTAATAATTAACATTTTAGCTATTTGCATATTTTCACCCTGATTCAAAAGTGAAGTATGAACATGTTTTTCAACAATCACAAATTAGTCTCTACCTGAAATGGTCTGTTTATGTATTGTTTATTTTTGATTATTTAAAAAGATAATTATTTACAAAGTTGAATATTTGGAATAGTTTTAGCTAAATAGTTTAATTAGATCAAATACTAAAGGCAAGTTAAATCTTAAATAATACTTAAAATTTTCATTTTATTTCAAATAATAAATACAATTTTGAATTAATGTGCTATAAAAAATATTTAAAACTTGTTTTATTCTGATTCAGTATTTTAGTTGTTATAAGATTACAAATAGTTAAGTTTTTTTATTTAATTTTTAAAAAAATGTATTTAATATTCATGAGAGAAAAGAATACTTTAGGTTATGAGAGAAAAAAAAACACATTTTAGATGTCATTAGTCAGATAAATTTAACAATGTAGTATTGATATAAAAAAATAATTTAAAAGCTGAAAAAGTAATGTTGCAATTTTCTTTTTTGTATTATTCCCCTTTAGGGGCTCCTGTTTAATATATTTAGTTCTTATAATTTGTTTTCTTAGCTTTAAAAAATTTAATATTTATACCAGAAAAAATTAAATTAATAGCAAATACCATCTAGATAAAAGCATTTTCATAAACTTAATTCAATACTGATCTGCCATCATGCCATCTTCAGTAAAAATATAAATATTTAAGCCTTCTAATAATTAAAATTCTAAAACATGAACATTTAATATTTTACAATTGTGAAAATAAGTTTCTAATTGAAAGTATTATGATAATAAAGAAAAATATCATTATTGGCATCATCATATCTATTAAAAAAGTTAATAGAAGGAACTATTAGATATTAATTTTATGTTATTAAAATGATATATTTAGAATTAGTTATCATCAAAGAAACAAAAAAATTCTAAACATTAATAAATTATTAATTTTTATTAAAATATTTCACTTATAGTTTTTACAAAAACGATTTTCTTTTTAATTTCTAGTGGCCATTGTGTGGTAATTTCCAGTTTTCTTAACATACTTCTTCAGATAATTATTAAGAACTGTTTTTTTTTTAAATAAAATGTTGTATAATTCCCTCCTTAGTGAGATAGTTTTAGTTTAATAAGTCTTTTGCAAAAATACTGCATCATAGTCATTAACAATTACTGAAAATCATCTTTTTGTGGCATTGGGGGGGGGGAATAAATCTAAAACATCAGCCAATTACAAATTGCACTTTCTTCATAGCTTTGACCAAACAATAAAATGTTCTGTCAATCTCAGACAAAAATCCATAATAGTCTGTATACTGCTGACATCTCTTGGAATTTTATTAATTAATACATTAAAGATGGAAGCTTCTTAGAAAGAATCACTGCAGCTTGTCACATATTATAATTTAACATATACAATGCTTTAAAACAATGTAAAAAAGTAGCAATTGCAGAGCCATCACACCACATAAAATGTCAACTATGATAGCACTATCACAGCTTAACAAATATTATGCTATTGAAATTGATGAACATTATGGAAACATAGAGGAAATTATACAATGTGAGGCTAAATATATATATATATATATATATATATATATATATATATAATACATATATATATATATATATATATATATATTGCTATTGTGTTATTGTGGGGAAAATTTAAGGAAGGAAATCTTGTGGGAAAATATAGTATTTAGAAAAAGAAATAAAAAGAGATAGCTAGCTTGTACAATTTTGTAAAAAGAATAGGTTTGTGGTTGTAAACGGTTTAAAAATCATAAAAACTCCAAGTAATAGAGAACGTTATCAAATTAATTATATATTGATTGAGGATGGATATAAGAATGCTACTAATGGTTCACTTGCTTTGCCTGGTGCTGATACAAATTCTGATCATAATTTGGTTATGACTAAATTAAAGTTGATTTTAAAAAGAATAAAAAATGAAAAAGTATATTTTGGATAAGACTTAATTAAATTAAAATAAAGAGAGGAAAATTTTGTTTAATATGTGATAACATAATAAAGATGATTGACAAAGATGAGAAATGTATTATTAATTCTGATAAATGTTTTATAAGTTTAAAAAACGATTATTAAATAAAGCAATAAATGAAATAGGAACTATTCAGTTAAAGAAAACGACCTTGTTTTGAATAACGGTAGATATACTGGAAAAGATAAAAGCACAGAGAAAATGGAAGAATGTCAATACTAAGGAAGGGCAGATAGCATATAGAAATAATAATAATGAACTTAAAAATGAAATATATTTAGCAAAAAAAGTGATTGGAACAAGAATGTAGAGAGATTTAAATGTTTCAATAGGTAAACCGACATGATCTGATAGAATTAGCAACATCACTTGGAAAAAAAATTTAACAATTAAAAAGATGATAAGAATGGAAAAAGATTAAATATATGTCAGACATTTTATTACTATTATTAAATTAAATACAAAAATATCTCTATATGATGTACATTAAATATCTGAATGATAACTTTATCATCATAGGATTAATGCTATAAAATAAATGTTCAGAAAATATAATAAATAAATTACAACTATTCACATAAATAATCTAGTCTTGGATTTTTAGCATATTACTTTCTCTAAACACATTCATATATAATTTATTCAATATCATTCAAATCTTCTTTTCCTAATAAGAATTTTCATAACTTGAGTTATCAAAAAACTAATAAGAATTTTCAATAATATTTGTTTGCACAAACTACAAGTTTTTATTCATGATTTTATTACATCTTTAATGAATTAGCACTCAATAACTTTAACATCATATGACTACAAATTCTTATGATTACACACTCCGTTAACTCAGTAGAAACTTTCTCCATACAATACTGCCATCTAGTGCAAGCTATAGTAATCAATTGGTACTAGAAAGTTAGTGCATTAAAATGTCTATCTACCTACACATTCCCTAGACTAGCTTTATGATTTTCAACAGTGATGTTGCTGCTGAAGGGGTGCATTACATCCAATGATCTAGATACAGTACCCTCAAATTCAAACTCTTCAATGATGAAAGTTATAAATTAAAACCTAGATTGAGGATATTAATTTGAGTAGGCATTAGAAAAGGATTTTGATGCATTAATCTTCTAGCATCCATTGATTACTATGGTTAACACTATGTGGTAATATTATGTGGAAAAAGTTACTAACTTTTTTTTGTGTTGGTAAAGGATTATAGCATACAACTTAAAAGAGTAAAATATTAAAATGGTAATATATTTGTTGTAAGAAAGTTTAATTATTAATAAAAAATATATAAGTTTAAAACATTTTGCTCAAGAAATATATAGTTTCTTGTCTTCATTTATAACCTTAAAAAAAGAGAAGATATTAAAAAACTAGTTTTCCAATTGTACTGTTATAAAAACAATGATCTGCAATAAATAAACAATGTTTGTCTAAGATTGAATAATCATAAATATAAAAAACTATATTTCTCTGAAAATTATTTCATTGTAGATGAGATAACAGTAGTTCTATTTCTCCAATGTTTTTCTTCACATCATTCATTCAACATTGATATAGAAGCATTTAAAACATCATTTTGACTCTTTAACAAACAAATTATTCAGTAATCATTAAACTTTTGACCACACTGAATTATAACTTTTACATACTTTTTCTAATAATATTTACTTCATAAATATACACACAAAACATAAAATAAAAACAAATTTAAAAAACAAAAATTTTAATAAGTAGCAGCCATGAAAATATTTTTATTAAAATATATATAATAGTTTGTTTTTTTTAAATCACTTTTAATTATTTAAACAAGAAAAGAATTATACATATATATATATTGTACCGTTTATTTATATATATAGTACAAATTGCTATTTAATATTTAATATTGTATATCATTTAAATAAAAAAGAGAGAACCCGATCTTTAATTTTTTTTTTTTTTGTAATATAATGTTGTTTTAAGAAAAACATACAATTTTTTATTTTAATGTTAAAACAAAATATTAAGTGAAAACGTTTTCTCTTCCCTAAGTGTTTATACATTTTAATTTTAACTTATAAGACAAATAAATAATGTTTTAAAAGAAAAGAAGGAAAAATATAAGATTTTACCATTTTTTGTTAAATTTTTGTTTTGATTAGAATTATTTTATTTCTTTTCACTTTATTTCACTTCAATGCAAGTATTGTTTATTAAATCAATGTAATTAACTGATTATCTTGTCTTCCTTTTCTTATAAGAAGAAAAATAATTAAAAGATTAAATTATTTTAGCATAAGAAAACAAGTACAGTGGAACTTTTTTTACTTATTTTGTAATTAAAAGAAAAGGAAATAATTGACTGATTCTCTTTTGTAAAAAAATATACCTATTTGGTCAGTGTTTAGTTTGGTCATGTATGAGACTGGATTGTAATTGCTCAGTGAGAGTTATTCCAAAATTAGAAATTTGATTTAATCAAAAGGCCTAAGCGTCTTCTAAAAAGCAGTCACTGCTAATTCAGTTCTTGAAGAAAACACTCAGGTGAAAGCCAGCTGCTAAAAAAAGTTTTAACTAAGATGATGCAGTAAACAGCTGAAGTCTTAAACAAGCTTTTGAAGAGAACAGTAAATATTTTGATTTAGCTATGTAAAGCACACTATGAGGTTAGCTATAAAATGTTTTCTATCATGAAATCCATGTGCCAATATTAGCTAAAGGCTAAACACCATTTATGTCCGAGTAATTGGCCTCACTAGAAAAATGTAAGAGAATAAAAATGTCCCTAAAGTAATTTACAGCACAAACCTTTTCTTCAACCAAGAGCATGAGTATGTCTATGTGTTAGCCTAAAATTCTCTATGGCCAAGTAAAAAAATATATACATTAAACTGGAAGTGGAAAGCCTTCAAGGAGAAAACCTATATGAGACAGCTGAAAATTTTAAATGCAAAAAAGAGCTCCCAAAAGAAAGGAGATCCAAGGTAAATAGCGTATTTTCTTTAATGTGCACATTATATCTAAATGTATAAAATTTTAAAATTAATTAACAATTGATAATAATTAATAGTTTTATTAGTATTTTTTTTTCAATTGAAACATGTTTTTATGTGATTTTATTTTTTAAAATTATAGTAAAAGGTTATTTTTAGTAACTTAATTTTTTTTTTAATTTGTCAGGTTTTTTTGTATTTATTCATTTACCCCCCACCCTAATTATACAAAGAGTTAAGCTAATCTAACTACCTATGTCTGATTAAAAAGTTTCTCTTTCAGTTTTGCTAAAACATAAAAAAAATCAATGTTATATAAGGTAATTCAATTAATGAATCAAAATCAAAAGTTTAGTGCTTTGTTTAATATGAAACTATAATGATAAAAATGTATAAATTTAAATTTCTTTATTATTATGTCATTTTTTATTTATTGTTAATCAGTTAGTTTATTAAATAATTGTTTTCAAATGTTCTAGTGTGAATGTCTTTATTCCTCTAGCTATCTTCTCCATGAATTGGTAGTGGGTGTGTCTTGATTTAAATACAGCTTAGAATTTGAGGGATTGTTTTCAAATTATTCCAGTAAAGTAATTTTAAAATAAATTACAATAAGCTTTTATATTTATGTATCTTTTGTTCACAGTAATTGATTGTAGAGTTCTTGCTTTCTGTGTGAGATTAGATCATAATTGTTAGTTATATGATTGTATGTGTTATGTTGGTGTTTGGACATTCAGATACTAATCCAGTATGATGCAAATATATCAACTTTAAAGTCCATGCACTACATTTTATTTATTTTATTATTAGAAATTAACTTTATAATAGGGCCAGTATATTAATAGTATTATGTAGTGATAGCATTGATGATGACCAGCAGGTTTTTGTATGACAGCATACCATTTTATTATGAGTAATGGATTAGCACTTAAGTATTGGCATCCAAATAATTATGTCATATTCTGTTCTTAACATGGCAGTGGCTAGATAAATACCTGTTTTCTGATGTATCTCTTTAAATCCAGTCACAAGGTTGACTGTTTATTTTTGACTATTCTTTGTTGATTGATTCTTTTGATTATTCATTTTATTATAGGGTAGTTTATTATTGTAAGTATAGCAATTATAACTACTTATATTATTTCCATGCTTTGATATCATGATTATTCCTTTCATATTTATTTCTTCTGATTAGTCTATGTAGATGATGGTTCCTATCTCTCTACACTACCCCACATTTTCTGTATCATTACAATTTAAATAATTTTTACTTGGTAATTATTAATATATTCAATTCCTTAAAATATTCCAGAAAGTCGTGAATATAATATATATATATATATTAAGGAAAAATCTAAGTAGATTTCACTTTAGATGGATAAAAGTCAATCATCAGAAAAAAATGTTGCATGGTTTAATAATAATAAATCATCAGTTTTTAGTATTTGGTATACTACTTGCGTATTGATGAAATAATTTAACGAATGTAATTGAGTAAAAACAGCCATGTT
Source organism: Epiperipatus broadwayi (assembly GCA_028023455.1). NCBI lineage: Eukaryota > Metazoa > Onychophora > Udeonychophora > Euonychophora > Peripatidae > Epiperipatus > Epiperipatus broadwayi. Next base: position 159,682 of record JAQFVV010000548.1, on the reverse strand, counting down.
CTCTTATATCTTATCCCTAACATTACTTGAAAATTACATTATAGTTGATATCGCTGATGGCACAACAGAAAACAGTCTTTCTCTCAAAGAAAAACCCATCTTAGATATAGTTAATAAGACTTCACTTCTAACACTAATTTACAATAAGTCAATATATTTTGCTATAAAAATATAAAATCTAAATATTCATACTTACATTTGTACAGTAAAAAATTAAAACATACAAATGGTAACAAATTAAGTTTTTAAATATTTAAATAGAGATAAAAAATTTGTTGTTGTTGCAGTTTATTTAGTTTAAATAAATTATTAATAGTAAACAGTGATATATCTATATATTAGTAAAATCTTTAAAATTTAAATTACTCAGAAACTTTTTATTGATTTCGTATACAAACTACATTTTTCTCAATGATTTTTTTGTTACAAATTATTAAATATTATACAAGATTTTTCAATATTTGTAATTAATCATATCGATTTTTTTTATTTATTTATTTAGGATATTTAAGCTTTTGACCAGTTTTCTAAGTAAAGGGGGTTAAAATTTATTTTTAACTGATATATCTAGAGTAAAATCAGTCGTTAAAAATATAAATATTTTAATATACATATACATAATGATTGTCTTAATAATTTATTATTATATTGACTTTATAACATATAACTATGTATACTTGTTATAGTGAATATTATTTAAATATAAATCGATAATAAAATTGAAAAAAAAAACTTTTTTTTTTTTAGTTTACGTGATTATTGATGCAGTTTTTATAGAAAATGTATTAATATGGTAGTTTATTTTAAATATAATATATTTATAAACACACACAAACATATATTTATATGCAGTATGTGTGTGTATGAGAGGTAAATGTACTTTTGATGGCACTATGGTCGTATATTGACAGATATATTATTCTATGGTCAAAAAGGGCAAATGCATAAGGCCCCGTCTTTCTAGTACAATGAATTTTTTGAATACTTGCCATGTCTGCAATAACGGAAGTGATTATAGAAAATAAAATTTATGCGTAACCGCTAGGTCAATTGCTAAACAGGCAAGCAAGTTATAACTAATTTACTAGCTATCTTATTTAGTAAAAATACAAAGAACATTTTTTGTACATTTTATTTAACATATTTAGAAGACAAACAAGTTCATTAAAAGATAGAAATAATCATTAAACCATAATCAACACTAATTAATTAAAAACTGGCAGACGTATAAACTTTTTTACTTTTGTTCCTAATGAGGAATTTGAACTTCCAAATTAAAAAACATTCCGTGTAAATTATTTATAACTGTAGTTGTTTTGGTTATCTGCCCAAAGAATTTTCAAAATAAAATTCTAGACCAGGGCAACCAATATAAAACGTTCCCTAGATTCTTTTGAAATTGGGAAAATCTCTCCTCAAAAGTGACATCTTTGTTTGCCATTAGGCCACACTTGTCCTCTACAAACAATAGAAAGTCAATAATAATAATCGCTCAAGAAACAACAGCTATTTTTATATAACTAAAAAAAAATACTATCCTCTACTTAGTCTAGCGATTTGGTAACTAGAAATGCAAAATAATAACCAGAAAATTCCATTACATTTAATATTTAATAATATTAAATTATAACAAAAACTTTACTACAATTTTCTATCACATTTAAAATATAATATTTTTTAAATTTATAATATTTACATCTGCAGTTTGTTTTTATAATATAAATATACAACATTGATTGCTTAATATATACATATATAAATACATGATATATATTTATTTTGCTTGTATACGCATCGCTTTTACATGCTTTTTTATTATATATTTTAGAATATGTAAAAGTCATGTGTAAATAAAATATAAAATAATTGTTAAATATAAAATGTACTATAATTTTTATTTTAAAATAAAGAATTATTATTTTTTAAAAAGGACATTGCTATGGGAACCAACTGAAGCTTCGTCAATCGTCTGTGTTTCCAAGATAATGGCGGGAATTGTTGTTACTTATTCATCGGGTTATTAACTAGAAAGAAGTTAGTAAAATGTTAATGATTATTTAAATAAAAATTATGAAATGTTTGGGGTAAAACTTCAGAATGACTTTCCTGACCTTTCCAGTGGTAGGTAGAACTATGGAGCTGTAAACAAAGGAATACCTTCAAATTAACTTTGATCCTGCCGATCAGTTCATTACTATCTAATTCTGAAACTAAAATAAAAAAACAATGTGCCATCTAAATTGATTATCACATAAAAATATTTTTCTTTGAATTAGTTCATAAATCTACTTGTTTCAAAGCTCTAAATATAAGGAAAACCCTCATAGGAAAACTACTGTGGTATAAATCAAAAGAAATTAAAATGTTAATTTTGCTGGCAGATGTTTAAAATTATTCGTTTTAATGGCCAGATATATTCATTCTTGGCGACAAAAATATATTGAGCTCAAAAAGATATCAAGATAAATTTACTATTATCTTTTCTCAATTAATTATTATAAAGCCACAGAGATTTTTTTTTCTCATGCATGCTATGCATATAATGTTAAGTGTAAATATGAGAATACTTTTTAATATTATTATTATATTTCTTAATTAAAACCATTGTTATTGTTAACAATTTTGTTGCTTGCTTATTTGTCATCCAAAGTCAAAGCTAATTATTTATTTTGTAATTTTGCTTTAAAGTGGAGTGGGGTATCGATAAAGAAATATATTTGAATCTGCATAGTGTCTTGTTTTTATGTGTGTCCAATTTGATCACTATCTATGACTATTATACATTTGTCAACAAAAAATAAAATTATTTAATCACTTCACCATGAGCATGGTCCATCATAGTTACCTTTGTTCCCCTAAACAAAAATTAATTTTCGAATATTCGTTTTTCATTTTATTATTAATTTTATGATCACTAATTGTTAAAAGAGCAATTGCCATTACATTTGGAAACAAATCTGGGATTATCTTGATCAAAACAACAGAGATTGAATCCAGTTTAGTTTAGTTTTTTTATTAGTATTCAATAAATAAATAAATTAGGCTTAAAATATGAAATATAAATACTTGATTGGATGAGAAATGTAATAATTTATTTTATTGTAAACAAAATAATAATAAATTCAATCAATAAACTCATAATTGTCTTAAACAGTGATAGAGTTAAAAATAGATTGGTAGCACTAATACTATGCAAATAAATAAAATAAAGCACTAAAATTAAAGTAAATTGCAGTGATAGGAATGCAACATGGTGGAAAGAGGAGTGGATATTTTAGAAATAAATAAAAATTAGTAGACATTTATATAAAATTGCTATAGACAGTTAGCAGCTAAATTTATTATAATTTATACATAGGATTACTTAAGCTAAAGCAAAAATGGAAGCTCTGGAAAATAAAACAGACTTGTAATAGAGAGTTTATGAACATGCTCACAAATATTAAAAAAGAAATTAAAAGCCAAAATGGAAAACAGATAAAACAAAGTGAAGATGTTAAATCAAATAAAGAGAACATGGAAACATGTTTAAATTGATAGAAGAACAAAACATAGAATTGAAATATCTTAAAACATAAATTAAAAAAATAAACAGAACGTGGAAAGCATGTTCACAGAATTAAAAAACGAAACTTGAGAGTCAGACGAAATAAAACAAAATGCAGATAGAGCAATTAAATGAACAAATAATAAGTAGTTTGGAAACTCGTTTTGTAGAATTAGAAAGTAAAATTATGATGTAAGTCTTAAAGTTCAACTGAATAAAGATGATAGATCCCAGTTGATAGAGGAAATTAGTGAATAAAATAAAATAAATACTGCAGTTGCTGAGAAAATTGATAAAGTTTGTTGTCATATAATATCAAAATCATAAGAGATAGACATTTATTCTAAGTTAGATGAAACAGATAAAGCTAATAGTAAATGCCTGAATTCATTAGTTAAAAATGTTCACTATATTGATATTCCAAATAACATTAAAATGAAATGAACAGAGAAGCCTTGGAGGATGAGGCTTGTATTACATTTGACGGCATATCTGAATGCACATATAATCAATAAAGCAAGTATAGTGTAACATTGCTTATAGAAGCTTGTATTTATCAATATGTAATATAGAGAGCATACCAATAGCTCAAATAAGCTCTTAATTGATAAGCTGCAGTAAGAGAAAATATTTAAAATCTTTACCTGGAACATTATTTTCCCCAGACCAATTGACTTACTTCAGTGAGGATCTAGAACATTCAGGCACTAGATCTAAAATATCAACTCAAAAACAGCACATATTTAATACATAATATTTAAGTAGAAACTCTGAAACTTTTAGACATGAAAATGTCTTTAACTCCAACTATGTAACTTAAATAGCTATATGGGTCTGAACTAAATTCAGATCTACCATATATTAATAGTCTTATCATTGTCAAGGCCTTGAAGATAAAATTATAATAATCAATAAAGCAAGTCATATATAGTATGACATTCCTTTTACAATCTTCTATTTTTAAATATGAAAAATAAAGAGTGTACCAATAGCTCAAACAAGCTCTTAATTGATAAGTATGTTCTTATCCCCAGACCAATTGGTTTCCAATTATTTCTCACCTCAGTGAGGAGCTAGAACATTCAGACCCTGGACCTTAAGTATTAACTCTGAATTTTTTAGACATGAAAATGTCTTTAACTCTAGCTATATAACTTAAATGGCTATATGGAACTGAATTAAATTCAGATCTATCATATATTAATAGCCTTATCATTCCCAAGGTCTAAAATGTAAAAGTATAGTAATCAATAAAGTAAGTCATATATCGCATGACATTACTTTTATAAGCTTGTATTTACAAATATGTAATATACAGAGCATACCAATAGCCCAAACAAGCTCTCGATTGATAAGTGTGGTAAGAGAAAATATTTAAAATCTCTATCTGGAACCTCAGTGAGGAGCTAGAGCATTCGGACATTAGATCTAAAAATCAACTCAAAACCAGCACTTATTTAATATGTAATTGTTAAGTAGAAACTTTGAAATTTTAACTTTCATTTGTTTACCAATTCTAGCATTAAAGTCTTCCATAACAATTTTAAAATGTTGTTTACCCTGTTCAAAAGCTTTTATACCTCTATATAAAAATCTTCTACTACTTCATCACTAAGAGCACTTGTTGGGGAATAAACCTGGATTATCTGCATTTGGTATCTGCTAATAAGTGGTATGACTAACCTTATCACTCTGTCTGATACACCATCATTCTTCACAATATTGGTAATTCAACTTTTTATTTATAATGAATCCTACTCCACTTCTATTTCGAATATTTGTGCCTTTACAGTAAAGTACATGTCCACTTTTTAAATCGTCTTTTCACTTTTTCTTTTAACTTCACAAAGTCCAATAATGTCCCATTTAATATACAATAGTTCTACTTCTAATTTTTGCAATCTTCATTCACTTGAAAGTGATCTGCATTTATAAGTACCTAAATAAAAGCCATCATCAAATGGTAGCCTGGTTTCCCAATCAGAATCCTTAACACCTGCCAGAAACCAACCAGTGCCTTGGTTGATGACTTTACAGCTTCCTGGAAATAAGGGCCATGATTTATTTTTGTATGTCATAAATTTATAGATCTATTGGGAAAATATTTATCATTTACACCTACATTCATTCATCCTTAGCAAGCAACTGAGAAGAAAGACCATGGTATTTATTTATCTTAAACTCAGAGGTAAAATCCTATAAACTCACCATGATTGCTAATGTGTGTTGGTGAGCATCCCATCCATGTTCATATGCCATATGAATAATCACATAGTAATAAAGCAGCAACGACAAGAACATATGGCGTGGACATTAGGAATTTACCCTGCCTGGCTCTTTTTAGGCCTCCAAGAGGAATCAAAAGGTCTTCTTGATAATAAATACATAGGTTACATCTTAAATTGAACCACAAAAGATAGTAATTTTTTTTAAAAATGAGACTATATTTAATATGCCTAGATTAAATAATAAAGTTTTATGACATGATGTGAAAGAGATTATGTATCAGAGAAATTGGATTTACTTTATAGAAATCTATATCCTACAGTGGATTGATATGGTTGAATATATTCATGATGTAGTAGAAAAATATTTGTAATGATTAATTCATTTGTGCTGTTAATACTAAAAATTAATCAATGATCATGGTTGGACTGCTTGCCATCACAACTTATGGGCTCCATCTTAATTTTAATTTGTCTGATACCTCTTAACTGAAATATAAGTTGATGTTGTGAGTGTTATTTTTACTGCATTTTTACACCCATGACTGTCAAACTAAGTTATTACCCGTATTATTAAGAGACTGTAAAGTCATAACCCAAGGCTGTAGATCGAAGCCAGAGATAAAGAAGGCTTGCCCCTTTACTGTGGGAGCATGCTGCTATGTCATGATAATTTTTATTTAGCTCCTTAAAACTGCAGACTTTTGAATTAAGATAGACTGATTACACAAATATAAAGGTTTATCTAATTTTGAATGGGACAATGTAAAGTTTAAAAAATGTAAAAGTTAGTTTACTCTTAAAATGGACACTGAACACGTTCATTACTATAAATGTATACCAGTAATGAAATCCCCAAGTCTCTGATTTCATTATAAATAAGTGGGAAAACAGAAATATGGAGATTGATTGTATATAAGACAGAATAGAAAATTAGATATTCAACTTAATGGAAGTTATCAAATGTAGTAATTCAAGTAATGCACTAAACATTTCTTATTGTGATGAAGATATAGATAATATTTATATAAATGTAAAATTGTTTATGTCTACATCAAAGCAGTACTTTTAAATTGGTATAGAAGATTGATATTACAACAGAAAAATGATTAAGAAATCAAAATGTTGTGGGTAAATTTGGTTATGGTGACAGAAATGAGAAGACGCAGACTTAAGGCATTTGCAGGAAAAAAACTGTTTATTATGAATTTTGTCTATGAAAAAAAGTCCTAAAAGAGAATAAATGTAAAATTGATCATAATCAAATTATTTGACAACCAGATTATATTTTGAATAATAGAAGATATGTATGTCCAGATTATAATGTTCTCAATAGATTTAACAGAGGAAAGAATCTTCATTTAGTGAGATTCGAAATAAGTTTTGATGCAAAACTACAAACTCATAGATCTATAAAAAAGAAAAAAACGGATAGTATTAGTAATTGACATTTCTCATCTTTATAAATACCCCAGTGAATTTAAATTAAAACTTGTTAACCTCTTTAACATAATAATCGACTTTGAATAGGACTCATACTTGCACGAGAACAATAAAAAATAACTGATACACTACAAAGAATTTCAACAAATATAAATATAAAAAAGCAACAATTCACCTGTAAATTTTCAACTGAGTTAAGGAAATCAAGATGTTTAAAAACGGTACTGGAATTTCTTTAAAGTCGTTCAAATGAAGTAAATAATAATATAAAAATATAACTGTAAAGAGGCAGAGCAACTACAGAGAAGAAGAAAAGTTTCAAATGTATAGAACAACATATCTTTAGGAAGACAATTATAACTTATTGACAGTGAATTTTGAATTCAAACCAATTAAAAGAATTAGCTGGATTTAAAAGTGATTTTAGCTCAAGGGGTTACTGTATATTCAAGTACTGACAGATGTTAAAGAAAGTGTCAATAAATATAAGTTATCATTGTTCTTCAAATATATAGAATATAAAGAAGCGTTTGATTCTATAAGGATTTGCAAAATGATAATACTCCAAATCACCAAGATGTACTCACATGATCTTGTCTTATTCTTATGACTTTTATCAAAATTTATCAACAGAGATTGCATTACATGTTGGTATTAAAATTAACATTAATACTAATCTATAAAAAAGTAATTCCATATCTTCAAAACGTTTTCAGTATTTTTTACAGGAATTCCATGGTTGTTTAAGTTATCTAAACTTAGGAAATGAAGTGTTCTTTTGCAAATAATGCTTCAAATCTTCAGAAAATAAAGCAATAGTTATCAGATAAAAGTAAAAAAAAATATAGAACTAACATAGACATTAAACAAACTAAAGTAGTGTAAAATATATTTTCTCTTTAGAAGATAATAATGATTGATAATATTAATATCATTTATGTTCTTTATTATTTTTACAATGCTTTATTTACAACCTAATATGACAGTTTCAATTGCCCCAGCAATCTACTTCAGAACTACAAACTTACTTTTGTTACAAGAAAAATGGCAGTAACTCATTACCTTTATGAAATATTGTAACTTTATATTTCCTATTGCATTGCCAAACCCATATAATATCAATATCATTTATGTTTTCTACAGCCACTTTTTTTTGTAACAAAAATAAATTTGTAGTTCTGAAGAAGATTTCTGGGGCAATCGAAACTGTCATATTAGGTTGTAAAAAACATTGTAAAAGTAATAAAGAATATAGATGCGATTAATATTATATGGATTTGGCAATGCAATAGGAAAGATAAAGTTATGATTGACATCTTTTATATGAAGAATGGAA
>JAQFVV010000548.1:0-150631 GCA_028023455.1 Epiperipatus broadwayi | reverse complement strand
TTTTATATGAAGGAATCCAGATAATGAAGAATTTAAATTACAACATAGATTTAATAAATAAATAAGTATACATGTGAATACAAAATTATTTATTAATACTATTCTACTAAATATTATCGAATATTAACATATAGATACAAAATTACATAGAATACATATATAACACCTATTTTTAATTACACATTTAATTAAGTAATTCTGTTAGCAATAATAAACTTTAGTTCAGCTGTCTTATTATTTCGTTAAATGTTGTATTATTATTTCAAATAAACATTAAAATTAGGTATAGAGCTCTCATTAATTTTATTTATTTTTTTAATAGGTGAATACCATCACCATGGATTTTTTATTTCTATGAACTATGAGATACATTATGTCTGGTTGACGTGTTCTTTTTCTTAATAGCTTGCTGCAATCCTGATATTATATAAGCATGTCATTTCCAAATCAAGATATCCTCTCAACTTTAGGCTGGAAAGAAGGCATCGGCAACTATATTGGCTTAGCAGTGCATCTGGTTTAAGTTGTCTGCACGCAGGTTAAAACTATTACATGGCAAAACATTATTATATAGGCTTTCTATATCCTTCTCTGTGATCCGTTATTTGATGAAGAATGCAGCACTCTAATTTGAAGAACTCACAGATAATAATAATGAAGCAAAGATGAAATGAATCAAGGTTCTCTGGGTTATCTTTTTATACCACTCTTATCTGTTCCCATTGTGCAAGTACATATTCACACTTTTCTTTATCTTCTCAGAAATTTAATTTCCCCACAGAATTTATTTTTATTAATAATGAATTTACAATATTAATCATAACTTATTATAGCATTTACTTCTGGTGGTAAACTAATATACATACTTTCATCAGCCAAAATAAATAAATACTTTACTAAATTTAAACAATGGTTAAGTATCTACAATTTCTATATTTTATTTACTAATATAATATGGCAATTCCAATTGTCCATTTTTAATTGGAAAGAGAAGGAATAACACACATCCTCTCCCCTTTGTAGTTATAGTTCCTTATATTCTTTTGTGATTTAGAAAATCTACATGCACACTTTTTTTCTGATTATCAGGGTATTTACAATAAAAATAATAAATCTTCATTATTAAAAAAAAAATTTACATTTTAATATATATATTTTTTTTATAAAATATAATTTACTCTCAGCAATCTGCTCTCTCCTTATATAGAAAATGCTAAATAATAGTTCTACCAAAATAATATATATATTGATATTGGGATTATATAATAATTATATATATATATATATAATCATTAAAAGCAGGACAACAATTATATAATCCCAATATCAATAACAATCAACAATTTCAAACTGTTATCAAGGCAACATCCTTTTTAACACTTGTTTGAACTCTGTTGAGCAACATTCTGAAATGTAGAGTATAAAATAATAAATAATAAACAGACACTCTTAATCCAGTACGTCATTAAAATTTCAAAAAAGAGAAAATAAATAAGAGAGAGAAAAAAACTAAAAATTAATTATGTTATGGCTATACAAACTAAATTGTAAACCACAAATACATCCACATATAGAACATATTAGTCTATTTTTCTGTTTATTTGATATTTTATGATGCTGCCTTTTAAATTCCTAAAAAAAAAATTTTGTTGAGAAACACTTCAATACTATGTCTTATTGTTACTCTCCTATGTATTATAAAATCTGCCTTATCTTTCCAATGGAAACAATAACATTGCACTTTTTTTAGAATCTACATCTCTCACAAAATTCTTGTTCAACCTCACAATAAAATATTTTTAGTGGGTCTTCCATGATTTATCTACTTTACATATTTAATCCAATCTAAATGCAATTTTACAGTAATTAATTCAATAGTATCACATCCAACTAAATTAAAATCATATTGGTTGGTTTTACGATTCTGCCATTGTTTTAAAAGTTTAAAACCGGCTTTAAATTAAAGTTTTTTAATGCATTTATATTTTGACTGATAACTTATGTAAACTAGCAGCTTTATATTCAGCTAGCTACCTTTGTTGTGGAAGTTATTTTCTAATGACAAAATATTCTACCTTTTAAGTTTTTAAAAATAGTAGGGTCAAATTGTAATCTGTATTACATCTCAACATTTATGTTCATTTTTGTTTTAAAAACTACTAAGATATTTAAACTAGTTTAATTCTCAAGTCGATGACCATCCAAGCTAAAGTTAATGTGGGTATCTATGATGTTATTAGATAATAAAGAACTTGAGGATGTTGAACATTAACTAATAAATTAAAGGCTTTTATATGTTGCATTCAAATCATTAATAACATTCAGTAAATCATCAACCATTAAGATATTATATTTTGCTTTCACTTTTAATCACTTCATATTAAAAATCTGACTATGAAATCTGTATTATATCTTGATCCTGTTTGATTAAACCACTTGCAAATGATCCCAAAGATAACAGACATCGCAAAAATTGGAAACAGCATTGAAGTAAGATTACATTATTGATTATCTCACAACAAGTACTACCAATTTGTAACATTTTGATTACAACCAGTATAGTATATATATATATGATAAACAAAACAAGTTATAATTTTCGTAACTTGCTCTTAGCTTGCATTTTATGATCACTAGATTGAGCTTTACCAATAGCTCCTACCAAACTTTGTTTACATAAACGCTGAGAGAGATAGAATTCAATATCTCTTTGGTTATCTCCAACCTCCAGACCATGGTTTCGAGCTAATTGGCTCACCTCAGTGAGGAGCTGGGAGAGTAGAAACTAAATCTATCTCTCTCAGCGTTTATGTAAACAAAGCTTGGTAGGAGCTATTGATAAAGCTCCATCTAGTGATCATATATATATATATAATTTCAAATTTGCTTTTAAAAAGCATTATTTATAATAAATATTGAATTATTTTCATAAAAATAATCTTAAAAATTCAGGCCTTTTTTCGCAAAAATAAAGAAATAAAATTGCTTTTATTTAACTGGATTCATTTGACATTTCTTTAATAATCAGTTGATTGCTTTCATACACCATTAGTTCAAATGAGTTTTATAGCTTATGTTTTAAAAAGTAGGGAAAAAATTGATCTTTTGAATAAATGAAATAAATTACAGCTGTTTAATCTACAAGCAAAAAGAATGGAGAATATAATGTCTAAATTTTATTTTTATAATTGTTGCTATTAGTTACAATAAATTTTATTTAACTATAAATAATTTTCTTTTCTGAGTTTATATAATAGATGACCGTTAAGAAAAACATCCACAGAAAAGGTAGTATTTAAAAAAATATTTAGTTTTATTATTGCCTAGCATAGTTTCAATAAAACATGTATAACATATTCATGGCTTATTGTATTTGTCGGAAAAAAGTAAAACAGTAGCAATATTTTGAAAATAATTTAAATTTACAACATGTCCATATTACTATTGGTATGAGATACCACTAAAACAAAAAGTAAAAATGTAAAATAAGCAAGCTAAATTAAAATCAAGATGATTTTTATAATACAGAGACATAACATAAATACAAACGAACTAAAATAAAAAGCTGTTGAATTTTAAAATAATATAAAACTAATATATTTGAAATTGATAATGGCATCTAATACTGATTGTAGGTATGAAGGATTAACATCAGTATCAATTCAATTGTCTCAGATTTTCCATCTGTAGTAATGACACTTCATTCGATTTTATCATATAGATATTATGCTACATGAATAAATTTTAGTGAACAACCAAGTAATTTCAAATGATATCATATCCTATATCCCCTATTAACCAAAACAAATGCCTTAACCCAATCAATAAAAGCATTATATAACTTTGTTTTTAACACCTTTATTGTTTTTTTTCTAGGCAAGAAAAATGCATATATAGTGCTTCTTAATAATCTACAGCTATTCTGAGTCTCTGGTAACCATGCATCTATAACTTTTAATAACATATTCAAAAAAAGGTTCTTGAAAGTATTTTTACTATAATGGATAGTAATAGTATTCTATGACAATTTTTGCAATCTTCTCTATCCTTTTGGTTTAAAAAATTAAAACATTAAAAACAGTCTTAAAATTGGGTGGTACAACTCCCTGAATGCATATATTTCTACAAAATTCCAAAATTATTGAAGCTTATATGTCATTACCATATTTTGAAGTTTCTCCATGTATTTCCTCAAAAGTTCAGTCTTTTCATTTTTAAGATTACACAGAGCTGATTTGACTTTGCTAAGTTGAATACCCTTATCCACATATAAATAAGATCAAATGAATATGATGTTAAAAGTTTGTCATCTCAAACTTATATGATTATTCAGAAGATGTTCAAATAGTCTTTTACTGCTAGATTTAACAGCATTGTGATACTGTTTTATCAATTATTAATCTTTTGCTTTTATATCTTTATATTTATTATGAAGTTCCATATTTAATCCATTATTCTGCCAAGCAGAAAATGCCTTATGTTTACTTATAATTAAATCAATCATAATAATATCATTACATCACATGATCTGTCATATGTCTTCAGCTTAAATATTGCTATTTTAGTAGCATATAGTAAAATGTAATATGAAGACATGCTAGATCATATGATCCCTTTTATTGGTTTATATAAAATCTTAGATATTGTACAGAGGTGACTTTAGTTCTTAAACAATTAAAGACACCATAATATATAAAGGCTGATATGAATTCAGATCTATGTGACTATACAGGCAAATTTCCTTAGGTTGAAAATATTTATATGTGTTTCAGTTTGGGCTGATAGTTTGATAATATGACATACAGATGAATGATATAAGCTGAAAGGAAAGTGTATTAGATCCTAAGATTCAGTTGCAATGTTCCATGATCCAAAATTTCTCACCGATAAAAAACATAAGCTTGACAATTGTCTCAAGGATTTTGGACAGCAAATTAGAGGTTAACAATTTATTAAGCACTGTCATCTTGCAACCACCATTTCTTTCTAAACTTCACATTATTTGGAAAAAAATGAAAATCATGCTAATAAAATTATTGTTAGAAAATCAATCATAGCTCTAGTGAATTAAAGAATACATTGAATTTCATCTATGATACATTTATTAAAACAATTCTATGATTCAGTATTATAATTTTAATATTAAATAGCTATAGAAATATGTATATCAATTCTTTTGTGAATATAAAGGAGATTACATCTGTTTTAATGCAACTATCATTTGAGTTTTTCAGTTCTTAATCTCTGATCTGTCTGACAATCTTTACTTATATGTGCTCACATAATGAGAACTTCTTTTATATTTTCACTTCTAACTTTAATGTAATCAGATAACTGTTATACTTTTGAGAGTGTATAAATCAATGTTTTACAGTGGTTTTGTTTTTACATAAAGTGTTTGTGATACTCAACCCATGTGTTGTACATAAATTCAACAATATCAATCCATTTGCATTTATAATTCCAATACCATTATATCCCATAATTTGGGTCAGATTCACATGTTTGCAACAATATGTACATTAAAGTTCTCAAGAAAAATAATTGTATTGAATTGTATTCTGTATTAATGCTTTCCTACAAGGAATAAAAGTGTCTTCTTTGAATTCTCTGAATGTAGTTTTGGACCATAGTCCCAAATAAAATGAGCAATTACTGTGCAAAGTAAATTTAATAGATTTAGTCTTTCATTGACATTATAAGAAATTCCAAAAGTAAAGAAACTAAATGAATTTTACAGAACATTCATCAACATGTATCCTTCTTGCACACCTACTCGTTCAAAAATTTATAGCCATCTTTTTATTCCACTAAATTTCCTTTCTATGATGAGTTTCAATAAGAGAATACATATCTGTCCTAAATCTTTATGGCAGCTTAAATACCAATGCATTCCTTCATTCTGGTTTTTAAAGTTTGTATGAAATAATGTTCATAAATTCCATACATCTGTATTTAGAAAAAATAGATTTATAATACATTTTGCTTTATCACTACTACTTACATTATTACTATTATTCTTATTATTTTTAGTGTTGAAATGAGTAATTCACTAGGGATGACAATCTAGCCAGAACATGCAAATCATGTAATTTGAGAACACATTTTTTCAGGCTCTTCCATTAATAGGTAAACTAAATATAACTACCTAAGCATACATCAATTGCCAGCCACACTTTATGTCTCCCTAAAATTCAATTCCAAACCCAACTTCTTAATAATTGTACTGCCTTGATTTCTTAACTAAAGATTTTTAGCCTTTTAAACCTATTGCTTTCTTAATTTTTTAAGGCTTGAGTTTAATAAAGGGAACAATTATTGGAATCAGGCAAATTAAATAATGAAAATATTATTGCTCAAACACTCAATCCCATTATTACAGTTAATATAATAATGTGTTTAATGGCATGAAAGACTCAGAATTATTGTGCTCTACAATAACTATGTGACTGAAGAAGAAAAAAAGAAACATAAGAAAAACTGTATCAAATCATTACCTAAACATCAGTGAAATAAACATCTTATCCTATAAGGCATCAGGAGCATTTGCTTCAGCACTGTTTATTTATGATTCACAGTTTACCAGAATATCTAAATACCATTCCATTATCTGACATGTGTGGAGACTACCAATAATCTGAATATAGCAGACGTACACTAAAATGGCTGTTGCAATTATATATTATTACATAATTGATATTTTGAATATTGTATTTACTCCAGAATTTTTGAGTTTACACTATATATATATATATATATATTTATTCTACTAATCTTAGAATAAATATTAGAAAGGAAGAACACATTCTGGCAGTGAAAGAAAAATCCAATTCATCAGCTATTTATTCTCATATAAAATTAACAAATCATGATATCAATTTTGAAAAAACAAATATGTTAGCAAAAATTGAACAATATGACCAGAGATTGCTAAGAGAAGCTATAGAGATTTTTAAAAGGCCCAAGAGCATAAATGAAAGGTGTGAATTAAAGAATATTAACAACATTTGGAAAAAGTTATTGGAAGAGAAAATAAATTTTAAAACTTCTCAACCAATAGAATTTAAATATGAGGAGAAAGAAAACGATAAAAACGATTTTAAATCTCATGTGCATTCTTATGATTTGAGAAAGAGGACGCTCTGAGGAAGGTACTTGATATTGTACTGAAACGTCAGCATTTAGCTTTTTCACTACACGGAATATCCTGCAAATAGTAATAATAATATGACATCTTTTATCCGTGAACATATTAGAATTAATATATATATATATATATATATATATATATATATTGTAACCCACGCTCACAACACTGCTCATATACATTATATGAGTAAATGACCAGGGTGCCAGTTCTATTAATGAATAGAACAATATAACAACATATCTGATATAAAATTATTACTGAGACTCTTTACCTATGTCTACATTCAGCTCAGCTCAGTGGGAGGTTACAGGAAGTTTATAAAATATATAATTATAAATAAATGAAGAAAGAAATATTATAAAACATTAAATAAAATATAAATCCTTTTGTTAATTAACTGCATGATAAAGAATAACAATGTTTATCTGTACAGACTATTAAAATATCCTTTCAACTTAATTTCTTCCATCATCCAAGTATAACATATATCAGCTTGATATAATTATATCACTAAACAATTCTATGACTGGGCATATCATCATCTAAACAGCTATCTTAATGCCGATCAAGGAATATACAATAAGATCTCAGGGAATTTAAAAACACAGTTAATTAAAGAAAATACATTGCCCATAATTTATAATTCTAACTTATAATAAAATGTAATGAGGTAAATTGACTAAATGTTTTACTGGGTTTAGCAATTAGATAATGACAGAAATAGGGTATATTTTAATGTCACATCATTATCTAACCAATACATTAACTAGGCAACCTTTCTTATACGTTTATCAAGTGGCAATGTTTCTTATAATGTTTGGATTGAGGAAACAATATTATCAGATACCAGCATATTTAATATCATAGCTATAAAACAATAGAGTTATTTTATAATAGATGTATGAAATGTGGAGATGTAAAAATTAGTACACAAATGTATACAAAAATAACTCAAGACATAGTTTTTTAATAAATAAACAAATCATTTATTACACTGAAAATTTAATTTAACATAATTATTTTACAATAAGACTACTTGTCTTAATAATTTCAATTCTCAAATAAATCTTTGGACATCAGTTTGGGATTATCCCTATTATATTACATTACTTATTATTCATACTTTTTTGAAAGCAAAATTAACAAACAAAACTTGAATATTCTGACTTTGAATACCTGCTTTGCTTAAGCGTTTCATCTAAACATAACATTAACTAAATAATGTATCATATTATTGGTATAATAAATATTTTGAGAGGATTTACTATCAATTATTGAAATAAAACAAATTAGCATATTTGGCCATTAACAAAGCAACTTTTTCTAACTAATTAAATAATCATTTTTAATTATATACACTTTTCATGCACAGCAATAACATCTTATCCATTCTGATGATTGATGATTTATAACTTTATGTTAAATGAATATAATGTGTTTTAAAAAAATGTTTATTTCCTGTTTTAACTTCAATAACATTAGCCTTTTATGTCTACAATATTGTTTATATTATGCATGTGTGTCACATCTTAAGCAACAATAATAGAAAACAATCTTTTCTACACATTATCAATTTTTTTTTTTAAATGTCATAGCATCAGTCGGGACGCGAACACATTATCAATTTATTGAGGAAATATTAAACAATTATTAAATTTCGGACAATGTCGTAAACCAACCAAAAAATAAGACACTAATATTATATCAAGAATTTAAATTAACTATTTATCTGGCCACATACTAAATAACACAAAGCTATATTTTCATGATTATATAAACAAAACGTTCCAAGGGAACTTCACATGAGGAGCAAATAAACTCTTTGCTTAACACTTCAACAATAACTCATCTAATTCTGAAATATACTATTGGTGTGGGACTTTTCCTCATCACCAGGACTATAAGAAAAACATCACTCAACTTCCTAAATATCATTTCATACTTCAACAATAACTCATCTAATTCTGAAATATACTGTTGGTGTGGGACTTTTCCTCAACACCAGGACTATAAGAAAACATCATTCCACTTCAAAATTATCATATCATAATATGCATACAATATAAAATAGGCTCTACTCATGAAAAATTAAAATATACTACATAGGCAAAATCTCTTATCCCTACAAACATAGAACTCATTCAGAGTAATTTCCATTTCCGAAGCTCTTCTACATGTCTAACATTATATATACATGCTGGCAGATAAATACATACAGATAACCTACAAATCCTTTCAGTTCTCCAGAATATGACAACATCTGAAATTTATACGTAAAATTATCCATAAATTGGACTTTTATTAAGTAAATGTAATAATTGTGCAAAATAGATATACACACATGTAAATAAGAATATAAAAAAAAAATTCTAAGTTATATACTATGCAAGCAACATGTAACTAAATAATACATTAAAATATAACTTTAATTCTGAATAAACTTAAAGCTATTTTTTTCTTTAAAATTTCATAGTCATAAATATTAAGAACGAGATTTTTTTACCATCTCTATCCGACTATTTCTATTATATGTTTGTTGATTTAGAAGGCAGAACTCTCACTTTGAGATAAGAAAATATACAAAATAATATACACCTCTCTTTAACAATATAATGAAAGAGAAAAAAGAAACATATTTCTTTCCTTTACCTTCTTAAAAGAAACATAAAACATATTTGAATAAAATCAAATTTTACCAGCATATCCACAAATCTGTGAATACGCATCCCACGATGATCTTGAAGTACATAATAGCACAAAATTATACACAAAACATAATAATAAATATGTCTATCTATTTATTATATACAGTAATGATGGCAAGTAATATATAAAAAAATAAAGAAAACACGAGTCATTTTGTTCTTTGGTTTAAAATAAAACAAATTCACTTGCAAAACCCTTCTCCTCCAAGTTTATTAAACAATACAAAGATAGATTCCAAACTGAGTTCATGTTTATTGAGAATAAGAAACATAAAATACATTTCTGTAGGACAAAAAACAATAATCATAATTTAAATTTGATCTAGTATCTCCAATGTTCTTAGTGTAACTAATTGAGCTTACTACATCACACGTAAGTAATCAATCTTTATCATGATGAAAATATGAAAGACATTTTCAGCTACAGTTGTACAACAATTATTTAATTTACTCCATAGTAGTTTTGAAATCAGCAATTATCCTTTATAGACGTCTTGAATAAGATTTATTTTTCCAATATTTATAAGCTATCATACATATAGTTATTTTTTTAAACATTACACATTAATATGTCATAATACATTGGTAATTCCACAATTAATAATAATTTATTTTATAATGCATCCATATTGAAGAGATCATAAATATACTACATTCCCGTCCTTCTATCTGATTTAAGTACATATTTAATAAGTAGTATCTTTTATTTATTTGGGGTAATTCATATTTTACTTTCTTTCATAAAGCACATATTATTTTAAAAATACAAAACAAACAAAAAAAAAATAAAGTTATTTTCTGTAATGAATTTAAATATAGCATGTTACTTTAGAATGCACCTATCCTTTAATTTTAGTTTAACTTTTGTAAAAGTAAGATATAAGATATAATGAAAAATTAAAACAAATTCTGTAAAAATGTTCTGCACACATTTCCAAAAGATATTATAAGATACATGTAGATTAGTTAGATGATTATAAAATTCATTCATTCTATCTTCCTTCTTAATGATAAATAAATCAGGTAAAGCAAGCTTAATATTATAAACATTTTAAAATACTAATAAGTATGAGGTGGTTAACTCAAACATTTAAATTAGGTAAAGAAATGAAAACTGATATACCTTCTTATATTCTAGCCTGACATTCTAATTGAAGACTTCTTCTGTACTAGAATTTCCTATGACTTTTCTTGAAGTTTACTTTAAAGCTTTTAAAAATTAATTTGACTTCTGGAATATATATATATATACTTGTTATATCAGAGAATAATAATATACTCGCTGCAATTATAACAATAATGAGCAATCTGCACTCAAAATGTTAACTCCACCTTTTGCACTGAAGGCTAATTTAATATGGGAGAAAACTTCTCCAAAAAAAATCATTTTAACCTTCACAATAAAATCAAGACAAAATAATAATAAAAAAATAACTTTTTACAAACTTGAAATAAATGAATATTAATTAACTGTTAAACAAAAATGATTAATAATTTATTTAATTTGTAAAATAATTCACTGATCCAAATATCCATTAATCATTGAAAAAATATATATTTGTTAAATTATTAAAGATAATTACTGTAATTTAAATGTTTTTATTGTAAATGCACTATTGCTTAGTGTTATTAAAAGATGAGAATGAAATGAAACATACTATAGGAATATACTCATACATCTATACTGCAATCTAAATATTCACTTATTTTGATTAAATGCAACTGATTTGGTATGGGTTAAACATATTTTATTAATCAATATCTGAACATGGGTGGATGTCACTGAACAATAGATCAGGAAACCATTCAAACAAATATTAGACACTAACATAAAATAACCTTGCATCCTCCTGACAAAATATACTAATTCCTATAATAAATAACTCCTCTTTCTTGCATTAAATATTTCATTAACTATAATAAGAATAATAATAAATGCTTATAAAATGGTTAATCAAAATGCATAATTAATCAACATATAAAGCTTTAAACAATTTCCAGCAAAATCTTAAAATAAAAGGTTATTTCATCATCATTTTTAATACAATGTGGTTACCCACTATTAATATACTATGATTTGCTTGCTTGTTCCCATTCAGAGGGTCACAATATATATATATATATATATATATATATACTTCCTATACCCATCACATATATATATATATCACATATATATATATATATATATATATATATATATATATATTATAATGTGATGGGTATAGGAAGTGGAAGAGGTGAACCTGGGGTGATGGAAAATCACATCAACCCCAAGTAAATACAAAATCAAATATTAATAATTTAAAAAAGTATATATAAGTAATATAGTATTTTATAAGAGCATGAGATTAGAGAATCTCTGACATCATTGAGAGATCATCCAATCACTAAAGGCATAATTAACCATCAATCAGCATTATAAAGTAAATATTAGCATAAGTAAAATACCATTCATTATCATTGATGGGAATAAAGAAATCAGTACAATATATCAACAGTCAATCTTGTGACTGGATAGGAAATTGGTATTCTGTAGACCAGGCTAACTATTGAGCCTTTGCCAGCTTGGGCAATTATTTAACCATAACTTAGATGCACCATTTAAGTGCCCATCCATCTCAATACATAAGAATCAAAAAAATGTAACAACAATGTTGGGACATTTAAAACATGCTGATTATCATCAATGCTCAGGCCACTTGTACTGGCCAACTATAAACTTAGTTTTTAATAAGACTAAAGTAAAATAGAAGATAGTGCATGGGCTTCAAAGAATATAATCTTATGTGCCAATCAGGATAATGATTGATCATCACTGGATGCCCCCAAAGCACTAAATACATATCCCCATTTATATATTCATCCCATGCACAAATAAATCTCATAGAACATACGCTCTATTACTGTATGTGATAAAGAGATGATGGAAACAATTTTTAACAATTAAATAAGTTTATTAATAACAAAAAAAAATATTAAGATCTGCAGAATCAGGCTTCTTATTTTGACTAATATACAAAATTATATACACAATTAAATTTATTATATTGATTTGCAATATTTTTTAATAAGTTTCTATAAACACACACACATATATATATATATATATGAACGTGTGTTTTATAATATATGATGAAAACATTTCAATTAAAGTAAAATAATTATTAAAAAATGACTAAAATTTATATATGTGTTGTACATGACAAGCATTGGTATTTACAATATAATTGGCAGGTATATGCACACATATATGCCTGTGGGTGAAATTTCTGAACATATCTAACTTGCTCTATAATAATACATAATTAAGCTTTTAAATTATATTTTAAATAATACAAATATTTATGCTAGGTTTACTACAACACGTACATAGAATTGCACAGATTATTAACAAATTTAATTTTATCAAATAATAAATAAACGATACTTTTATAATTAATAATTCCATTTTGAATATACATAAAATGTACATATATACACGTATATCAATATTTTAAAAAAATCAGTTTATCAAATTCTATTACAGCTTTCTTTTATTTTTTTAAAAAAAAGTACAGTCAATTTTCAAGAGGTTAGAAAGCTTTTTATTAGGTTATCTCTTAACTAATTATAAAGGTCTTTAAATTTAAAAATATAGATTTAAAATGTCTATCAAATGAATTATTGAAAAAAAAAACTCACTTTTGTATGCAAGTTTATCTGTGCCTCTCTGCATATAGACACAGCACCATATGTATAACTACTTCTTTATTCAGCTAGGGTTTCTCTTGAGCAAGCTGTTTTTGGTCAATCCATGCAATTGTCATCATCAAGTAAAAGTATATAATTTAGGTAGGGTTGGCTTTTTTCTTTCTGTAGTCAGTTCCACTTATACTTGGATTTTGTAAGCTTCAGGTCAGCAAGATGTTTTTCCAGAACACTTTTAAGGCTATGAATTACAAAGAATCGTGACCCTTTTTTCCTCCATATTAATTCAAACTCCACTATTGAACTGAATAGCAGCTACTTCCTTGCATTCTTATATCCTCATGGCAGTTCTGTACATAATTCTACTAGCCATCTCTGTGTCTAGCTTTACTGTTCCAATTCTTTGCTGCAGTTACCAACTCTTCAAAATACTTTAGACAAGTTTGCAGCTAGCTCTTCTGCTAACCATGTCTCAGAAAACTAAAGCCAAACTTTTGCATCCCAGTTGCCACTGTTTAAAATACCAAACCCAGACTCTTCTTGTCAACTCTTACAAAACTGCAAGCAAAAAACTAACTGATATTTTTATCAGTCTTTTTATCATCTTTGTTGGGTCATGTGATAAAAAACATAGTGATTGTTTTCAATCTATCTAATCCATTTGAAAACAAGCTGGAAATTTCTATCAAAGTGTGATATTCATGTTTTTACTTTAATCTTTAGAATTTGACCAAAGGTGTGATAATTCTTTAGAATTTTAATCTACAAAGATTTTTAACTACATAGTAGAAATGCAAACAAGCATTAATTTAAAAAGATATTTTGTACAAGTTTTCATTAAAAAAAATTAAAAATAAATTATGCTTATTTTTTTTTTCATTTCAAAATCAGAATTACGAATATTATTTATCAGACCTTTTTAAAAGTTTAATCCATAACAAAATTTTATTTTAAATCAGAGTTACTATTTATTATTTTTTTATTTCAGTGAATGTAGAAAATATCTACAATAATTTTTGTCTGTGTTTATTTTTACTTTCACTTTACTCTTTATATATTTATGCACACACACTATAATATGTGCTATGTAACCCAACTGGTTACAATATATATTGTGTAGTAATGTGTATATATACAAGTTACATGATATTATTAATAAAACAAGGAAAAATAAAATTATATTTCAATATTTTATTATTCAAAAAAAGATTAAAATAAAAATATAAAAAATAAAAAATCTTGGGAATTAAGTTAAAATACTAATTATAACTTATCTTTCTTTTCTTTTGTGTATAAAATGTAATATGTAATTGAAAACAAATTTGTACAGAATGTAATTTTTTCTGGATATAAAAATTCCCGTCTGATTAAATAGCAATACTTAACTAGTTTTTGTATAATTGAAAATATAAGATAAAAAACAAAAATAAAACTAATTAAAAAATAAAGATCAAATAAATTGATATCATGGATAAGAATTCAAGCAGTGGGTGGGGTCAGATTCTATAAATGCTGCAATAACCTGTTGTCCAAGAGAAGAACAGCAGCAGCAGAAAAAGCAAAAAGCAAAAGGAGGAAGCCAGTTAGTTTTTCCAGGATAGTTGTCCAAAGTTGCCAGCTAAAGATGCCAGAATCCAGCAAGTTGAAGTGATCTCCATACAATTGTTCCGAGAGAAAAATGGGTTGTTAAAACAAAACTGCATGTTTGTTCATTCCCTACTGCCTGTCTCTTGAACATCAATAGCAAGATGCAGTAATATATTTCTGACTTTTCTTTGCCAATGATCTTATCTGCTATGAAATAAATATATGGAACCAGACATCACAGTAGTATACTGAGCCAGGGGGAAGCAACTATCTATTATAATAGATGCCCACTATAAATCTGACAGGATCAGAAGATAGGGGTGATCACCCAGATAATGTATTAAAAAATCTAAATAAATATGTCTACACATTCTTGATAAAACTTCTAAATTTTATTTAAAGTGTAAACTCTTAAATTTTATTTTCAGATAAATCTTTTAAATGTCATTTTGAGTGTTAACATTTAGATAGATGCAAATAAGTGGATAATTGTTAAAATATTGTAATTTTAATAAGTGTACATATTTGTGTTTAAATGTTTAAATATTCTTTATTTTTTATCTTTTAATAAATATGTTTTAATTATTGGTCTGGTTTAAGTTTATCTCTATCTCTTCATTTTCCTATGAGTTTAAATAAATAATCTGATTTAGATAGTCTGTGTAATGGCAATCTCATGTTTAATAGCTAGCCAAGGGTTGAGTAGTGGAAGCTCGTTCATGTTGTCTTATGGGGTCCAGTCTAAGGCTGGGTGGCACCCATAGGGTTAAAACCCATTATACATATCCTTATGAGATGTGTCAGTATTCTTGCAGTCATGGAGATGGTCCCTCAAGTGTGAAAATGTGACCAAGGTTTGTATATTTTTTTATTAAATCATAGTTTGATTGATGGTATGGCTAATGTGTAAGTATTGATCACATTTACTCTTCTGCTTGAATAACGGGATTTTAAAATGAAATATTAAAGGGTAATGTGAGCTAATCATATAAAATAATAAATAATAAACATAACAGCCATATAATAAATCATAAAGTGGGTACATTCAAACTATAACATAAGCTATTACAGAAGATTAAATGTGAAAATAAAATAAATAACTATAAATGTATAATAAATAAATTTAAAATAATAAAAGGGTTTTTCATCCAAGATTTACATTAAATAATGTCCCTTGAAAATTAATGATATCATCAAGCATAATAATTAACTGACAAATAAGGCACAATATCTATTAACATTCTTTATAAATTTAATTTTTATTTCCAATAAATTCTAACAAATGTATGAGCTCAAATAAATTGAATAGATATTATTAAAACTCTACATTATAAATTAAAATATAGGCATTCTATATGCATAAAAATAATGTTTTAATGCATCTTTTCTGCAAGTTTGTTGTTAGTGCTGCGTTTGAAACCTAAAATGCATTACAATAATTTAATAAATTAAACGATTTATAATTTGTTAACATTTTTTGTATAAATCATGAGAGAAAGATATACTTTAAAGCATATAAGTATAACAGTAATTAATAAAATATATAAAAGATCACATCAACATTATTATATATACATATAATTTTTTATGGGGGGAAACCGTGTATTATTTTCTCTTATATACTGATATTTTGACAAACTAGCATCTGCCATTGTCAAGGTATTAGAAAATAAAACATAGTTTTACTCAAAAAATTGTCAAGTGTGACCTTGACAGTGGTGGATTCTAGTTCGTCAAAATATCGGTATACAATAAAAAATAACACACAGTTTTACCCCAAAAATAATTTATCTACATCATACAACCATGAAAACATTATATATATATATATAATGTTTTCAGAAGTCATTTCTTTGTGTGCTCCACAGATTTGGACAGCAAATTATATAACACATGGGGTGTGCAAGATTCATCTTATTCAATATGCACTAGAAATTGTGGCACCAAATTATATAGCAATAGCTGGACAATGAGAAAAGCTTAGCTATGGAGCTAAATTAACCAATATTACATTTTAAAGAAGTATCTCCTGGGAGGTCGATTGCTAAATTATATAATAGTAAATGTGATTAATGGACTAGAAAAATAACATGGTCATATCTTTATAAATGTACCAATTATATATATATACAACCATTAAATGTCTGTACTTTTAAATCATATAATAATAATTCAAACAAATATATTTAACACAGTATTCACAATTAAATTATATATATATATATATAAATATTAAGTAATTAAATCATCCCACATGATTAAGAAATCCAGTACTGTCCTCTGTGAACTAATATATAAATACATTAGAGTTCGAATTTCAAAATAGCCAGATCAAAATGGTATCCTAATGGTATCCACTTTGACCTGTCTGCTATCAGATGTTATATATTGAAATACGAACAAACTCAAACAAAGAACTTGAAAATTAGCAAACAACGATCTTAAATTTCGTTACAAACAAACATGTTTTACTTTTATTATATAAAGACAAACTAAACTTTAGTAATTTTAATCTTTAAAACACCTAACACAAATGTATAGAAAATAATCCCAGTGCATAACGCTATACTGAAATAAATATACAAATATTAAGTAATTAAATCGCCCACATGATTAAGAAATCCAGTACTGCCCTCTGTGAACTAATATATAAATACATTGGAGTTCGTATTTCAAAATAGGATACCATTTTGACCTGGCTATTTTAAAATACGAACTCTAATGTATTTATATATTAGTTCACAGAGGGCAGTACTGGATTTATTAATCATGTGGGATGATTTAATTACTTAATATTTGTATATTTATTTCAGTATAGTGTTATGCACTGGGAATATTATATATATAAAACCAAAACTGTCTAACACTATACTAGCAAAAATAAAAATGCAAAACCATAAAACAATACAATACTAGATTAAATCCAAAATTTTACCAAAATCCTTACACAACCATGGTTTCATCTACTACAAATAGACCTTCTCAAGTGAAAATCAAACTAAAGAAATATATATATATATGTTTTCCTTTAGTTTGATTTTCACTTGAGAAGGTCTATTTGTAGTAGATGAAACCATTGTTGTGTAAGGATTTTGGTAAAATTTTGGATTTAATCTAGTATTGTATTGTTTTATGGTTTTGCATATATATATATATATAATTACCCCAAAACCAAAATTCAACCAGACCAGCAAAAAATAATATTAAAATACAACTAAAGGTTTCACTGCTACAAGCAGACTTCTCAAATGTAAAGAACTACAAAAACTACACAATATATATATATATATATATATATATATATATATATATATATATATATATATATATATATATATATATATATATATATATATAAATAATCTAAACATTACCCACAAATCCATTCACTTCCCATTCAACCTTAATATTAAAAGAACTCTTAAATAAGTTAATTGTTTCAGAATAATATATTGTCAATAATAAAGATTATTTAATTTTTTTTTTATTTCATTTCTCTCAAAGAAGACAACCTTAGCTCCATTAAAATTAATAATGTGCCCTGTATCTCTTTCATGGACATACAGACCAGAACTAAGATATCTATTTTAATTCTACTTTTATGAACCTTTATTCTTTCATTTGAACTCAAACTACTCTGACCTATGTACACCTTCTTACAAAAAAAAAAAAAAAACAAGGAATAAAATATACTACACCAGGAATAGTCTTTCTATCAAAAATTTCCTTTATATTATTTAATAAATTATTCAAAGTAACACCCCTTTTCCAAGAATTTTTTTATTTCCAAACAATTTACTATTCCTACATACAATTTTATTCCTAATTTTATTCCATTTCATTCAAAAAATATAGTTTTTGATACAATTTTGACCATTGAATCTAGTAATTTGAGTGATGAGCAGAAAGTTCGTATTCACTTGATTTTAAGTAAAGTTTAAAAAAGAAAGAAAAAATTTCTGGTTAATCCTGCTGACGTTAGACATCTTAAAAATAGGTTAATTGCTAATGATGTGATCATTTCTCATGAAGACAAAGCTGATAGGTTTGTCATTATGAAAGAAGATGAATTCAAAGAGAAAATGGATAGAGAATTAAATAATGGTAAATATGTGTTTTAAATAAAGATCCAGGTAATGTGATTAAAAGAAAGTTGATAGATATTATGAAGAAAATGGTAAATTTAAAAATTTTTAATAGAGTAGATTATTTAAAATGTTATCCAAATGATTTCATATCAGCTAAGATGTTTGTGAATATTAAGACTCATAAAGATGGTTTTACTTTAAGATTTATTTTTGATTTTATAGGTAGGGTTGTAGAGGGTATTTCTAGATTCTTGAATAATTTTTTAAAACAATTTGTTGATTTTGGTCATTACACAGTTTCTTCTTATTTTGAGGCTTTTGATAAGATTAATAATTTTTAAATGTAAAGTAATTGGGTATTTGGCAGTTTAGATTTTGAAAATATGTATCAGTCTGTTAATAGGTTAAGCAGTATTGATGTTCTTATGTCTGTATTGAGTAAGAAAAGTTATTTATCAAAGAATAAAATTAAGGTAATTAAAGATTTACTTTTATTATTGGAAGATTCTATGTATTTTAATTATAAAGGTAATTTTTATAAAATTAAGGAAGGGTGGATAATAGGTTATATTATTTCTCCTTTAGTATGTGCAGTTTATATTAATTATATGGAGGAGGGAATTATTATTAAAAAGAATTGTTTATATGTAAAGTTATTTGTCAGATATGTTGATGATTGTTTATTTGTAGTTGAGAATGATAAATTAAAAGAATTTGTAAATGAGTTTAATTGTTTTGATCCTTCTATAAGATATGTGTTAGAAGGAGGGGGTTATATTTTCGTAAGTTAAAATTTTTAGATCTTCTGGTGATTAGAAGTATAGAGACTAATTGTTTACTATGCAATCATTTTGTTAAAAGAAGATAATTAAGATCTATAATTAAACCTGATAGCTATCAGTCTGTATCTCATAAAGTAGCTGCTTTAAGGAATTATTGTCATAGAAATAATAAATTAAATAATTCTAGTGGGGCAACTTTGTTTCGGAAATGTCAATTTTATAAAGATTACCTGAAGGTTGGTTACTCTGATAAATCTATTAAAAGTATTTTATTTAATAGTAATATTTGTAAGCATGTAAAGGATAGAGAAAAATATGATTTTATTTCTTTGCCATTTAAATTGTATTCTTATAAAATTGTATGTAGGAATAGTAAATTGTTTGGAAATAAGAAAATTGCTTGGTAAAGAAGTGTTACATTGAATAATTTATTAAATAATACAAAGGAAATTTTTGATAGAAAGACTATTCCTGTTGTAGTATATTTTATTGCTTGTTTTTTGTAAGAAGGTCTACATAGGTCAGAGTAGTTTGAGCTTAAATGAAAGAATAAAGGTTCATAAAAGTAGAGTTAAAAATAGCTATATTAGTTCTGCTTTGTATGTCCATAAAAAAGATACAGGACACACTATTAATTTTTATGAAGCTAAGGTGGACTTCTATGAGAGAAATGAAATCAAAAAAAGAATTAAAGAATCTTTATTATTGAAAATATTACCTTATTTAAGAGTTCTTTTAATATTAAGGGTGGATGGGAAGTGAATGGATTTGTGGGTAATGTTTAATATAGTGTGAAAACTTTGGTTGAGTTTTAATATTATTTTTTGCTGATCTGGTTGAATTTTGGATTTGGGGTAATTTTAATTATATATATTGACTAGTTTAGCTTTATGCTTGTAATGTTTATATATATATATATATATATATATAGCTATTTTATTTTAGCATAGGTGTGAATTAAAGATTATTTTATCATGTCTGTTATTGTATTACTGCTTAGGGTATGTGTCATCAGTAGATATCTTGAATATTCTCATTTTATATGTTATAATTCATCACTTCTTCATATGTGCAGAGCATCCAGTGCTTGCTATTGATATATATATATATATATATATATATATATATATATATAATTAGGTTACAAGATATATATATATATATATATATATATATATATATATTGTAACCTAATTAAAGTAACTCAACAGAAATATTATTAAAGAGAAATTCAATTGTATATATAAATATCATTGGATTTGTCAAAAATCCAAATATTATTAAAGTCTCAAATATTCAAATATTATATTCATTGTAACTTAATAAAGATGATCAAACGATCCAAATGTATTAAATAATTAAGAAAAGATTCAAATATAAATCTTTAGCTTAATAAACAAAAAGCATTGTAGCTTAAATTAAATTATGAGAAGAATACCTGAGTAGTGGCTATTAAACAAAAAGGTCAGACTGAGTTATCAATCATATTATGGTTCATTGGATTAAATGAAACATATAGATTTCTCAAAATATAACAATATCAATAATTATAAACAAATTATTAATAACAACTATTATAACTCAGGTATATGGAAATCAAGTGAGGTGAGCACACTAGTAACTCAATAAAATATCTGCTCAGGTATACAGACAGTAAATTTTATCCACTTCCATTTCTTGGTTTGATGTTAAGTGCATATCCAAACAAATACCAAGTGAATATGGTCTAGCAGGGTGCCACTAGATTATTTGAATCTAGACACAGTTATATCTAATAACCTTTCACAGGTACTGGGTTTGAATCCCTTTTTGGTACTTTATTTCTAATAAACATGGAAGATTTTGCTTTTTAGAGCCATATCACTGTATGCACTAATATCTAAGTAAGCATAAAACATCTTTAAACTAAAGTGGAATTCATTAGACACAAATCATTTCTCAGATCTTAGCATAACGAATGTGTTTCAATATTTTTTTATAAGTTTTACTAGCTCAATTTACTATTAATTTAGGATGGCAATTCACTCATCCTTGCATGAAATAGATGATGGAATGGTGGTTATAATATTATTAAGAAATCACTAAATATTACGAAATCAATATTTATTTATGACTTTTGAACATTTAAACAGCTCATTAATTAAAACATGATGATGACGATGATGATAATGATAACGATAATGACAATGGTTTCAACCACAGCTTTAGGACTAAGCCTAAACATACAATTTAAATTCAGAAATTAATAATTATTGTTAATCTTAGCATATTTAATCATATCTTAAACCACTAATATTCAACCATTGATGATGAATGATCACATTTGATAAAGATTACTCTTAATGAACTATATATGTCTCGTTTAATAACATAAACTAATATTTATTACTGCATTTCTAACATATCCATAAAAATTTCTATATTTACATGAAAATTTATATTAACAATAACAACAATAATCATAATCGACTGTTTTAAAATCATAACATCAAATTGTAAATTCCTCCCCCTTTCCCATAAATGTATTTCAAAAGTATATTGTATTAAATTGGGGTAACCGATTTGTTAAAATGTTCCATCCACAAGAAAAGTATTTCATATAAAAAAATATTCACTCATTGGCACACATACCTTATAATCTAACATGTAAGCAGAATGTTAAAAAAAAATGTTAGTAGAATTGAAAGAGCAAGTTTTAGAAACAAGTTTTAAATTATTTTCTCCCCCTCTCTTTTGCCTCTGAAATGCTATACTTTAACGTGAAACAAAATAATCTAATATTTTAATACTACTTATTACATCACATTCGCACACAATTATACACATATAAAAATATTATTATGTATGTGCGTGTTTTATCCCATAATAACAACATATTATTTAAAACCAAAATAATAATACAAAAAATTATTTTACACATTAATATTTCATAACTGTAAATTAATAAACAAATAATTTTGATACATTCAAGATCATTTATGGAGCTCAAGGCGATTATTAGTAAGACATTCTTGGTTTTAATCGATCTGAATAGTCTTTAAAAGTTCTTTAAATAAAATATACCACTTTATTGCTAAAAGTTTATTAAGACTCTGATATCATAAAGAAAATATATCAAAAAAAAATTTATACTACCAGTTCTTTGTAGTGACTTCTAATGAGTCAATTTTCTCTTGTTTAATGTCTATTTTTGGCAGCAACAATTTCCATGTTTCTTTGGAACAATCTCTTTCTTAAAGTGTATAATTATTTGATGATGATGATCCTATTGAGGTTATTTGCTTTAGTGGACAATTTGGAAATCTTTATATTAATTTTTCTTTTTTTCCTATCAAGCAGGATTCTTTTAGTGGATAAATACAGTTGTTTTCACATTTATAAATTTCCTGGGTTTTAAACTCAGTTTCTGGAACAATTAATTGGACTTGATGATTAAGATTTATCATTAGATTAATTCATCTTTCTGATCTTCGAATGCAGGTGAATGTTTTCTTCTTTCTATTTAAAAACATCTTATTTCTCTGGTCAGTTGAAAGGTGTAGAATATTATTTTTCAGACAAGACATCTTTTCTTTCCTATGTGATCTGCAGCTCCATGATGGTCAGGTTTTGATGGTACACATATATAATTTTTCTACCCCATCATTTCTTATATTTTCAACATTCAAAACTTCATAAAAAAATGATTTAAAAAAAAACTATCTAGCAGAACTAAAAATGTTTGTCTGCTTTAGTTTCAATAATTTTTAAAAAGTCTCTCTCACAACATATTATAATAACAATAATCTAATAATAGTCTAATAACTCAACCGATTTTCCAGACTGCTTTTATATCCAATTTTTTTGTCAACTCACCCAATCAGAGTGATAGTGTGAATTGCTATTTTTGACCAACCCAAAAAAAATCACACACCTGGTTTTCAGACACTTTTGTCTTAAAAAAATAGACTTAATCCTTTTTTCTTACACCTAGGTAACATTTCAAATTTTTGAGCTTCTTTCTTTAGATCTTAAGATGAGACAGTTTCAAAATTAGACTTCCCACCAAGCTTAAGCTCCCAAAATGACAAACAATCATTTACAAAAACAAAATTGCTACAAAAATAGATATCTGATTCAACATATTTTTTCTGTTAACATAAAATTGCAAAAAAAAATTAATTTGACAGATTTAACCTTTCTTTTTCTTTCAATATTTAATAAATGTAAATTTCTGTATGTAATGTACACACTTACTTTATCATTTCAAATCATTCATAAACTGACATTAAATAATACAATTGCTAGCTTAGTAATTATAACCCTAATAACTAAAATTAAATCTGTAACTTTTTAAATCCCAATTACAATTATAGAAAAGCAAAATAGAAACAGAATAAGATATTAAAACTGATCAAGCATAGGTTAGTTTTAAAGAAAGTTAAATATCTGAAATATAAAACAATTCAATAGCTTACACATACAATGCCTATATGTATGCTTTATAACTTTGCTTTTTAACAGAAAAATTAAAAATTGTATAGTATAATGTGTGTATTCCCTTTCTATCAACACACAAACAATATTAATTGTTGACCCACTCTCTTTCTATCTAAAGCTTTTAGAACTGGATCTTGTAGGGTTTAAACTTGGATGCCCTACAACTTCCTTTTATATAAAAATGTGATGATGATTTTGTTTTACATTTTCTTACATGCACATTACTATAAATTTAGCTAGTGACTAAATTGTAATGGTACTATATATATATATATATATATATATATATGCCTGAGTGACTAAATTATAATGGTACTATATATATATATATATATATATATATATGCCTGATGAGCTCTCTTATAATTCTGAAGATAAAATTTATCATCAGGCTAAATAATGCTGATGGACTGAAGCTCTAGGCTGTAAGTCCTAATGTCCTTCACATATATACCTTCTTCTTAGGATGCACCTTTTGGTTAGACTCCTGCAGCCTGGGACATCCCACCTCATATCATGAATTATGCATCTATATTGCAAAGAAAATTATTCATGTTATGATAACCAGTGAACTGCACATAATGAATGTTGTACCATGATTCTTATATTTCCTCCCTGTGTTATGTTTTGCACCTATGTATTATAACCATAATCCCCTGCCACATTTCTTTTACCTCATATACAATAAGGTCCATAATAATAATTTAACAAATGTAAAAATAATTAATGCTAGCCCATAATTTGTTGATTATTATTGTCTTGATTACCCCATAGATAAAACAATAAGCACACTCTCATATGTGTACCACAATACCATTATCCTAAATCATATTCATGTAAGGGCCAGTAAACAACAACTTCTTCACTCTGTAAATAGTAAAGCTAACTTGTTAACCTACATTATCACTGTTCTTAATAAATGTTTATTTAATATAAATTATACATTGTCATATCCTCATTGCTGGTTGGAATCTTATAATTAATCCTTAGGAATTAGATAATATAAGATCTCTATATATCCATGAGCTATGTAGGGTTATATAAAATGAGAAGTTGTGTGAACATCAAGGGTGTTAATTATGTAGTAGAGACTAGGAAGCCTATATAGGGGTTTAAACTAGGATCATAGAGTTTGCAATTCAACTATCCATGCTGGTTGAAACATCTGCTTGGTCTTTGATCTTGTTAGTAAATGACACATGTTTGACCATTACAAATAATAAAAACTTTTAACTTACACAGTGCCTTATTTTATTATAATGAATCTCCAGCAATAATTTGTCAAAAATATTCTATAACTAGACATATACATGTACTAGAAAGTTCAAAAGTTATTTATATCTCTTGTTTGATATAAGTGACTTGCATATTTCTAAGTTAAGAGTAAAATAGGATATTTAACCTGTAATCTTAAATATATACATAGTCATAGCTATTATACTTCACTGAAATTACATTACTTAGTGCTATTAAATCTCAAAAAAATATGTAACTTAATTTGATCAGTATTGTAATCTCATTACTTAACCAAGTTTAATATTATAAATGTAAATAGAAACTTTATGATTCCATAATCTTTTATGTTATTAAATGCATATATACAAATTAATCAACTAAATTAAAATATGTTATGTTTGTAATAAAAATATTAATTGCAATAATAATAATTAAAAATTTGAAATTACCTTATGAAATTGTTTTTTTTATCAATGTTGTAAAGAAAATATTATATATTTTTATAATTGACTTACAAATTTGATTTTTCGTTTTAAATTTTTTTCAAATCCACTCACAAAATTATAATACACTTGTATACATTTTTACTTTTCTTTAACAATACAATACAAAAGTCTTTAATAAATTCGTCAATTTTATTCTTTCAGGATTTCCACTAATTATCAAAATTTGACAGAATCCCGGTTGATATTAAAAAATCTGGAGGTAATCTGGTCCATGATAAATAAGAAAATGGTGATTGCTTGTTGACATTATTTTGGTCTTTTTGTCCTTGCACTAAAAGTGTCCAAATGACATGATTCGAGCTAGCTCCTAAATTCCAATTTATCATTTCAGCCTGCCATTTCTTCAGTTAACAGCAACTTAAGTAAAATTTTTGTTCTTTTAATTAGGAGATAAAAAATGAATTACTGCTTCTAATTGTTATCCCCAGTAAAAACAAAAAAAAAAATCAATGGTTTTCCTTGATAACTGATATACCAGTTCATGAAATACAAATCATTGTTTAAATTTAAAATAAATTGATCCATTTTTAACAAAAATAATGAAAACAAATTTACAACCAATATTACTGTATGTGATTTTTATTTAACTTAATAAACCAGCAAATACTCTTTAAAAATAAATATAAAAATAAATAATAAATATTTATTTTTTTATGAATGTTAATTTTTTATTCCCTTTTTAGTGTCTTCTTTTAAATAACTAACATTTGACAATATTTATCTAATCTACAATACATTGTAGTATCTTGACATTTTATTATTTCAAATATGAATAAAAAAAACATTATTTAACCAAAGTGTTTATTTACTCTTAAAAATAATAATAGCTCACTGAGTTCAATTCCAAATCAACTCTTCATATCTTTTAAATAACATGATCGGAATTACCATCATAATATATATATATATATATATATATATATATCATAATATATATATATATATATATATATATATATATATATAAACATTAAAAGCATAAAGCTAAACTAGTCAATATATAATCAAAACTACCCCAAATCCAAAATTCAACCAGACCAGCATAAAAATAATATTAAAACACTACCAAAGGTTTCGCTGCTACAAGCAGACTTTTCAAGTGTAAAGAACTACAAAAACTACACAATATATATATATTGTATATGGAATAGTACTTGCTGTAATTCCACTACAAAAACTACACAATATATATATATTGTAATGGAATGTACTTGCTGCATTCCATTTAAATTGAAGAAAGAAGGCCCCAAACATTGGGAAAGCCAAACATAATGGAATGTATCTTTATATGATCTCAAATGAAAATAAACATATGAACTTTTGCAACAATAATCATTAGTTAACCAAGCCCCTAACTTTGATACACCAAATGTAATGAATAATTAAACGAACATATTATGCTGACCACGTTGTGGTGTCCAAATGTAATGGAACATACTTTTACTCCATTATACCAATCATCAGTTAACTGGGACCAACAGTTTGTGGTTCCAAATGTAATGGACAATATATCATATAGACATATTATACCTCAAATGTAATGGAACATCAATATATGAGAAGAAAATAATGCTTCAAACATTGGATGATAAACGTAATGGAAGATATATAATCTAAATGAATCCAATTGTTGAGAAAGCCTAATATAATAAATTGTATAATTTAAATGAAGAAAGACAAAATTATCCCAGTTATATTTAAATAAATTGTTTATCCTTCCAACTAGCTATACATGAAATAAATTTAAAATCATATAGAGCAATGAGATCTATTCTTATAATTTATTTTCAAGGTTGATATGACTAACTAATCAAATATGTATATATCAGAAACAAAGGGAATTCTATTAAATCCAATATACACATCTATTATGTAAATTTATGTATATCTAAACATATCAATGAATAATAATATGTGTAAGTGACCTAAAGACTAAACAATAAGTGAAATATGAAGTTATCCTCTATTAAATTGTGAATTCAATTAATTTCATAATGACTCTGGCATTAAAAGAAAAATAAGAATAAAATATTAATACTCTTTCAAATAAATTACAAAGGCATTACTTATAAAACAAATAGTACATCCTTTATTTTATATTATGGTTTAATTTTAGGTAATATCAATGTTTTAAATACAAACCCAAATAATAAATATACATATATACTTGCAATAAGTATATATATTAAATAGATAAAGACATATTTGTGCTTAACAAGTATGCATTAATATAAACACAAATCCATATTTATATTTTTCAAACATTCAAAAATAATATATATATATATATATTGTGAATGTTCAGATTGATGATCCAGGTATATATAAAGAAAAAATAAATAAATAAATAAAGACGTTTGTTGATCTTATTTGATTTTTCCTTTGCTTAATAGATAGATAATGTAAGATCTTGGAAATGTGAATTTAAATTTGATCACCGTGGCAACCTTAAAGCTTTTAAATAGAATTATATACTGTTGATTCTAGCTTTAAAATAAAAATAACTTCACTATAATCAAACTTAAGAAAAACATATAAATAAATAAATTTATTTAAAAAAAAAAACAATTCAGTACAATATAAGTTTACCTAAATAGGATCGATATTATTTTACATATTTCATATATGAATGCAGTCACCATAGTAACATTATTACATACAGTTCAATGTTTTTTATGTTGTGTATATTTGTTTATAAATTAATTTAAAAAAATATTATTATTAAAAAATATAGATATGTGTAAATTATTGATGTTTATCAATAATTTAAAAGGTTATTATATCAATTTTGTATTTTGGTTTGTAAATAAAAAAAAATTGTAATCGAATTTGGATTTAATTTTTATGTATC
Organism: Epiperipatus broadwayi; assembly: GCA_028023455.1. NCBI lineage: Eukaryota > Metazoa > Onychophora > Udeonychophora > Euonychophora > Peripatidae > Epiperipatus > Epiperipatus broadwayi. The sequence goes on along the minus strand of JAQFVV010000548.1, from coordinate 121,557 downwards.
TTTTATCCAAACTTACCTCAAAACCGCGTGAAAACTAATACAAAAAAAATTGATAGAATTGAGTTTTTTTTGAGTAATATTGAATGGTCGTCAAGATACGAAAAACGTCAGAAAGAGAACATATAAAAAAGACGTGACAGAATATAACGGGATCTTTTTCATCATTTTGCTATAGTCAAGGACAGACATATTTTCTGTGTCTTAACAAATAAAGTTTTTCAATATTTTTTTTTGTGTGTAAAACCATAAAACATGGAAAAATAGTGGAATTATCTGCCCGTTCAATCATTTAGAGGGCAGTTGCGAAAAGTTTCCAGGGAAGCGGCAACAAAGTGTGGAGAAAAAAAAAAAAGAAACCTATGAAGTAGAAAAAAAAAATGCTTTATAAAAAAAAAAGTCAGCTATTTTTAATTTAAAAAAAATGGATTTGCGTAAACATCGTCTCACGAGTAAAAGAACAGGGACCAACTGGATCAATTCACATCATAAAAGGGATAATCAAAGTGCACTCACCTCTTCGGACAGAAAAAGAAAACTTTTAGTGAAGTATCATAAAGTTTGCGATTATTATTTCTGACAAAGAAACTTCTCTTTACACCATAAGAACTGAAGTCAATCAATGGGCCAATAAATAGTGAACGAACAGACTCATATATATATGGTATGATTTTTTTTTATATAAAATGTGCGTGTATTAATTTTTTTTATATGTAATAAAAGGGGATGTTTTTTTTTAATTATCTCTAAAAGTAATATAATTTATTAAATGAAAATGATCGGAAAGACTCAAATACATTTATTATTTCGTATTCATTTATCCATTATTATTTTGATAAACAAATAGATTTTGATACCCTCCTATTTCACATCTTTGGTATCGGTTACATGTAAATTTTTTAGCAAAATATCCAAAAGCCTTTCCCTTCATTTACTCATTCATTTTTTTTTGTCGTTATCGTTGTCGCAACACATCTAGAGATACACATAGCAATTTATTATTTTTATTTAGTCAACCAATCTAAAATATAAAGTCATTTCCGATGTATTTTATCATTAATCTTGCCAATTTTCTTTTATATAATCCAATAAATTGAGTTAATTTAAATATCAAGACTAGTTTAATTATTTTGTTTTATTTGGATTGCATAAGACAATGTAGCTATTTAGGTAACAAGATTCAAACTCAGCTTGGTAAGTGAATTAGAATATAAGATAAGGTATGTTTTGCTTATTAGTATTTTATTTTGTTTCCATATGAATTTTATATTTACATTTGCATTCGAATATTAAATATATGTATATTCTCATTTATCTTAGTTAATATTACAAAGTCAATCATTTCATGTTTGTCTGATTCCGTCATAAAAATCTAAATAGATCGTACTTTATCGTTTGGTTCAGAATAATTCGTCTTGGATATTTTTCTTAAACTCCTATAAAATGAAGAGAATAAACTTCATTGACCGATTTAATTGAATATTGTTTTGATTTGTATAAATATCAATTATAATCATATGTTTTAATTGTTGCCGGTCAATTTTTATTCAATTGTTTAAAATTTTAAACAGATTGTATTAATACTCACAGGTGAATAAACATCCAATAGAAACTTGATATGTCTTTTATGTAATGTGGTTGGGCATTGTAGAGTTAGAGATGAGCTAATAGAGTGTTGATATTAAACTCCAGTGAAGTATTCTATTTTAAAACATAAACGAAGCACTAATTAAGCAGCACTTTATTGGAAGATATTTATAAATCATTTATAAATTATTTTGTAGCTTCTTAGTAAACCATAGATGTATATTAATTTGTTTAAATATTTAAGTGAGTGCATAAATTTTCAAAGTGTTTATAAAATTATAATAAAACCAGTTGATGCCAACAGAAAATTATTAATTAAAGATTGAAGTAGAAAGAATTGTATATCACTTATTGACACGAGTGTTTATCTTTCTATTTAGCGTTTATTAAAATAGATATATATATATATATTTGGGTTCAAGTAGTATTTTGTTTTGATATTTAAATAATGTCTATATGTAAAAAAATGTTTTGTAAAGTGCTATTACAGATACTTAGAAGCTTATCCATTAAGTTAAAAAGGCAGCATCTTTAAATAATAAAGTAGATTTAAATTACTATAACAGTAACAGGCTAATAAAATATATATATTGGAATCTGTTTTAGTTATTAATTGGATTTGATTTTGATTAGATTGCCAATCAAGTAGTTAGCCTAATCCTATATTATTGTTTAGGGCAATAGTAGTTGGTTTCACTGCTCTTTGCAATTTATGTTGTAATTGTGATGGATTTGTTGATGTCTGGAGCAGATAGTCTCATTATTCCTTCATTTCACATATAACTTAAGTAAATTAAACTTTAAGAGAGATTATTTGTGCTTTGTGATGGTTTATTACATAACGGCAACCCGATTGAGCTAGACCAGATTAATTTAAATTAGATTGTTAGATTTTTTTATCAGATCAGATTGATCATCCTAACCATCACCTTCATCCATTAATTCAATCAGTTACAAATTGGCACCAACATTTTGGGCCTTCTTTCTTCAATTTAAATGGAATACAGCATTCAACAATTCCGACGGTTACAAAATGGCGCCCAACATGGGGCCGAAATAACCAATTAAAGACCCAAGTTTGAGTCTCATATAGATGCTAAAACATGGTATTATTTTTATATGCATTGGTGGAGTTATATAGCTGATTATATTATATCATAGGTTTAAATAAGATATTAGAATATTTGTTGTTGTCGTTCTTTGGGGATTTTTATTCGCAGCTGTAGGATTGAATGGGTAGATATGTTTTATGTAAGAATAAATAAAAGTAAAGTATTTCGCAATTTATTTAAAATAGAGATATTATATTTGACATAAATAGAAAATAAAAATGGAAAGCAATAAGAAAGAAAAATTATCAAAACCTGAAGGAGATTTGTATCCAATTCTGAAAGAATTAATGGAAAAGATGGGTGATATGAAAAGTGATATGAATAATAAATTTGAGGGTATAAATGCCAAATTTAGTGATATAAATAATAAATTTAGTGACATGAGCAGAGATAATAATAAGTTAAGAGAAGATATAAGTAGTGATATAAATAATAAATTTAGTGACATGAGTAGAGATAATCAAATGTTAAGAGAAGACATGAATAATAAACTGGGTGATATGATTAAAGAAAATAAAAAACTTAGAGAGGAGGTAAATATTAAAATTGGCTTATGCAAAATCGAGTTAAATGGTACTAATGCCAAGTTTGATGAATTTAAGCATAACTTAGATACTCGATTGAAAGAATCCATTGATAAATATAATTGTAGGTTTGACGAATTGAGTGACCATATACAGAAGTCACAAAAACACATAGATGTCAGGCTTAACATTTTAGAAGCCGAAGTTAAAAGTTGTAAAATTAAATATCAAAGTTTGGAGGGAAAATGTTTTAAAATTGAACAGACTTATGTAGATACCCAGAAAGCAACCGCATTGGAGATAAGTGATATTAAAAAGGAGCTAAGAGATATTCAGACTAATATGAAGGTAAAATGTAATGAAGCAAAAATAGTAAATTACAAAACGTTAGAACAGGTGCCTTTAGGAAAAGTAAAGATGATAAAAAAATTTGAAAAGGTAAAAATAGATTGTTCTAATGATTCAGTAAAAATAAAGTATATTGATGAACAGAATAATTTAGATAAGAAGCTTTCAAATGCCGAGCTGTTACAATCAAATAAAAACATAAAGACTGGGGTTAGTCAGAAAATGATAGATGAAGCATGGTTAATAAATAAATTTAAATCCAAAGGAGTTGAAAATTTGAAAGGTAACTTAAGAAATTATATAGAGTGCAAACAAGTAACACGAAGATTTAAAAGTATGTATCATACTGCAAAGGAAAGGTGGAAAATAAGTATGGAAGAAGATATGTCCATAATAATGCAGTCAGATAAAATTTATTATAGAAAGTATGTTAAGCAGTTATTTCAAGGAGAACTTTGTGATAGTACAGTAAAAGGGAAGGAAGATGAACCCTTTGAAAAATGGAGTAAGAGTTTGTTACTTGAGAAAACTTATAGTAAGTATAACTATACAGTAGATAATAATGTTCATAGTAACATTTCTCTGTTATTTTGTTCAGAAATATTGAGAGTAGTTGAAAAGTACATGGAGAGAGGAAAAGACTAATATTGATTTGATAAATTTAGATGGCATGATTTCCTCCCTGACCCATGATTTGACTAATGGATTAATGAATTTGTGAATGACTGGAAAATAAATGACTTATATAAAAACATATTTATTTGAAGTAGAGACAAATCAGTGACCCGTAGAATTATAAGTTCAAAAAAATTTTTTGAATATATATGAGGGACCATTCCAAATAAAAAGAAAAGTGGGGGAGAATGCATTTCTCATAGAAACCCCGGAAGGTGAAAAAGGTACCTTCAATGCCTGAAGCTTAAAGCCAGTAGCACCACCCAATTAAATAAAAAGACATTCACTAAAGTAACTTTATTAGTATGTCTCATGATATTTATTATTATGACCAAAAGTCATTAGTAATAGTGTAGATACACATATGAAAGACTAAAAAAAAAAAAAAAAATAGAGTGAGAAATATTTATAGTCAAAGTACTTTTGAAGATTTTCATTGTATAGTATGCAAATACTGTTTAAAATTAAACCTTGTAGAATTGACTAATGATGGTGAATGTGTTATTTAATGCATTGGAGATGTAGAGTGTAAGATTTTAATGTCTGTGCTATTTGTAAATTGTAAATATTTGTATGGTTAAGTCTTTTCTTTGAGGAAGTTGGCAGAACTATAGATGTGTGTTGTGGCTCATAACTCTATATAAAATTATATTGAAGTCTGAAGTCGACAGATGTCCCAGACTTATTATTGTTCATTGGCAGGTAGGAAGAAATCCTTAATGGCAGGATTTATCTTTTAATATGAGTTATAATTTTAAAGAGAAATGTTTAGTAGTTTCCCTAACCTGTATAAAATAAAGCTATTCAAACATAAATGTCCCTGATTAGCATCAATGTAGAGCACAGCTTAGTTTGTAAAGTAGTTGTCAGATCCTCCAGAAATTAAAATTAGATTTGATTGACATTTAATCAGTTTACTTTAGTATTAGAAGTGATTTAAGAATAGGATATCTCTATTGTTTTGAATCTCCAGCTCACTGTAAGAGTTAATTTTCATTTGTTTAGATTATTTTATAGGAAAAGTGACTTTAAAGGTTGATATTTTCAATGTCCAAAGCAGGAATTGAATAAATATAAGATATCAATTAACTAAAGGTACATTCTCATTTTATGACAATATTGAATGTTTAAAATTTAGGCCCATATTAGTGTCACTGAAGTGAACTACAGATATGTCTAAAGAAAATAATAATAAAAGCTATTGTTGAGTTTTAAGAAAATAAAACCATGAATATATATATATATATTTTAACAATGCAATAAAAATATATGATTATTAGAGAGTAACTAATAATATTTGGCTTATAAATGAATTTTGTTCCGTAATATATTTGGCTTGTATGAAGCAAATACTAAATGATTTTCTTGTTTGACTCTAATTTTAGAGCATTGTTGTTCAGAAAGTTGCAGAGAGGAATATAAAGATGTAATAATTTGATTGTGAAATTCAAAAAAAAAAAAAAAAAAGAAAAAAAAATACATGTAGGTTAACTAATTAGTCAAGCATAAATGGAATGAACGAATTCCACATTGCTTCCATGAGAATAAGATATTTGAAATTTTTTTACTAACATTTCAAATGATATTAAAATCAAGACAGATGGAAATGATAGACGTTTATCTGTGCAGAAATTAAAATGTTTAATGATTTTAGAGAAGGGAAAAAGTGTCTTTATTTTTTTTTCTCTGTAGAGGGGAAATGTTGTGAATGTTCAGATTGATGATCCAGGTATATATAAAGAAAAAATAAATAAATAAATAAAGACGTTTGTTGATTTTATTTTATTTTTCCTTTGCTCAATAGATAGATAATGTAAGATCTTGGAAATGTGAATTTAAATTTGATCACCGTGGCAACCTTAAAGCTTTTAAATAGAATTATATACTGTTGATTCTAGTGTTAAAAATAAAAATACCTTCACTATAATCAAACTTAAGAAAAACATATAAATAAATAAATTTATTTAAAAAAAAAACAATTCAGTACAATTTAAGTTTACCTAAATAGGATTGATCTTATTTTACATATTTCATATATGAATGCAGTCACCATAGTAACATTATTACATACGGTTCAATGTTTTTTATGTTGTGTATATTTGTTTATAAATTAATTTAAAAAAATATTATTATTAAAAATTATAGATATGTGTAAATTATTGATGTTGATCAATAATTTAAAAGGTTATTATATCAATTTTGTATTTTGGTTTGTAAATAATAAAAAAAATTGTAATCGAATTTGGATTTAATTTTCATGTATCTTTTCTCCAAACTTACCCCAAAACTGCGCGAAAACTAATACAAAAAAAATTGATAGAATTGAGTTTTTTTTTAGTAATATTGAATGGTCGTCAAGATACGAAAAACGTCAGAAAGAGAACATATAAAAAAGACGCGACAGAATATAATGGGATCATTTTCATCATTTTGCTATAGTCAAGGACAGACATATTTTCTGTGTCTTAACAAATAAAGTTTTTCAATATTTTTTTTTGTGTGTAAAACCATAAAACATGGAAAAATAGTGGAATTATCTGCCCGTTCAATCATTTAGAGGGCAGTTGCGAAAAGTTTCCGGGGAAGCGGCAACAAAGTGTGGAGAAAAAAAAAAGAAACCTATGAAGTAGAAAAAAAAATGCTTTATAAAAAAAAAAGTCGGCTATTTTTAATTTAAAAAAAAATGGATTTGCGTAAACATCGTCTCACGAGTAAAGGAACAGGGACCAACTGGATCAATTCACATCATAAAAGGGATAATCAAAGTGCACTCACCTCTTCGGACAGAAAAAGAAAACTTTTAGTGAAGTATCATAAAGTTTGCGATTATTATTTCTGACAAAGAAACTTCTCTTTACACCATAAGAACTGAAGTCAATCAATGGGCCAATAAATAGTGAACGAACAGACTCATATATATATGGTATGATTTTTTTTTATATAAAATGTGCGTGTATTAATTTTTTTTATATGTAATAAAAGGGGATGTTTTTTTTTAATTATCTCTAAAAGTAATATAATTTATTAAATGAAAATGATCGGAAAGACTCAAATACATTTATTATTTCGTATTCATTTATCCGTTATTGTTTTGATAAACAAATAGATTCTGATACCCTCCTATTTCACATCTTTGGTATCGGTTACATGTAAAGTTTTTAGCAAAAAATCCAAAAGCCTTTCCCTTCATTTACTCATTCATTTTTTTTTGTCGTTATCGTTGTCGCAACACATCTAGAGATACACATAGCAATTTATTATTTTTATTTAGTCAACCAATCTAAAATATAAAGTCATTTCCGATGTATTTTATCATTAATCTTGCCAATTTTCTTTTATATAATCCAATAAATTGAGTTAATTTAAATATCAACACTAGTTTAATTATTTTATTTTATTTGGATTGCATAAGACGACGTAGCTATTTAGGTAACAAGATTCAAACTCAGCTTGGTAAGTGAATTAGAATATAAGATAAGGTATGTTTTGCTTATTAGTATTTTATTTTGTTTCCATATGAATTTTATATTTACATTTGCATTCGAATATTAAATATATGTATATTCTCATTTATCTTAGTTAATATTACAAAGTCAATCATTTCATGTTTGTCTGATTCCGTCATAAAAATCTAAATAGATCGTACTTTATCGTTTGGTTCAGAATAATTCGTCTTGGATATTTTCTTAAACTCCTATAAAATGAAGAGAATAAACTTCATTGACCGATTTAATTGAATATTGTTTTGATTTGTATAAATATCAATTATAATCATATGTTTTAATTGTTGCCGGTCAATTTTTATTCAATTGCTTAAAATTTCAAACAGATTGTATTAATACTCACAGGTGAATAAACATCCAATAGAAACTTGATATGTCTTTTATGTAATGTGGTTGGACATTGTAGAGTTAGAGATGAGCTAATAGAGTGTTGATATTAAACTCCAGTGAAGTATTCTATTTTAAAACATAAACGAAGCACTAGTTAAGCAGCACTTTATTGGAAGATATTTATAAATTATTTATAAATTATTTTGTAGCTTCTTAGTAAACCATAGACGTATATTAATTTGTTTAAATATTTAAGTGAATGCATAAATTTTCAAAGTGTTTATAAAATTATAATTAAACCAGTTGATGCCAACAGAAAATTATTAATTAAAGATTGAAGTAGAAAGAATTGTATATCGCTTATTGACACGAGTGTTTATCTTTCTATTTAGCGTTTATTAAAATATATATATATATATATATATTTGGGTTCAAGTAGTATTTTGTTTTGATATTTAAATAATGTCTATATGTAAAAAAATGTTTTGTAAAGTACTATTACAGATACTTAGAAGCTTATCCATTAAGTTAAAAAGGCAGCATCTTTAAATAATAAAGTAGATTTAAATTACTATAACAGTAACAGGCTAATAAAATATATATATTGGAATCTGTTTTAGTTATTAATTGGATTTGATTTTGATTATATTGCCAATCAAGTAGTTAGCCTAATCCTATATTATTGTTTAGGGCAATAGTAGTTGGTTTCACTGCTCTTTGCAATTTATGTTGTAATTGTGATGGATTTGTTGATGTCTGGAGCAGATAGTCTCATTATTCCTTCATTTCACATATAACTTAAGTAAATTAAACTTTAAGAGAGATTATTTGCGCTTTGTGATGGTTTATTACATAACGGCGACCTGATTGAGCTAGGCCAGATTAATTTAAATTAGATTGTTAGATTTTTTTATCAGATCAGATTGATCATCCTAACCATCATGTTCATCCATCAATTCAATCAGTTACAAATTGGCACCAACATTTTGGACCTTCTTTCTTCAATTTAAATGGAATACAGCATTCAACAATTCCAACGGTTACAATATATATATATATATATGATATACATGTATATATTATATATATATATATATATATATATAATATATACAGCAAATATATATAAATTATTGTTTTGGTCTGCATAAGAATTATTATATGAAGTTTAAAAAAAAATGAAAATAAATAAATTAATAATATAAAATTTTTATAATAAAAATTTGCGAATATAAATTTACTTATTAAAATATACATAACAACTCATATGCAACCCAAACTTATAAGCCATACTTTAAGATTTTAAATTACTTAAGTGTTAATTTTGACACCTGTTAAATGTTTATTGCTGTTAGAAAACAAGACACTTGAATTGAATATTTATAAAACGTTATATTTTTATAATGAAAAATAAAAGTAAACAAAAATATTGATCTCAAAAATATATTTATATATCATTTATACATATAAAATTATTTACTACCTTTCAAAGTTCACTTGTTTAGTTTTCCTTCAAAAGTCAACTTATCCCATTGTTTTATTTCTTTATCCATTTAATATTAGAATGCATTCTAGTTAATGTGAAGAAACTATCACGTTAGAGAAAATTGTCAATTCTTGGATGTATGTATATTTTTATCCATCTAAAATTTCTTTCCTTGAAAAAAAAATAAATAAGTTGAAATGTTGAATCCAATATATTAATTTTAGTTACCTCCAGATTATTATTAGATTGACCATTATAGATTCAAGATAGCTATATCAAATTTCGGCTTCAGACGCGATGAAATTCATGTGTTGAAATTTGCTTAGTTTTTCTTTTTAAACTGCCTTGGAATAAATTAAAGAAAATGGTGCAGCCCCTTGGCTGCGATATCTCTATTAGCCTGTCATGATTTATGTATTTACCATAGAAATCTATCTTATTCCAATATTCTTAAGAATGGTAATATCAAAGAAAAAAAAATACAACAAATTTTTATCCTTCAGTTGGTTTTATTACTATCTTAACAATCATGGCTTTTTTTTGTTGTTGCTATTGTTCCACGTGCTAGCAAATGCTGTTTTGAAAACCATTGTTACACATGTTTTATTTTAAACAATTAACATTCAAAAAAAAAAAAATATTAACCATATAAAAAAAAAATATTAAATCGAAAATTTATTTGACAGCTTTTAAAATATATGTATATATACATAAATAACAACATTACATTTTTTTAATAATCACCACAAATAAATAATCTTTTTTTATAATCAACAATTTATATGTCTCTATTTATTTATAATAATTAGAACATATAAATATTACTATTAAACATCTCACCATTAATAATAATAATAATAGCTAAATATTCACAATGATGTACCATCAACAAATAAATAAAATAATAACTTCAAACAATAACTATACCTAATAACCATAAACAATAATAATACTTCATATATAAACATCAACTCAAAGAGATTTTTTTTTATAGCAAATGATAATTTTTAAAATATAGATAGACTTATCGATATTTACAATATATATATATATATATATATTAATACATTACCCACAAATCCATTCACTTCCCATCACCATTAATATTAAAAGAACTCTTAAATAAATTAATTGCTTCAGAATAATAAATTTTCAATAATAAAGATTATTTAATTCTTCTTTCAATTAATTTATTTAAGAGTTCTTTTAATATTAAGGGTGGATGGGAAGTGAATGGATTTTTAGGTAATGTTTAATATTATATATATTGTGTAGTTTTTGTAGTTCTTTACACTTGAGAAGTCTACTTGTAGCAGTGAAATCTTTGGTAGTGTTTTAATATTATTTTTATGCTGGTCTGTTTGAATTTTGGATTTGGGGTAGTTTTGATTATATATATATATATATATGTGTGTGTGTGTGTGTGTGTGTGTATTGCAACTTTATACATTCAATTGCATCTTAAATTAGTTGCATTATAAAGCTACATAGTTTTAAAAAGTATATCATGCAATCTGTGCAATTAGATACTAGATTTAGTATGAATATAACTTAAGTACACTAGTTAATTAAATAAAAAATTTATAGATTTCATAATATTGTTAAATATTTTTATAAACAAAATATGTAAAATTACAAAAAATAAAATTATAACACATATTACATAAAAAAGAAACTAAAAAATGGGTTGTTTGCTCTTAGTGTGTGGAAACTGCTTGAGGGTGTAATTTCTATGTAAACAAACAGAATTATAATGTTACAGGACCATTGTTGTTGTTTTTTTCAACTTTATTAAAGTGCTTTTTGATTTGTAATAAAATCATAAATAATGAAATTTATCTAAAATAAATCAAAAATAAATTGGGTAAACTTTTTTTTTAATTTTTATTTTTCCAAAATAAAATTTGTAATTTTAACAAGAATAAAAACAAATAAAAACATCGTAGTGACACAAATAAAATTTTAACATGAAGAAAACTAAATAATTTCTCCAAAACAATATCATTGCCATGCAAATATAATTTGTAATTTTACTAATAATATAAAGAAAGAATTTATTTAAAACAACATCGTGGACAAAAATAAAACTGGTGTTTTTTATTGGTCTCGCGATTTTTCTCATGCAAACGTGAATTTTAGCATGATTTTTACAAAATCATGCTTATACCTCCCCTTTGACAATTAATTAAAGTGTCACTCTTCACTAGAGAAGTGGGCCAAAGTTTCTGCAATTTTTATTACCTCCTACTACATCATTGGATTTTTAAAATAGTGACTTTGGCATGTGAATTTGAAGACTTTTGACAGTCTCAATTATAGACATCCTCACAAAATACCATAGTGAAATTTAAAATGGAATTGTTCATAGAAAATGCATGGGACAAAGTTCACCATAAGTGACAGTGGTCACTGCAGCAGAATAAGCATCTTATTTCTGTGCTGTAAATACAGTAGCAAAATTTAAGAATGGGATTGTTCATATAAACTGCACCTAGAATAGACATTCTATTTCTGAGCTGTAGCATAGACATAGATACTGTAGCAAAATATAAAATGAGATTGTTCACATAAACTGCATAACACAAAGTTCACTATAAGAGGCAACATCCAATGTGGCAGAATAAACATTTTATTTCTGTACTGTAGCATAGAAATAGGCAACTCATACATGTAAACAGACAATTTTTATGCTTAACCATTAAAATTGAATGTTATATAGTAGTGCAGATACTTAAATGGCCCATTTCTATGCATTTGCATAGAAATTACATGCTCAAGCAGTTTCAACATGCTAAGAGTAAACTACTTATTTTACTTTGTGCAAATTAATTGTATAATTTCAAAAGAAATATAGTTTTTGTGACCCTTTGAGATCTGCTACTGGATGGGTTTTTAAGAAATAACTTGACTATTCTTATAGTAAATTGAATAGCAAATGTAAGTATATTATTAAAATTATGAGTTCCTAATATTTAGAAAGCTATAGGTTAATTTTTAAAAGTTGTTATGGTTTTTCTTTCTTCCTAGGAGTGCCATCAACAGATTAAAAAAACTAGTTATCATTTAGAAAATAATTATATGATAAAAAATATATGTTAAGCTATTTGTTCCACAATATGTTGTAAACTAAATATTTATTCTTGTATTTAGTGAGAAACTTTTCAGTAAAACTTATAACAATGTTTTATTAGAAGAAACAATAACATGTGAGATACAAACAATCAGCAAATAAAAATCAATGGAATTTTATTCTAAGTCTTAATTCAAGAAACAGTGTGGAGTGAGTTCATATTGTAATTGGATAATGCTTAGCATTTGCCATTGCATGTATGATGCCATTATTTTATAGAAAATTATGTACTTAGTGTAGCTAAAAAAAATAAAAACCACTGAAGCAATGGATCTGGAAGTCCAATCCATGCTTCACAGCCTTCTATAAACTTAACTAATATTGTAGACCTCAATTAAGTTTATAGACCAATATCAGCAGGGTTTTGCATTAAAGCTAAAATTAATATGTTTATTTTGCTTACTTAACAGTATTTAAATTTGTACTTGTAAATGCAGAAAATATTGTTCCTGAATTAGGCAGTTTTTGCCGTTCAACTCATGCAGATTTTACTCCTGAATTTATTCAACTTTTGTCCTCGAAATCACTGTTATAAGTTCCAACATGCAACAAGTTAAAAAGTATATTAATTTTATGGACATGACCATGATTGGTGGTTAGGCAAACAGCTTTGCCTACCACTGGGGTCCTAGCCCATCAAAAATGCCATAACATGCCCAAAATAAAAACCTGAACTGTGTGCCATGTCTGTGTGACCTTTCATTAAAATGCTGCATAATTTCCATTTCCTTGTCCAGACAAATCCCAACATCTTCAATCAAGCCACCACGGCAAGAGAACTGGATCCAAAGAACAAGGACCGGTAGCTGTATAAAAATCTCTTCATGAACTATTTATTACTTTACCTTTTGATAAATATCTTTCTGAATTGTTTCATTTAATTATATATATAATGTAACTGTTTTCTATTACACTAATGTTAGATGTATATTTAATTTTTGTGTGATCATCTATTCATTCTTAACCTTTTTTTCCTTTGCTATTCCTCATTGTTAAAATGTTATAAATGTTTCTCATTCCATTACAGTATAAGTTAAAAGTTAATTTTCATTTAAAAAGATCTTTCCAATTCAAATTATGTCTGTAAATTAAATACTAGTAAGTTTCCTTTGTTTGCCAATTTGATCCCTGGATAATGCCTCTTTTATGTGCCTTCAGCCCCATACTTATATCTTAGTTAGTTATAGATGTCTTAAATATTTTAAAATTGTTTTTAAGCACAAAGCAACTAGAAATGTTTTGTGAAAGATTTATTTTAATTGTGCTTTATCGAGGGGATTGGAGTTAATAATTTTATTGAAGTTGGGAAGAAATAGACTTAGACCGCAAAATCTTGTGTAATTACTATCTGCCTTTAGTGTCTAGTTTTTATCATTAATCAATCGGGAAATAGCGGAGGTAGTTAAAACATTCCTAATAATTTAAAATGTCATTTATTAAATATATTAATTAAACTAAAAAAGCTTAAGTCTCCTGACGTTATTGCAATTTCTTATTAGCTTAACCTTTATTTTACTTTTCCAATGATCCAGGCATGCAAAACACATATTTCATATGATATTTTATGCACATTTAACTTGGTTAGTTCCATAAGTATTCTTGTCCATTGTCTCTCCCTGATTGTAAGCTTGGACCGGGTAAGAAAATAATTTATGCATGTCTCAGATAATGTTGTTGGTTCATAATTAGGCTCGATTATAGGTGAAGAGGGAAGAGGTCATAGTATTCTTGATTTAATATCTCACATATGGGTTGCCACGAGGTACTTTCACCTAGTATTCGAACTGGGTTAAACCAACATACATCATCTGACCGGTACACCACACTGGTAAAAATATCTAAAAGTATGCTGTAGGGAAAGAAATAAATTCAGCCAAAAGACCAACAAAGACCTACTGTATGCACAATATATTGCCACTAATACCCAAAGAGGACAAACACCATCAGGAATGGAGTACTAAAGACTTAATTTTGTTTGTAGTTAAAGTATGACATCTGCAGAAAATTATGGTTTAAAACTTTACAAGTTGTAGATAGTTAATAAGATCTTACCAGAAAAGTTATCATAAGGCCTTAGGTTTAAATATTTCTAATAATTATTTTTTCAATATTTTGTATTATATTTAGTAATGTTTGCATATGTATACATGACAAATTTATATATCTATTATAAATAAATTGTTAGCTTATTTTTTATTATTAACTAATTTACTTTCTGTTTGCTTTTTAAACTCATTCCTAACATGCCATTAATATCCACAACCCTAAAAAATTATGCATTCTACTGGGAGACATGCAGATATAATAGTAATAAATTAAAATAATGATGATTGGGTAGTATTAAGATAATCTTATATAAACTTTCTATTTAGAAAGTTTCAGCCTTAAAATTCAATTTAAATCGAATCTAAAAAAAAAAAAAAATTAAAAACACTCCTAGAATAAATACACTTAACTTAATCTCTAGAGCAAGTTATAAGATTATATCATCATCATCAGAGAAGTAGTTATAGTGAATTTATATAAATATGTGTGATTCTCTTAACTGCAAATTATCTATAGTCTATCTTTAGTTTTTATCCATCACATTTTAATTTATACTATATTTTTATCCATTATAATATTATGTGGTACTGCATAAATAAAGCCATTGTATTGGTTGCATAATATATAATATCTTCATTACATGAACTCTTAAGATTTTTACTTATATATAATAAAATTAATGAAATGGATATTTATTTTGCCCACTATTTTTGAAATTCATTATAAAACAATTCATATGATTTTAAAATTTTATCATTGCAATTAAATGTACATAAAAGTTCACTCTAAGATAGCTTCCACTACTTTAATAAGAGTGGAAAATATATCAGTCGGCAATCATTCTTTATTTTCTTCATAATTTTAATAAACTAGATCAGGGTTTCCCAACATGTGATACACATACACTTAAATAGTACAGGAAGCTTTTCCATAAGTTACAGTAAATAGCAAGTAAATAAATATATTATGCTATGAATATTTCAAAAACAGTTACATTATCAACCTTTCCAGACTATTCCAGGTTAGTACTGTCTGTCATCCACACCATTTCAGATACAAATATAATAAAGTTGCTGAGATGTTTTTCTCACTGCAGAGTCTTATAGTTTTAAATGCCCAGTTAAGATTTATTTGCTAAATAAAGCTCTTATAAAAACTTCATATTGTTTATTTCTTATTATAATGCATAGGGGGTACCAGATAATTTATTAACAGCCAAGGAAGTATGGGGACCAAAAAGGTTGAGAACTCCTAAAAGAACTAGATAATTGCTAAAAGTTTTTAAAAATATTTTCGAAAACAATTTCCTCCATGCAATTAACTATGCATTTTATAAGATTTCATTATATCAATTGTTAGCTATAATTATTATTTTACTAAAGATGAAAACACTTTAAAAGTTCGTAAGGGAAATGCATTATAATTTTAAGAAACGAATTATTTTATTATAATAAACAGACGTTTATTTAAACTTCTGTTATTAAATCTTTAAATTTTAATTGAATCTGAACTTTAACGTAAAACAAATTAAAAATAAATATTAGTATTAGATAATATTTGTAAATTTTAAGCTAAATATTAAATTAACACACACAGTCTACATCTTTAAAAAATTTCATTTATTGACTTACCTGTTTAATTATCATTTATCTCCCAATAATAAAGCACATTGCTGTGTAGCACCTTTGAAAGAATATTGATGTACAATTTATCAATAATGTATTATGAAAGATGGGTTTATTATATCTATATGGACTGTATTTCTGTTAAAAGACCTGACATTATAAATTATAAATTTAATCAATATTTCAGAATATAATACAAGTTATGAATTAAAGATTAAATATAACGATTCTAATATTACAACATAAAAAAAAAATGATGATAAACACTGTTTTTATAAAGTACCATATCTGTTCAATATATTTTACTTCTTTTTTTGTCCAACTTCATTTTATAATTAATATTATCCGCAAATCAAATAAACTCAATCTGTTAACACTTTCCTTCTGAGACAAAGTTTCTTTAATTGTTATAATATTTTTGTCTGCAATAACAAGCGTTGAAATATAGGAATTATGAATATTAACCGGTATTTTTTGAGATTAATTAAACTTCAATTATTGACACTTTCTTTGCTTATTTTTCCATTGAAGGCTTCGTTTTTTTTTTAGAAAAGTTAATTTTATATTTCGGCAACAAAACATAAAATATTTCAGAATATCAGTTTATATATGGTAAAAGATGTTTTTTCCAGAAAAACAGTTATAATTTAATTTTGATTGGACTTCCAATACCCAAAACTAAATAACGCACTGCAAAAATAATAACATTAATGGCTTCATCTTGGACTTTTAAATGCATATCTTACTCAGAAAAACAGAAAACAATAATTACTTTTAAAGAAAATAAGTGCTGATTTTTTCCCCCATGTGGACAGGAAGTAAACCCACTAATCCGGGACAACTGATTGTAAGGCAGCTGTGCTAACCTCTCGACCACCAACGCTTAACAAATATGTGCTAATTTTATACAAATTCTAATGTATGTCACACTTTAATACTAAATGTCACACTACCGTTAGAAATCATGAATAATCAAGGTTTATTGTTATATCGTTTTTAAATGAAAATCAATTACATTATTAATTTTATTGAGTTGTTTTTACTCACATTTGTTAATCAGTATATTATTTATAATTTCATAATATATTAAACACATTTTTTATTGCAATATCATAAATAAAAATAGTGTACATTGATATGTTGTAATAATTAATGCATTAGAAGAGCCATTTTAAATACATTTACCATGCTGGGAAAAAGAAGGAACACAGAAGAAGAAATTATTTCTGTTTGAAGCTACCCACACAAAGTTATCAAATAACTCTAAATCAGTATAAAGTGGTAATGCTTATTTTATTTTTTACTACAAGAATTAGTTACATTTAAAGCAGATGAGTAATTAAAAACATAACTTCATTGCTACAAAATGGAATTGTTATTAGTTTAGATTTATAATAACATATTAACAAGTCACACCAACAAACTGTTTCCTTCCTTTAAGTGTTTCTTTTCTAATAAACAAAATGATTTAAAACAAAATATATAATGAAACATGCACATATACATTTACATCCTCCTGATTTGATTTTTTAATTCATGGCATTTATTCTCATTCAAAATACAAAAGCATTATTAAAAGAATTTAGTAATGTATTAGGTTAAAAATGATTAGTAATATTAATTATTGAAAGACATTTGTAAAAAATTTAATAATTAGGTTTTCTAACTTACCATTATCACTGTTATTTATTTATCATCATATTTTTATGGAGAAAATAACTAGAAATGCTTTTGAATAAATTTGATATAACTGAAGTCATGCTATTGCACACACACCTGCACACACACACACACACACACACACACACATATATATATATATATATATATATGTGTGTGTGTGTATGTACATATAAACATTCAATATGTTACGGTTACAATATATATATATATATTAATGAATGTTTATATGTAAATATTTAATGTGTAAACATTTTTTTTCCATTTATAATTACTTAATTAGAAAGCACTTTATGTAGAATAGTAGCCAATGAAAACCAATTGTCCCAGGCTAAGAGTTTAAGTAAATCTGTCAAGATGATTCTATTCAAAAAGAGGCTCCTTTTTTGAATGTCACTCTAGATCTAATATAAAGAACAAAACAATGCAGTTTACATTTATAGATGTAAGAAATCAAAATATACAAAACTTTTTAATTTTATTACTTATTACAATAAATCTCTTCATTGATAGGTTATGTATTGTAATATACTATTTTAATGGATGTTTAGATGTAAATATTTAATGTTATAAATTTTAAATATACAAATATATTATTAAAATTTATTTTAGTATTAAACTTTATATAATATTTACAAACTTTTATTTGTTACATATTTGTGTTGTAATAATAATTGAATATATAATAAATGTAAATATATTATAAACATAAATATAAAATTAACACAGCTTAATATATGTTATATAAGAGGCTAAAAGCAGTTCAATTTTAAGCTGTGAACAAATAGTACTTTATACCCTAAACAAAAGAATCAAGAATAGAATAAATTAACTTATTCTTGGAGTTTTGGATACATATAAGCTTACACTTGTCAACAATGGTGAATGTTCAGTCTAAAATTAATTTATCAGCCAGCTGGAATATAACATTTGATCCTTATTATATTAATAATCAACTAAACAAGATGGCCATAGAATTGTTTTTATTAAAAACAAGGTTGTTAAAATAGAGATTCTTTCCCCATCCTTGTTTAGTTGATTATTACTATAATAATTATTAAATGTTATATTCCAGCTGGCTAATAAATTAATTTCAAACTGAAATTTCACCTATGTTGATAAATGTAAGCTATACATATTAAAAGCTCCAAGAATAGGTTGATTCAATCTATTTTTATTCTTTTGTTCAGTATATAAAGTACTATTTGTTCATGGTCTGAGGTGATATTTATTGTCTCCTCATATATCAAAATACAGACTGTTTTATTAATGTATTATCAAGTGTATCAATGCAATCATCCATTTTGAATACAACTTATATTTTAATATTATCTTATTTAAATTCTGCTAATTTAAACTGCATTATTCTTATCACAATATATGTGCAAGTTAGTGAGTGCATGAAAAAATTTTCTATTGTTGATTTTAACTTTTAAAAATATATTTATTAAATCTGTTCTGTAAAACATATATTGCATAAGTGATACATAAAAATTATAACTATGTAGATCTAAAACAATTTGTTAAAGAACTATTAAATAAAAAAATTAACAGTATAGATTTTCCTACTAGTTTCGACTTTTTAGAATGAATACACCCAGTGAAGAATAATGGAATATTTTTCTTCTAGTTTAATGGTATAATTCATTGAACAAAAATTGTTCATTTTATATCGGGTAGATTAATTGTTTTATAATTAAACGTATATGGGTGTTACATGTTGTAATAGCATTATATATTTCATAGATGAATTTATCTATATTTAAGCATTATTACATTCGGGTCCTACGCTATTCACATTGTGGAGAACTCGTTCTAAAAATACTTTTCTAAAGTTACTATTTGTTATTAAATATACATAAAAACTAAGGGTCATTTTGATGATTTCCAGTAAGCCTGCGGTGTATAAAGCAATTCGAAGTAAGTAACTTGGTAAAAATGTTTGGATTATTCCAGCAATGTTGTACATTAGGGTAGCTGGAGTGTCACAAACGAAATGAATTATAACCGCTGCAAAAAGCATACCAAATAAATTACGTTCATCTTTTTTTGTAAAATCCTCATTTTTCGCATTAGATTTTTTTTTCTGAATTCTTTTTTTAAAAGCGATATATATTTTTTTGTTAAAATATACCAGAAAAATTAACACACCCGTGCGTGAAATAACCACTTGAAAAGACATGGTAATTTTAAAATACAAAGAAAAAAGAAAATTGAAATCTAAATCTACAGAGTATATTGTTTTATTGCTTTCAGTAACAGATGTAGATATATGATTTACAATAACCGTAAAATGATTCAATAATAATGCTAATATTACAGTTAAGAATAATATAGTGAACGTCGTTTTAGGCTTAACAAAATATTGAAGTTTTAAAGGATGACATATAGCCAAATACCGTTCGGTTGTAAGAATGCATGTGATAAATGAATTAATTGAAATGCAAGTAAAAAACAAAATGAAAACTAATTTAGCTCTTATAATTGTTACTGTGTAAGACGTATGTTGGTTTAGGCACCAATTACCATACACTTCTCCTCCAAGTATAATGCTACTTAAAAGAATAAGATCAACACAGGAGGCAAACTTTACATAAGTATAAGTAGTCGCAGCCATTTTGGGACTTGATAACACAATAATATTTAATACATTACCCACAATTCCAAAAAAAACGGCTATTGGAGCTATAATTCCAAAAACAGCAAATAAGTATCGATTCTGAAATAGTTGAATTTCTGGACTGACGTGTGTAAACCAGGTTAAATTTATTTCACTGTGCTTCATAATAATAAAAATAAGACAGTCAACACATATCTGATTCGATGAGTTAAAATATACGGCTTTAGGTTAATAATAGAGACAATCTCTAAGGAAAAATAGAAACAGATAAAATATTAACATTACAGACAATCTTTATTGGATATTATTTATTTGAAACAAAATAAAATTGTAATTGTTATTAACTATATAGAAAATAATACAAATACTTCGGTTTAATAATAAATAATATGTATATTAAGAAAAATAAAATTTCATACAATAATCTTTACATACTTTTACATCACTGCAAAAATTGACCTCAGTAGTTTAATGAAGGCTAGAGTAAAGGATATGAATACAAAATATTTCGTTATTGAAGATTAATATATTTGTTACCTTCATTATTTGAATATTATATGACATCATAAAGACATGACCTTTTTATTAATTATAAACACTAAAAAATATGTCTAAATTTAAAAAAAAAAGACTTGTACCAAATCATCTCTTAGTGTCTGATTAGATTTAAAATATCTCATTCTGATTCTGATTTTTAATAAAGTGTTAGATTTAACTTAAATATCAAAATACTTTATTATCGGACAAAATTATAAAAATAATAACAGGTAAATCAAATATATGTAAAACTTTTTTTTCATTGATAACATCTTGAAACATGTGAATAAAAACATCTGAGAAAAATAAATGCCCACCAAAATGCCTTTCTTGATACACATGTATATTTCATTTACTCCAGATTATAATCTATAACTTGTCTTTTCACTGTTCAGTAATTATTAACGTGACATTATTTCAATTTGGTTTAAATATGTCAAAGATGTGAATTAATGAGGTGATTTAATACATAAAATTACAAGAAAATTCAATCTTTCTAAACATTTTTGTCACATATCTGGGGAAAAAAATATTACTTTAAAAATGAAAAAAAATATTGATGTAATAATTAATTTAAATTTATTTTTTTTTAATTCATTAAAGAAAAATATTAAAAAAAAAGTCTTGGAAAACTACTTTGAAATTCCTAAATAAAATATCAAAAAGATGTGATTAATAAATTGTCAAAATAAAAATAATAGTGGCAAGGAAAAAATAAGTAAATAAAAACTGAAATCAATTAGATAGTCTTAAAAGTTTATATAAGTATATAAAATATGATAATATTACAATATGCAAAACTATGTAACATTTTAAATGATACTTAAAACCTCTGACTATATTAATCCAACTAATGTTAAAATTCAATCTCTCTTACAGATGAAAACATAATTGAATTTGAAAGTAGAGGAAGTTATTAACAATATAGTCAGAAGTTTCATTGTTCATATAGTTGCAGATCATATGATAAAATCTTCTCTCAGAACAATGAGATAAGCCTTATATATGTTAGTACTCAAATCATTATTTAGACAACACATTAGCATCTACAGACATACATCAGCAACAACTTCTGAGGAATAAAATTAATTGTAATTTATATATTTAAAATAATAATGTAATTTTGATATTACTTTATCACTCAAAGCAAAGTTACTCAATGCTTGTTTTTAATAACTTTGAAAAACATCTTTTCACTAATTCAATTTACACACATTATTATCTATGTTCAAATTATAATTAATATAATAAAGTAATGCTACAATTATATTAATGTGATAAAAAATAAAATACAATTAATTTTATTTTTACAAGTTTTTCATGTGGGAATTTTTTGTTATATAAAATGCATAGTGGCTAGAAGATATCATCATTTGCCTCACCATGCAGTTCTTGGGGAAGATTTTACCATTTGATTTGGTAGACATTTTCAATTACATTTAACTAAGCAATTATTATTATACCTAGATATTTTTTTAAAAAAAAAAAACAATATCTTTAAAATCACAAAATATTAAATATACCAGAATTTTCTATATTTATATATGATATATCCAGTTGATCGATCCATGTATAATGTATTGTATTAAAAATATATACTGATGAGTTAGCTGGAATCAGACCAGTTATCAACTGGGTAATGAATATTATAAAAACAGTTATAGAGGTGTTGTTAACGTTGGTACTCAACAAGATTAAAAATTATCCCAATAGAAAATATGTAAAAATAATAAAATTCAAAAACTGTTTACATTAATAGTTTTTTTAAAAAAATTCTCCAAATAGAAGGTATTATACATGTATCATATTATCTGTTGATATAATCTGGCCATTTGAAGATCTCAATGGTTTTTGTATCTATATTGTTGGATAGTGTTATATCTGGATAGGATTCTCATAATACAGAAGTCAATACTATGACCCACCCAATGTGGAAGTGTTGATGATAATGAATATTGTTTAACTGCATTAACATGTTCACCGTTTCAGAAATGATGCAACGATTGCTCATATCTATCTAAAAATTAAAAAAAAAAAAACATTTTAATACCTTTAACTGCATTATTATCAGATTTTCTAATTATTTTCTAATACTATTTTTTATTGGTAGCTATGTTCATTTTAGTTGTTGTCAATTTTTCCAATGCCTCTACGACTGTTTTTGTGATGTTTATTATCCATTTGATAGCTAGATGATTCAGCAAAAACATGACACATCGGTTTACATTTTTAATACAATAGAAAGTCGGTTAATATATATATATATATGAAAAAACAAAAATATATATATATATATAATATACAAATCAATATATATATCAAAATACAGTACAATTTATATAAATTATATTCTTTTAGAAGTACTTTTGACTATACACTTTGTAGTCTTTATCAACTATATAACGTTGAATAATCAAAACAAGACAACCCTTAACAATACCCATAGTTCAATTCAGATTTCCCACAATTCTGTTATCTTAACATTTGACGATTTCTTGAAATCAACATAGCCTCTTTTATTTTACGTTTATTATGACAACGTTCAATTTGAATAATTTTCATATTTTTATAATCAAATTTAAAACCATATTGACAAGATTTATTATGATCAAATATAACAGATGATGAAGGTTTATTTACATCTGTTCCATATTGATTCTCTTTTTGAATTCTATTACATAAAAGCCTATGTTCTTTTATTCTCTTCTCAAATGTACACTTAGATTCACCAATGTATTGTACGCCGCATCCACATATCAATCTATATATAATAGAATTTTGATTAAACTTTGAATTTTGAATTTTAGAATTATTAAGCAATCTATTTATGTTATTTGTAGAGAAAAAAGCAATATGACACAAACCATTATAAATTTTCCTAATAAACTTGACCTGCTCATCTGATATAAATGGCATTGAAATCCATTTCATTTTGATATTTTTATTTTTAATTTTATTATAGTGTTGATTTCTTTTAAATCCTTTAATAATATTAGCTAATATTATTAAAGGATTTAAAAGAAATCAACACTATAATAAAATTAAAAATAAAAATATCAAAATGAAATGGATTTCAATGCCATTTATATCAGATGAGCAGGTCAAGTTTATTAGGAAAATTTATAATGGTTTGTGTCATATTGCTTTTTTCTCTACAAATAACATAAATAGATTGCTTAATAATTCTAAAATTCAAAATTCAAAGTTTAATCAAAATTCTATTATATATAGATTGATATGTGGATGCGGCGTATAATACATTGGTGAATCTAAGTGTACATTTGAGAAGAGAATAAAAGAACATAGGCTTTTATATAATAGAATTCAAAAAGAGAATCAATATGGAACAGATGTAAATAAACCTTCATCATCTGTTATATTTGATCATAATAAATCTTGTCAATATGGATTTAAATTTGATTATAAAAATATGAAAATTATTCAAATTGAAAGTTGTCATAATAAACGTAAAATAAAAGAGGCTATGTTGATTTCAAGAAATCGTCAAATGTTAATGAATCACCAGTCATCAAATGTTAAGATAACAGAATTGTGGGAAATCTGAATTGAACTATGGGTATTGTTAAGGGTTGTCTCGTTTTGATTATTCAACGTTATATAGTTGATAAAGACTACAAAGTGTATAGTCGAAAGTACTTCTAAAAGAATATAATTTATATAAATTGTACTGTATTTTGATATATATATATATATTGATTTGTATATTACATATATTGTGAAACGAATACATTTATCAAACTTTATTTATTTATATATATATATATATATATATATATATATATATATATATATATATATATATAAAACACTAAACATCAGCTATAAATAGTATGTAGCAGTGGAATTATATCTTATTTTATTAAAAAAAACTAATTCTATGTGCAAATCGTAATAATCATTCAGAAATTAAATTCCTATAGGGTCATTTAACATATTTATTAATACGTTTTTTGCATATAGTTTGTATAATATTACTGTTAACAAACTTTTTATATTCGTTTGGACAACCGGTTTTTTTCTTTGTTATTTATTCATATAAATTTTGTACATTTCTTCCTCAGTATTGAAATCATATTCAATCATAAATCATATTCATCATAAATTGGTGAAAGAGGTTAAAATATTATAATTCTTATTTTTTATTATATTATTAGTATTTACAGTTCGTTTGAAATATTAAGTAGAATCACTGATCACGTAAGGTTTTTTTAAAAAAAGATATTTCTGAATTATAATTTCATCCTTAAAACTGAAAAGTACATAGCTTCTACCTCCATTTTTTTAGAAATTCTGAGTGTCGTGACGATTGATATTTTTATTATTAGTAAAGAATAAAGAAAATAGTAAACATGATCAATTGTTAATTAATTCTCATTCTCACATCTTATAATATTATTAAATTAGATAATCAATTATCTGTCATCATGTTTAAACAATTTGATCTGGGTTACAAATCGATGTTTAACACTGAAATTTGATAAACATTGGAATATATTTGAACCTGGTTAATCAAAAGAAACGACATTCAAATGACATTCAAGTTTGTCTTAAATTTAAATAAACAAAAAATACCCTTGAATAATGTAATTCTTTTTTTCAATATTAGTTTAATGTTTTGAGTTGCGATAATGAAATATATGTAACTAGTGTTTGTTAAAGAACTTAAATACAAGTAATTTATGTTCACAACATATTTGTTTTGGTCATCGTCACGTGAAAGATTTATAACTCTAATCAATATCATTAGTCATATGGCTGCCTTTAGAGTGTGCATCAGAGGATATAGGTATAGATACTATGTATTTAAGTATGTAGATTATTTGTGATAATATCCCTCTTTGAATTGTAATTTATCTGTCATTTAACATACTTTTACCTTCGATTCTGTTAGTTAAAAAGAGTGATAAAGAAATAATATTCATATTGACTAAAAAGAGAGACATTGAATAATATTAAAGGAGAATATTGAAAAGAACATTTTAATAGAGACTAAAGTCATTTAAAGACAAACCTTAATGAACTGGGGTGTTGCACAATTTGAATCATGCAAAATTATTATTTGTATAAATTATAAACATACATTCTAAAATGTGATAAATAATCAAACAAGATATTGTAGTTAAGGTGATCATCATCATTTTCTAAAAAGAATAAAAAAGGAATGCAACCAACATGGAGTAAAGTTCTAATTTAGTAAGGTTAGAGTTAAAACATGTTGACCTTCAATGAACTTAAAATATCGCTCCTTTTGTTTAGAGGACTATTCTGTCAACCTCAGTTTAAATTTGTTCCAGATTTTATTAAATTTTCACCGTTTACCACTGATTTTTATCTCACCTGAAACAAAACGACTTAAATTGTTGTCACACAAACAGTGTTAGTATAATAACTTTCTTAATAAAATATTTTGGAATGCAGGGATAAAAACTAAATGAAAATACTCCACGATTAAAGTTAACAACTATCATATTAACTTAGCATATGATAATTAATAGATATGTTACCTTTTCTTAGCAGCAAAAGTGGCGAAATAAATGGAATTGAAATCAGTATATTGATCACATAATATTAGTACATTAAAATATATCTTTTTATTCTCCACTTCTTTTCTTCAGGTTAAACTTGAAACAATTTTTATCAGATTTAAGGAAGATCAATGGCATTGATTCTAGTTCGATATTAAATTATTATATACATAATAATTCTTCTCTTTTTACATAGATTTTTATTCTTAAGGAGAATGGCATTCACAAACTATATATATATATATAATAAAACAAAAAATATATAAGAGGAAAGAGCATTTAACACAATTAATGGCAAAAAGTTTATTTTTCAATTTTATTAATGGTATGTGCGTATATGTACTCAATTTTTTTTCATCCCAGTATCTACGAATATTAACTTTAATATTCTATCCATTCCAGGGTAGTAGCTCCATCCATATTTCACAAGTATTATCTAAGATTTATTTGAATTACAGTTTAAACATGGTCACAAAATAATTTTACTCATCTGACTTAAATAATTTAAAACTGCTTGGGATCATTACTGAAATACGCAAAATTGTTGGCAGATAGGCAGGCATTTTATAAGTTAGAGAAATCTATATTCGATAATGCCAGACAATATCTATTCTCCATTTTACGCTAAATCTGGAAATGACAAATCTTTTTTTTTTAGTTTACTAAAGCAGATACAATTTTGGAATCCTTGTTCAGATATGGATAACTTTCTAGAGCCACAATTTTTTATTTATTATAGTTTCAATGTAATTAAAAATATTGTCTGCGTTGATAATTAACTACTCTGTCTTTACTCATATTCAAGTCAATTCTATCCAACAAGCACTGCAGAATATGGAATTATTGTTGCCTGAGTTCTTACACTATATTGAGGCTAATCTTTCAAAATCAAACTGCTGCAGTTTTTGGTCCTGTATCACTTCTCTACAATAATATCACCTTGTCTTACTTTCCAAGCTATTGTATATCTTCATAATATTTATCAAATGCTTTTATAAAACACGTTTTTCTTAACTGATACAGTAGTTTAAACCATACTGAGAATGTTTTTGAAAATAAATTAAATCCCTTTGGGATCTACTGTTATTTTTAATTATCTCTTTATTAAAAAATAATTATTTTTATTTATTCTGAAATACAAATTCAATGACTTGTTTAATGTTTTCAGAAACAAATATGATCTCTTAAAATATTACCAAGTACAATATATGTAAGTTCATAATTATGCATCAATTTATATAATACTTTTTTAAAAAATGACTGCAAATTAGTATAAATACAATAAGTATAATACTTTTAATATTGTATAGCAAATAATTATAACCTAAAACTGGCACAAATTTAGCTCTATATACTGGATTTATATATATATATACTTAGAGGTGATTTGAACACAGACTTTCAAGCTTCCTTCAGCTATCTTCCCCATTTTATACAACTGACACATGACCACCTACATGTGAAAGGGAGAAATGATCTTATATATATATATATATATATATATATATATATATATATATATATATATATATATATATATATATATATATATATTTAGGCTGAACCAGCACTCATAAGTTGGTCCAGATCATCATTTCCCACACATATATGTAATCAGTACTCAATTCATATTAAAATAGGAAATATTCAAACAGTAATGGACAAGTTTTAATCTTTTTTACTCTCCAATTGTTCAGCCATCCATATTATTGAAAATCTGATGATGGAGTCCTCAAAGCTTTTGTTGACACCAATATTGTTGTCATACCCATGTTGACTTTAAGTCACTCTGACCTCATATATGTAGGATCTTAGTATGTCCATTTAAATACTCAGAAGAGGGTGGAGAATATTGAAGCCTGTTAATTTGAAGATTTGCTATCTTAATATAAACTGAGCACTGATTAAATATATATATGGAAAATGATCTGAGCTCGTTCAACACAAAATATGTATATTGGAGATCATGATGTTATAATGTGTGGCAGTTGTATAAGATAGAATGGAAAGCTAAAGAAAGCTTGGATGTAGGGATTCAATTTTTTTTCTAATTACATCTAAAATTAAGCATATACATTATACTTGTATTCAAATATAATATATACACACACACAATTCAACTTTTTTCACTTAAATTATACGGATTGGTTTCGCAATATAAGCTGCTTGATGATGTACATTACAGTTATCTATTTAATATTTTGGCATTCAATTTATTTTTGAATTATATGTCTACATTACAGATTTTCAAAATGTATGTGTTTGAACTCATATTCTTTCTAATACTCAATTAATTAACCATTTATTTCCCTCATAAGTTTATTTACTATTTACCTTGGTTATGCAAAGAATTTTCATATATTTACATAAAGTGCCATTAATATGTTATTTGTTTACTATTTTCTTGCATTTCTCTTCTTGTTTTGGGACTACATCCTATCTGCATGGAATGGCAAAAAATAGAATTGAAATAACTTCATTGGTTCAATGGTAGTTATTCAGAAAGGCTGATTCCGTAGATTTTTATTCAGGATTACATATAAGTGCTCTGCTTTACAGCTGTAGTAATTTCTTCTGGATCTTTATTCATGATAAGAAAGCATCTACATCTCCCATGGTAATTTTATTCTTTTAATAAAAATACATTAACCAATTAGATCTGAATATTTATTTTTAAATATACACAAAAATGTTTTTGAGAGAGGATTGTTTGTGCGAAATGTCTGCTTAACAGGTTAACCCTCTCATGTCAGACGATGCACTGTGACTTCTCTTTATATAGAATCAGGAATGACTCAACCACTATGTCCTGCTTCCCTTTCCACTCCCCACTTTAAGTTTTCCCATATTCTTTACTATCCTGCTCTTTCCTATTTCCATAACTTAATCTTTGCCAACCTCATGACCTTTATATCTAAATTTCCCTTATTTGTCCCAAACCAAGCACAAAAAACAATAATCCACTTTCTGTATAATCACTTTGTTTATATTTATTCTTCCACAACACTATTTGTACCCTTTCTGCTTTCAGGCATTTACATTCTGTTAATAGATGCCTAATATTTTCTATGCCTTCCTTACACAACTTGCAGACTAAATGACCCACATTTTTCCATTTATCTGTATATTCCCTTGTTGGTAAAAATCATGTTCCAACTTTAAACAGTAAACTACTTTTCTTGTTGTTATCATAAATTAACTTGCATTCAATATTCGTTTATTTATATATATATATATATATATATATATATATATAAATAAACGAATATTGAATATATATATATATATATATATATATATATATATATATATTACTCTCCATACTAGTTCTCCAACTTCCTATTCTTTATTAACACATCTATTCTTCTATCCTACTCCTTACCACTATAACACTCAAAAATTCTCTGAACACTGTCATCCCAACTTTTGTGTAAGTATACTGACATAAATTCTTTATCCAAATCTTATGCATACCATACTACCTTTCTCACTCATCTTATTGCCTTTCCTTTACTAATAACCCAATTAAATAATATTTTGGTTATTCTCTTATTATCCATAACCTGCAATCTACCGAATATTTTTATTTTTGCTTTTTGTGTCTCTCATATAAAAACCTGACCATCTCATTTCTCCTTGGATTGCCTCTTTTGCTGGCCGCACATCTGCATCTGATACAGGTATTCCTACTTCTCCATTTGTATTTTTTTTAAATAATCTAATACCACTTTCTTAACACATAACACATCATTACCATATGTTAATGCTGCTACAGCCACTTCTTTTTATACAATTTTAGCTTTATTATAGTTATTATATAAAAACACTATTGATTCTTTTCTCAGTCCTTTTATTTTCTTTGCTCTTTTATCAATTTTGTCTCCCATTTATCCAAGCAATTTCTCTGATTACTTAAGGTGATTCACTGTTATACTTATTCACCACATTTAACTTTATATCCCCAAATAAAAATTGTTTGTCTTTCTTTTTCTCCAGTATTAATCATCATTACTTTTGATTTTTCTTCAGTAAATTTAATCCCCATCTATTTACCTATCCTTGTGCATGTCCTCAACATACTTCCATATCTTGTCTTTTTGTCTGTGCACAAGAAGACATTATCTGCTAATAAAAACCCGATAATGTACATACACTCCCTTAGCACATATTAATGGTACCTCTATCTTTTTCTCAATCTTCCTATTGCTCTCTCCATTTCCCTCAAATACAACAAAAACAAAATAAATGACATAGGGCTTCCTTGTCTTAATCCCACCCCATTATTTTCATTTAATCTCTTAATAATATTCACTAAAGCTCCATCCATTCTCATATTTACTAAACTTATCTATGATCTATTTCCTCTGTCATATGCCTTCTTTATACCTCTTAAAACCATATATAACTGTCTATTATATATATATATATATATATATATATATATATAAAAGTTTTGTAACTACAAATAAACTACCTCCTATACACCTATCCGATTGAAAACATCATTGCATTTCTCTTACTATATTATTTTCTTCCATCCATTTTGCCACCTTTCCAGCCATCATATGTGCAAAAACTTTATATAAAATTGACATTACTGCTATAGGTCTATAATTTCTTAAGTTTCTATGATATTTTCACTTTCTTTACTCTTGTATTACTCCATCTATCCAGAAAATTTATCTTCTGTGCCATCTTATTACAGCATGATATTTTTAATTTTACCATACATCCTAAATCCATTACCACCTATTCTGCCCATACATCCAAACCTCTTGCCTTTCCACTTTTCAAATTTTTCCCTGCCTCATTGAGTTCATTTTCTGTAAGCCTAATATTTCCATTACTATATGCTTTCATGTCTGTTATCACTCTGTCCTTCACATCTAATAACTTTTCTATATCCATTACATAATTATTTACAATTGTCTCTAATTCTTCTCTAAAGCTACATTCTGTTCCCTTCTCATCTAGTAATACTATTTCTTTCTCCCCTACATTCCTTCTTTTAATGTAATACCAAAATGTTTTATTCCCATCTCTTCAACTTTTATTAATATCCTCCAACAATTTACTATTCAATTTCATTCTCTCTATACAATTATCTATTTTAGCCAATTTCTTTTTTGAAATACTTTTCCATTAACATAAACATCTTTTTCACTTTCTTTGTTCTTAATATCACACTTATATTCTCTGCATTTTTCTTCTCTTTTACACTTTTACTAACTCTATTTCCTATTAGTTTTATTCTTCTAAATATTCTCACTTAAAACCCTATTTGCTCCTTTTTATACTTCTTGACACTAGTTTTTATTGATAATGACAATTATAGTTTTATATTAATCTCTGACCCACTCTTCCATGGTTTCTTCAACTTTTATTTTATATTCTTCTAACTTATTCTTATCATTCATTCTACATCCACATCTTTCACTATCTATTCTACTTTTATTACTATTTTGCATCACATTATTAACCATTTCTATTATAAAAAAATTAGTATCACTAGGACATACTCTCTCTTCATTATCAAACACTTTAATTTTTTATACATTATTCATTCCCTCTTTATCTATTAATGCATAATCTATTGTGTGAAATATATTATTTCTAGCCCATGTGTATTGTCCCTCATAAATATTTGACAAATGTTCAAATTCACTCTCTGACAAAAATTCTTCAAAAGCTATTCATTCTTGCTATCTAGATCATCAACTTCTTCAATAAGCCCATTCATATCCATATTCTGATACATTCTATAGTTCTGTCTGTTGAGAGTTTTGGGAAAAGCTCAAACTTCCTGTTTTATAAAATATTTATTTTATACGGAAACTCAATAAATTGGATTTGATTTCATTTTAATTTAATTTTATGAGTGAACAATATTTTAAACCATAACTTTTGACTGTTTTGAATAATTAAAAATCGATCTCTAAATATAAAAATGTGTTATAAACATCATAATAGACACTTACAATTATCTTTTTTTCTGACAAAAATAAAGGTAGTTGTATAAAATCTAAAATTTTCTGCTTTAAAATCTGCTATTTTCTTTTGAAAATTACAATATTTTATACGATTTTAATGATACAATAGGCATTTTCCCCTTATATTATCATGTCTATTAACTTCTATTTTTAAAAATAAAACATAAGTGTATAAATTAAAGGTTTTTCTGTGAATTTCTTTATAATAATCAATTAATTAATGTGTAAACATATTCAAAAATACATTAGGAACAAACAAAAAAATATTTTAAATTACACTTCAAAATCTTCATGTGATATTAGATCTAAAGAGTGTGAACATCATTTGAAGTATTTTCTTTTGACAAAAAAGGAATATATTTTAATCTTAGCTACAGTTCTTAAGATGCTGACATCTTCAGGTTTTTTTCCAACTTAATATCAATAAAAATATTACAATAAAATCCATTTTTTGAAAAATGATGCACATATTTTATCACTCAGGATAATGTTAATACTATGATCTAAAGTTAAAGAACACCACTTTTTCTGAAAAAAACCTTTTAATAATTTTTCATGAAGATAGCAGTTTACAAGTTAATAAAATATTTTTTCCTTAAATAAAAATGAGTGCAAAAAAAAATAACATAGGTGTTTTTTTTAATTTTTTATCAAATAAATATATCATTTTATTGTTATTAAGAATGATAAATATTTAGCAAGTTTTATTTATTTTGAAATAACTATTATTGAGTACAATCTTTATGTGAGATATGTGAAATGTATATCCATCTCTTAATTTTTTCCTGTATTTGAGAAATAAATTTTCTCTTTGCAAAATGGACAATATAAAAATGATTTAATAAAAAGATTCTTAGAAGTGATATTTATTTTTTACAGAGGTGAATCATAATTAGTGCAAACTGTTATAATAATGAATATAACGATGATTAATTATTATATACAAACTCTCTTAAACTGCCATCTACTTTCACTAAATTTAATTTAGTAAGTAATTAAGTGAAAATGTTTATGTAGATCGTAAAATTGTGTATAATAGATAATCACCATTATATTCATATATATATATATATATATATATATATATATATATATATATATATATATATATATAATGATTTAATAACAGTTTTTGTTTTTCCATTTAGCATAGAAAAAACATGTGAGTTTACCTTCAATTTTGATTTTGAAAGTGGTAAGAGACTTCATGAGGAGAAAACCAAAATAAATGAAAATTAATGAGTGCATTTTATAAATAGAATGTCTATAATTAATTTACAATTTACTAACGTTAAAATTATTGAATCTTGAGATATGACCTGATGATGTTAACTTCAGCTATATTTCAATTTAAATGGTTTCAGTTGAAAAAGACTAAAAAATTATCTAAAAGTACTTTTGTGATTTGTTATAGTTTTTAAATGTATATAGTCACCATTGTAATTCAATATATATATATATATATATATATATATATAATTAGATATATATATATATATATATATATATATAGAGAGAGAGAGAGAGAGAGAGTGTAAATAGATTGGTATATGTAGTTGTTTAGATGGATAGATAGATAGATAGATAGATAGATAGATAGATAGATAGATAGATAGATAGATAGATAGATAGATAGATAGATAGATAGATAGATAGATAGATAGATAGATAGATAGATAGATAGATAGATAGATAGATAGATAGATAGATAGATAGATAGATAGATAGATAGATAGATAGATAGATAGATAGATAGATAGATAGATAGATAGATAGATAGATAGATAGATAGATAGATAGATAGATAGATAGATAGATAGATAGATAGATAGATAGATAGATAGATAGATAGATAGATAGATAGATAGATAGATAGATAGATAGATAGATGGATATTCACTATTTTCCAATAAATAAAACTTATTTTAAGATAAAAGTACATACTGATGCAAGTTTTATTGAAAAAAATGTGTCAACCTTGTTGTTTTCATTACTTCATATAAAAGAAATGAGATTTGTAATGTTCCAAATAGCTATGAGATTTATTTTATAAAGAAAATCTTTTTAGGACTAATATTTTATATTCATAAAGATTTAAGTGTACTTAACTTTTTTGAAAATTAATTTTATGCAGAAATATTTTTTTATTAAAACAATTTACTAATAAAATTGGATTTGATGTTTAGAGGTTTAAAAATAATTTCTTTATGGACTTTACTTGAATTACATGCAACAATACACTTTTTTTATTATGAAATTTATTTTTAGTGGTAGATCATTACACATTTAAATGGTTTGCTTTCATTCTTCTCTCATTTTTTTTTTTGAAAGATCCTAATAGGAACTGGTCATATTTGCAACATTTTATTTTTTACAATTAAATTTTTATTTCATATCATAAATTGATAGTCTTTA
Source organism: Epiperipatus broadwayi (assembly GCA_028023455.1). Lineage (NCBI taxonomy): Eukaryota > Metazoa > Onychophora > Udeonychophora > Euonychophora > Peripatidae > Epiperipatus > Epiperipatus broadwayi. Next base: position 86,406 of record JAQFVV010000548.1, on the reverse strand, counting down.
CAATATTTCTTGCCAATATGAGCTTACAAATAAAAGCCTTTCTAAAAGTTAATATTTGAACTTTGCAAAATAGAAAAATAAAGTAATTGAACAATATTTAATTGGAACAATATTTAATGGTAACAATAGTATTTTAGTGTATTTGATTGTAGCATTGGCTATTCATAAAAAATATGTAATGAAACATTTCTTATTTGAATTCCAATTTTAAAATGAAAACTGATTATGATGATGATTGGTTCTACGAATAATCCAGTTTCTGACCAATCATGTGTTTACTGAATTAAAGTTTTGTCATTTGTGCTTATTGGATTAAAGTTGTGCTATTCTGTTTAAACATAATGATCTCAGCCTATATTGACATCATTTTTCTTTGAATAGCATAATAATATGTCAACATCAACACTTTTGATTAGACATATGATAATACATATAAATCAGGATTTCATTTATAATTCTAATTAAAAATGTGTACTTATGATATTCCTATGGCAACAATCATTCCAAATCATCTATGTCTCTAAGATAGTAGAAAGCACAGTCAACCCTTTGACTATATTTTAGGCTGGCAGTGTATTTATAATCCTAATCCCCACAGCTCATGCTCTTCATAGTTCATTTTATTAACTGTTGCTGTAAGATTTTTAAGTAGAATTAAGAAATGGAATCCTCATTTATTGAATAATTGCCCAAAATATTATGATTATATGAAATCATTAGTTAGAAGCACTATTTAAAGGAATAACTATTTCTAAAGAAAAAAGCCCTATAATATAAAAAGTCAAAGTTAGAAAAAGATTATAGAAAGAAAGAAAATGAATTAAAAACCGAAATGAAAAAATAAAGGAGAAAGTATAATTCTATTGCATGTAATTTTATTGTCATAGAAAATGCAATGTATTGACTGAAGGCATGAGAAAGTCGGATTATCTATTCCTGCAATAAGTCAATTGATTAAAGTCAATACCAAAAATGAAAATGGGAGAAGAAATACAAATGCTAATAAAGATTACAAATTTAACTGTTAGTTGTTAATAATAATTACTAGTAGAGTGCATTTAAAAAATGACATTTATTTTTATAACTATGAATAAAGTATATTTACTGAACTATTTTTTGACTTACATTAATACTTTTAAGCCATTTTTAACTTTTACATATTTTTTTTTAATCATTAACCGTTAAATTATTTTACTTCAGATTGCTTTTATTTACTGAATACATATCTATATATTTTGTTGTGTAGTGACAGTTTGTTCACTTTAATTTATTTATTAATTCTTATAAATGGATTTTCAAATTGTATAAGAAAAAAGACATTTTTAAATTATATTTAACAACAAAAACTGTATATTATCTTTTTTTTTAATTGAGTATATATTGTAAATATACATTTTCTTCCTTTAATGGTACATTTATCTAATGAAATATATATAAACATATAATTCAAGACAGATAAGAAGAGTAGAAGAAAAATATTTAAATTGTCGTGAATTTTTATTACAATTTATAGTAATTTTAGTAATTTGATAGTAGTAATTTTAGTAATTTGATAGTGACTATAATCTATATATTTATATAGCATGTTATGGGAATTAACGTATTCATTTTATAGTTATAGGCTAGTGATAATGGCTTTATGTCAGTAATTAAAATCATTTTCAACAATTTGTTTATTATATATTGCTTAAAAATTTAATTAAACCCTGATTTATTTATTGTATATATATATATATACACATTTGTTACAATTTGTATTTATGTTCTATATTGTAACGTGATATACCGTTTTCCATATATATATATCTTATGCATATATAAAACCATTTGTAAAATTGCGTGTATGTATATAATGATACATGTATATGCGTATGTGTTTAAAAAAATATTTGTTCTGGAAAGAATTTCAAAAATTATTCCATTTTATCGCCCAGCATATTTATGAGCATCAATTTATGATCTCAAGCGCCAATCCTATATTATTATAAGAATTATGCTGGGAGAGCTGGAATACCAATATGGAAATGCCTTGGACTAGCTCTACTCAGGGTGGGTGATTAATGAATCGATGGAAATCTACGAGGGAGGAGGTTACTATACTATTCTAAATTCTTTCTACTTTTATAAAAACAGACCTAAATAAACAATACCAATAAACGTTCATTTCATTTTTAAATTTGTACATTTTTATTTTACCATGATTAAATATTCTGTGCTCTTTATTTTAAGAAAAATGCATGCATACACATACTGCTTAGATATTTAAAAAACGACATGAATAAAACATATATCAGTTCATACAATAAGAAAAATCATTTCCTTTTCTTTGATTCTTTCCTTTTTTTTTAAGTTTTTGCATATCGTTCATGATAATAAAGTTTGTAAAGAAAGCTTGTGAAAAATTAAAAGAAATAGACGATATCTGGAACACTAATTATATATTGCTGAATGTGTATGTACCTGAACTTCTTTTCTTCATCAGGGAAAATGATGGATTATTAAAAGTGAAAATTTTCATTTCGTTTTGACTTCTTTTTATAGCACTTATATAATGGTGATGAAATTGAATTATTTATTCCGGCTGTTCTATATTTTTGCTTGTTGATTCCATTCCTTTTTTTTTTGTTTGTTTAGACTTTGGATCAATTTGTTTCTATCTTCGATAGTTACTTTTCCTGCAGCCACCTTTGGACCTTCATGGAGCAGGATTGCATTGCCTGGCATGCTTACACTTTCTTAAGCCAGCTTACCCACCATTCTACCCTGCATTTCTCTCCACAAATCTCTCTCACAGCACTCCTTACAAAAATCCCCAATAGACTGAATCCTTTTTAGCAAGTTCTGCCGCTCAAAAATCCGGATTCTTTTTGAACAAAACTTTTTGCACCTCTGAATCTAATTTTGTTCTTCTTTTGTTTTCATCGAAATTCTTTTGATTCTAAACTTAAATCTCACTAATTAAATTCCTTAGATATCGATCAAGTAATCTTTGATATCTTTTTTTCCATTTAACTTTTCCAAAATGAAATTGAAAAGTTTCAGTCTTGAAAAATAAAGTATATTTCCATAACTGCATTTATACTTTTTTATATATATTATTCTATCTAGCAAAATATATACATGCGTCTTCAAAAAAAAAAAAACACAAGCACACATACCCCCCCTCTTCTGTTTATTTTAACCTTTTTTAATCCCTATTTAGAATTATACATTTCTATACTAAAAAGAAAATATAAATATCAAAAAGAAATAAATTTAATTAATTGGGCTATATTGATGCATATATAGGGAATTTTACTTTTTGAAACAAGGATCAAACTCAGCCCTGTTTCAATTCCCCCCCTCTCAGAAGCCTTTAAATATGGTCCATGTGTTTGAATGGCTTATGTCTAAACAAATAAAACTATATATATATATATGTCCTAACATCAATTTTATCTGAGTTTCATTATGTAACTATAAAAAATAAGAGTGAGCGACCATCGACCTAACGATATATTCTGGGTCTGACCACAACTCACGAGCATACAACATGCTATGAAAGAATATAGCTAACTTGACCCTGACCTGCTTGGTTAGACGACAACAAAATAACAAAAAAAAATGTAAAAGAAAAAATTTCCTTTTTTTTTTTAACGAGAAGACATTTCCTAATCACACTCTGCTGCTTCCAAGTCTTAGGGGTGTGGGTAACTAGGACAAATGCCTGATTCTTATTCAGAATTTTCCAACCATGTCAGGAATAAAAAGCAGCTATACACAGAATGCAACACTACACATGCCCGATCCAGCAGCCAACCCCATATTTCACTGTCAGACTTAGACCACCTTCCTCCCAAAGCTTCACAGCCACAATTTATTTATTCTCTATACTTACAAACTGGAAAACACACATATAAACCATTACTTTATATTCATCAATATATATAACTGCCCCTATAATGACTACAATAAATATTGAACCCACAACCAAAAAATAAAAAAAATAATTAAAAAAAAATCTTTCAGGCGTACTTTTCCTCCCCTGAAGCACCATGCTGCATACTTAACATTCCTAACTAACCAATCCACTCCATTGTCTATTGTCTGATTTCTCTTACTTTAAAATTCAATAAACTAAATTTTAACATTTCAGTATTTTTTTTCCATTTTTTTTTAAATTTTTCAATATATATCTGTGTATTTAGTTTTCTTTTTATGCTTAACCCCTACACTCCATCCCTATACTTTCCACTCTTCGAAAGCCCTTTAGTTGGGTAACCATTGTAATGTGATGTACCATTTTCCATACATATATCTTATGCATATATATCTATACAAATAACTATTGTAATGTGATGTACCATTTTCCATATATATATCTTATGCATATATAAAACCATTTGTAAGATTGCATGTATGTTTATAACAATACGCGTATATTTCTTATGTGTTAAAAAATATTTGTTCTGGAAAGTATTTCGAAAATTATTCCATTTTATTGCCCAGCTTATTTATGAGAATCAATTTATGACGTCAAGTGCCAATGCTATATTACTATAAGAATTATGCTGGGAGAGCTGGAATACTAATATGTAAATGCCCTGGACTAGCTCTACTCAGGGCGGGTAATTGACGAATCAACAGAAATCTACGAGGGAAAAGGTTACTATACTTTAATATGCTTGATATACTATTCTAAATTCTTTCTACTTTTATAAAAACAGACCTAACTAAACAATACCAATAAAAGTTCATTTCATTTTTAAATTTGTACATTTTTATTTTACCATGATTAAATATTTTGTGCTCTTTATTTTAAGAAAAACTCATGCATACACATACTGCTTAGATATTTAAAAAAATCACATGAATAAAACATATATCAGTTCATACAATAAGAAAAATTCTTTTCTTTGATTCTTTCCTTTTTTAAAAAAGTTTATGCATATCATTCACAATAATGAAGTTTGTAAAGAAAGTTTGTGAAAAATTAAAAGAAACAGATGATATCTGGAACACTAATTACATATTGTTGAATTTGTGCATACCTGAATTTCTTTTCTTCACCAGGGAAAATGATGAATTATTAAAAGTGAAAAATTTCATTTGTTTTGATTCCTATTTATAGCACTTATATAATGGCGATGAAATTGAATTATTTATTCCAGCTGTCCTATATTCTTGCTTGTTGATTCCATTCCTTTTTTTTTATTTATTTAGACTTTGGATTAATTTGTTTCTATCTTCACCTTCGGACATTCATGGGGTGGGATTGCACTGCCTGGCACACTTATGCTTTTTTAAGCCATCTTGCTCACCATTCTACCCTCCATTTCTCTCCACAAATCTTTCTCGCAGCACTCCTTACAAAAATCCCCAATAGACTGAATCCTTTTTAGCAAGTTCTGCTGCTCAAAAATCTGGATTCTTTTTGAACAAAACTTTTCACACCTCCGAATCTAATTTTTTCTTCCTTTGTTTTCATCTAAATTCTTTTGAATCTAAACTTAAATCTCATTAATTAAATTCCTTAGATATCGATCAAGTTATGTTTGATATCTTTTTTCCATTTAACTTTTCCAAAATGAAATTGAAAAGTTTCCACCTTGAAAAATAAAGTATATTTCCATAACTGCATTTATACTTTTTTATATATATTATTCTATCTAGCAAAATATATACATGCGTCTTCAAAAAAAAAAAAACACAAGCACACATACTCCCCCCTCTTTTGTTTATTTTAACCTTTTTTTTAATATCTATTTAGATTGATAATTTTTATACTGAAAAGGAAATATAAATATGAAAAATAAATAAATTTAATTAATTGGGCTATATTGATGCATATATAGGGAATTTTACTTTTTAAAACAGGGATCGAACTCAGCCCTGTTTCAATATAGAGATATATGCACATGTGTAGGTCTGTATGGTTATACATATTTTGTTTTTATTAGTGAATATATTTGCTTATTGTTAAATGTATTTATTATTACAACAATCTGCTGTCACCAATCATCTTCAATGTATTACAGATTTCTCAGGAGTTTTTCAGTCAACTGGAAAAAAAATCGCTTTCCAAGATATTGGATTATGAAATCTATTTAGAATATTATTATAATGCATATATTAACAATGAGCAAAAATATATTCTCATGAATCCAAAACAAGTATTTAACTTCTTCTCTTTACTATTATATATATATATATATATATATATATATATACTGTAACCAGTTGGATTACATAGCACATACTAATATAGTGTGCTTGTGTAAATATATATATATGAAAACAAAAAACAAGTTAAAAACTTGCTAACGCTTGTATTTATGTCAACAGATGGTGTTCTACCAAAAACACCATCAAGTGTATGTTTACATAAACGTCAGAGCATGCATTCACTATCTCTAACTTTAATTCCACTTTCAGATCATGATTTCAAGCTATTTGCTATCATCAGTGAAAGACAGGAATTTTAGAAACTAGATCTAAACACAAACTCTGAGCGTTTATGAAACAGTTTCTATTCAGCTTCCAAGCATGAATATTTTAGACATGTAATGTCTTCAAACTCAGCATAGCAAGCCACATAGCTATATGGGTCTGATCTCAGTTCAGCATCACCACATAGTAGAAGCCTCTGCAATATATATATATCATTGCTAGAAAGACCTCAAAAGTACATTTATGAAAAACAAAAAAACAAGTTAAAAACTTGCTAACGCTTGTATTTATGTCAACAGATAGCATTCTACCAAAAACAACGTCAAGCGTATGTTTACATAAACGTCAGAGCATGCATTCACTATCTCTAACTTTAATTCCACTTTCAGATCATGCTTGATAGTGTTTTGGTAGAATGCCATCTGTTGACATAAATACAAGCATTAGCAAGTTTTTAACTTGTTTTTTGTTTTTCATAAATGTACCTTTGAGGTCTTTCTAGCAATGATATATATTGCAGAGGCTTCTACTATGTGGTGATGCTGAACTGAGATCAGACCCATATAGCTATTTGGCTTGCTATGCTGAGTTTGAAGACATTACATGTCTAAAAGATTCACGCTTGCAAGCTGAATAGAAACTATTTCATAAACGCTCAGAGTTTGTGTTTAGATCTAGTTTCTAAAATGTCTGTCTTTCACTGATGATAGCAAATAGCTTGAAATTATGATCTGAAAGTGGAATTAAAGTTAGAGATAGTGAATGCATGCTCTGACATTTATGTAAACATATGCTTGATGGTGTTTTTGGCAGAACGCCATCTGTTGACATAAATACAAGCGTTAGCAAGTTTTTAACTTGTTTTTTTGTTTTTCATGAATGTACCTTTGAGGACTTTCTAGCAATGATATATATTGCAGAGGCTTCTACTATGTGCTGATGCTGAACTGAGATCAGACCCATATAGCTATGTGGCTTGCTATGCTGAGTTTGAAGACATTACATGTCTAAAAGATTCATGCTTGGAAGCTGAATAGAAACTGTTTCATAAATGCTCAGAGTTTGTGTTTAGATCTAGTTTCTAAAATTCCTGTCTTTCACTGATGATAGCAAATACCTTGAAATCATGATCTGAAAGTGGAATTAAATATAGAGATAATGAATGCATGCTCTGATGTTCATGTAAACATATGCTTGATGGTGTTTTAGATAGAATGCCATCTGTTGACATATATAAATAATTAAAAGGGAAACTAGAAATAAACACTGACAAAAAATATAGTAGATATTTTCTACATTCATTGAAATAAAAAATAAATAAATAATAAATAATAACTCTGATTTAAAATATTGTTTTATAAAATAAACTTTTAAAAGGACTGAATATATATATATATTTGAAAACCAGGCACTCTTTACAAACCTGGGAGCTTAATTGTAAGTATAGATTTGAACTCAGATTTTCAAGCACCCTTCAACTATCCACACTATATTATACAACTGATACACATGACCACACACATGTAGAAAAGATTAATAATCACCAATATATGTATTTCGTGCTAAACCAGCACTCATCAGTTTGTCCAGACTATCACCTCTCACACATATATATAATCAATGCTCAGTTTATATTAAGATAGCAAATCTTCATACTTTAATGGAAAGGCTCCACTACAACCTCCAACTTTTCAGCCATCCATATCATTGAAAATCTGATGATGAAAACTCAAATCCCATGCTAATGCTAATATTATTGCCATGCCCATGTTGACCTGAAGTCACTCGGACCCCTCATGTATAGGACAGTATCCATTAAATACAAATGTTTACATATTAAGCTTGTATCCTGTCCATCCCTCTTCTATGTATTTAATGAATACTGTCCTATACATGAGGGGTCAGAGTGACTTCAGGTCAACATGGGCATGACAATAATATTATCATTATCATGGGATTTGAGTTTTCATCATCAGATTTTCAATGATATGGATGGCTGAAAAGTTGGAGGTTGTAGTGGATTGAAGCCTTTCCATTAAAGTATGAAGATTTGCTATCTTAATATAAACTGAGCATTGATTATATATATATATATGAGAGATGATAGTCTGGACCAACTGATGAGTGCTGGTTTAGCATGAAATATGTATATTGGTGATTATTAATATTTTCTACATGTGTGTGGTCATGTGTATAAGTTGTATAAGATAGTGTGGATAGTTGAAGGGTGCTTGACAATCTGAGTTCAAATCATATATATATATATATATATATATTGTATTTTTATTATTATTCTGATTGTGAAATGTAAAAATGCAATACTTGTTTTGGAAATTTTTTTAATTAATTAAAACATCTATGTTTTCAAAGGGATTAGAGAGATAAAAGTAAAAACTCTGTTTTCAATCAAGATGTTATTATCACCTTAAATGATTTTATAAAAGGGCTGATAACAAAATTAGCTTTAGTCTGGATGGAGATTTTTGATGAGAAGAGTCTGGGTAATAATTTTTGGAAGAACGGTCAACTAAAACATTGGTTACAATATTTTGTTTGCAACATGATGAAGTGTGGCAGTTGGTTTTAGCTGACCATAGAATTTGCAGAATAGCTACAATAAACTAACTGATCTAGCTGAAGGCAAGATAGAAGACTGTTTTTCTTTACAGGAGTTTGAATTTACATTGAGAAAAAATATGCACTTCTTTGTGTAGAAATTCATAGCCTTAAACATGGAGGATGGTTGCTTGCCTGAAACCTATCAAACCAAGACAGCTGCTTGCCTGGAATAATCCTAGATATAAAGAGACCAACTACAGATCAATATTGTACATGTATTTTATACTTTTACCTGATAATGACAACAAACATGGATTATATTTTTCTAATGGACCAAAAGAACCAGCTTGCTAAATGAATATATATATATATATATATATGCTGACTATCTTGGAACAAAAGAACCAGCTTGCTAAATGAATATATATATATATATATATATATATATATTCATATATATATTTAGATAGTCAGCATATACATATATATATATATATATATATATATATATATATATATGCTGACTATCTAAAGGCAGAAAAGCCAGATAAACATATATACAGCTGTGGTGAGTAGAATTATATACAATAATGAATTTTTAAATAATTTCTTTAGTAAAATGACATTTTAAAATTGATGCATGAATTTGTACTTTTTATGTTTATGGTTGGTGTATAGTTAAGCAAGGCTGCCTGGATGCAGTGTGTTCTTGATGCTTCAAAGTATAGGTTCAGCATTGTCTGTACCTAGATGCTGAGCTCCCAGAGTAGTCCAGCAGTGTATATATAGGCCTCATGAATAGACCTTGGTCTCATAAATAGAGCTCATCTAAAGCCCCTAAGACTCACAAGCGATGAGCAGGGCTGGCTTAGTGCCTGATATTTTTTTCTGGATACTATTCCTTGTGGATGATCTGTCTAGGTACTTAGAAGCGGAAGTGCTTAAAAAAGAGGTATTTTCTCACAACATCATGGAACATTGTGTACTTAGTTCATGCTTGGCTATCTACTTATCGTAACATGAAGAGCTGCAGTTGACGTATTCACTTTTCCTCTCTCACCTTGCCTACTTCATCAGCATTAACTAATCAAGCAGAAATACATTTTGAAATTTATATTTTCTTAATTCTATAAAATGATTTTATCTTTCATTTATTGAGAAAAAAAGGAGAAAGAGATTTTAAATCAGTCAACAATCATCTGTTAAAAATTTGATAGTCCTATTTTGAGGAAAAAAGACTATTCAGCAAAAAGAATTAAATTGCGAGAAGAATCTGTAATAATTTTATTGTGATAAATACTAATGTTATGTAGATAAATTATTATGTCACACATTTGTGCAAATTATATATATATATATATATATTTGTGCAAATTATATATATATATATATATATATATGTGCATTTTAGTAAACCTATTATGTAAAATGTATATCATTTAACTGAAACTTTAATCATTAGTGAGTTTTATGTTTTAAGATTTTGATAATTATTTTGTAGCGAGTCAAATAGGTTAATTCACATACACATGTGTATATGTGCGTATGTTGTCAATTATAACACATATGTAAATTTTAATCATTTTTTGTTGTTATTTAATATCAATTGAAATCGATTAATTGTATAAGAGAAATCATGCGTCTGTGCAGCCATATAGGTAAATCCTTGTAACAATTTAAATTTTGAATAGTAATTATGTAAATCACCAATGTGATAATTGTTTTTCTTGTATAAGACTTAATTTATATGTATAGCCACATAGACCTTAATTTAAATTCGTTTTTATTGTTATTAATAAACTTATTTAATTGTTAAAATTGTTTCCATCATCTCTTGGTCACATACGGTAATAGAACTTGTGTTCTCTGAGCTAGATTCATGCATGGGATGAATAAATAAATGGGGATGTGAATTTAGTGCTTTTGGGGCATCTAGCAATGATCAATCATTATCCTGTTTGGCAAATAAGATTATATTCTTTAAAGCCCAAGCACTATATTTTATTTTACATTAGTCTTATTAGAAGTTAAGTTTATAGTTGACTAATACATTAATGGTACTAAGTGGCCAGAGCATTGATTATGATCATCTAATTTTAATATCACAGAATTATTGTTTAGATTTTCTGATGGATGAGCATTTAGTTTGTGCCTCTGAATTAATGGCTAAATAATTGCCTAAGCTGGAAAAGGCTCAGTAGTTAGCCTGTTCTACAGAAGACTCATTTCCAATCCAGTCACAAGGTTGACTGTTGATTTTATTCTGATTTATTGTACAGATTTTATTATATTTTTTTGGATCATTGATGATGATGGATGGTTATTTATTTTGAGTATTACTTATAATTACTTTTATTTATAATGATGGTTAATATAGTTAATTATGCTTTTAGTAGCTGGCTGATCTCTCAATAATCATGGAGATTCTCTAACCTCATTTTATTATTAAATCTGTCATTACTTATTATACTCTGTAAATTATTGATTTGCATTTACTGGGGTTGATGATGTTTTTCCATCACCCAGTTCAATCTTTTCTTTGCATTTCCACTACCACCATTCCGTTACCCAGTATATATATATATATATATATATATATATATATATATATATATATATATATATATATATATATATATATATATTATATTGTGCCATTACAATTTAGTCACTAGCTAAATTTATAGTAATGTGCATGTAGAAAAGGTAAACCAAAATCATCATCACATTTTTATATAATCATAAAGGAAGTTGTAGGGCATCCAAGTTTAAACCCTACAAGGTCCAGTTCTAAAAGCTTTAAACAGAGAAAGAGTGGGACAACAATTATATGCTTTACTTGTTTGTGTGTTAATAAATCTCAAAAAGAGCAGTACACACATTTAATATTTAAAATTTTAATTTTTCTTTAAAAAAGCAAAGTTATAATGCATACGTATAGGCAATGTATGTGTAAACTATTTAATTGTTTTATATTTCAAATATTCAACATTTTAACTTTCTTTAAAACTAACCTATGCTTGATCAATTCTAATATCTTATTCTATACTTCTATTTTGCTTTTCTTTAAATGTAATTGGAATTTAAAAGTTACAGATTTAATTTTAAATAATAGGGTTATAATTACTAAGCTAGCAATTATATTATTTAATGTTAGTTTATGAATGATTTGAAATAATGAAGGATGTGTGTACCTTACATACAGAAATTTACATTTATTAAATATTGAAAGAAAAGGAAGGATTAAATCTGTCAAATTATTTTTTTTGTACAATTTTATGTTAAAAGAGGAAATCTGTTTAATCAGATATCTATCTTTGTAGCAATTTTGTTTTTTATGATTGTTTGTTACTTTGGGAGCTTAATTTGGGTGGGAACTCTAATTTTGAAATTGTCTTATCTTAAGATCTAAAGAAGGAAGCTCAAAGATTTGAAATGTTACCTAGATGTAAAAAAAAAAGAAAGGAAATAAGGATTAAGTCTATTTTTTTAAAACAAAAGTGTCTGGAAAAAGGATTAAACTTTTCAGTTGAAAAATAATTTAGTTGAAAATAAATTAGAGATCTAATTAAAACAAATTTGTCCAAAAATAGCAAGTGATGCTATCTCTGATTGGTTAAGTTAGCTAAAAATTGGATATAAAAAGCTGTCTGGAATTATTATTATTATTGTGATTATGATTCAGATTATTAAACTATTAAATTGAATGTTGAAAATATAAGAAATGGCTGGCTAGAAAAATTATATGTATGTCCCATCTTTGCCGGACCATCTGGGGGAAGCTGCACATCACATAGGAAAGAAAAGATTTTGTGTCTAAAATAATATTCTACACCTTTCAACTGACCAGAGAAATCAGATGTTTTTAATAGAAGGAAGAAAGCATTCACCTGCATTCAAAGAAGATGAATTAATATACTGATAAATATTAATCATCAAGTCCAATTAATTGTTACAACAACTGATTTTAAACTCAAAAAAATTTATAAATGTGAAAACAACTGCTGTATTTCATCCACATGCTTGACAGGAAGAGAAGAAAAATTAATATAATGATTTCCAAATTATCCACTAAAGCAAATAACCTCAATAGAGTCATCATCATCAAATAGTTATACACCTCAAGAAAGAGATTGTTCCCACATAAAATGGAAATGGTAGCTGCAGAAATATAGACATTATACAAGACAAGTTTGAACCCTTGGAAATTCGCCACAAACAAAAGATCGGTAATATGACTTTTTATATCTATTTTCTTTATGATATCAGAGTCTTAATAAGCATTTTAGCAATAAAGTGGTATATTTTATTTAAAGAACTTTTAAAGACTATTCAGATCGATTAAAAACAAGAATGTCTTACTAATAATAACTTTGAGCTTCATAAATTATCTTGAATGTATCAAAATTATTTGTTTATTAATTTTACAGTTATGAAAAATATTAATGTGTAAAACAATTTTTTTTATGGTATTATGATTTTAGTTTTAACTAATATATTATTATTATTTTGGTTTTAAATAATATTTTGTTATTATGGGATAAAACACGCACATACATAATAATATTTTTATATGTGTATAATTGCGAGTGAATGTGAAATAATAAGTAGTATTAGAATATTAAATTATTTTGTTTCAAGTTAAGTATAGCATTTCAGAGGTAGAAGAGAGGGGGAGACAATAATTTAAAACTTGTTTCTAAAACATGCTCTTTCAATTCTATTAACATTTTTTTTAACATTTTTTTTTAACTTTCTACTTACATGTTAGATTTATAAAGTATGTGTGCTAATGAGCAGATAATATTTTTTGAAATACTTTTCTCATGGAGTGAAAATCATGGTCAAGGTGACATCCAACTTAATACAATATACATTTGAAGGGAAAGGGGGAAGAACTTGAAATTAATCTGAGGATTGTTGTATAAACAATTATTATTGTTATTATTATTCATGTCAATTTTCATGTTTATCTACAAATTTTTATGTATATGTTAGAAATGCAGTAATAAATATTAGTTTGTTTTATTAAACGAGGCATATATATTTCATTAAGTATAGTCTTTGTTAAGTGTGATTATTCATCATCAATGGTTGAATATTAGTTATTTAAGATATAAGTAAGTTTGCTAAAATTAAGCAATAATTATGAATTTCTTTATAAAAATTAGTTTTAGGTTTAGGCTTAGTCCTAAAGCTGTAGTTGAAACCCTTGTCATTATCATTTTATTATTATCATCATCATCATCGTCATCAACGTTTTAATTAATGAGCTGTTTAACTGTTTAAAGGCCATAAATAAATATTGATTTTATAATATTTAGTGATTTTTTAGTATCATTATAACCACATCCCATCATCTATTTCATGCAAGGATGAGTGAATTGCCATCCTAAATTAGTTATTATAATCTGAGCTAGTAAAATTGTAAAATGTTGAAACACATTTGTTGTGCTAAGATCTAAGAAATGATTTATGTCTAATATACTCCACCTCGGTTTAAAGATGTTTTACTTTTACCTAAATATTAGTGCGTATAGTGATATGGCTCAAAAAGCAAAATCTCCCATTTTATTAAAAATAAAGTACCAAGAAGGGATTCAAACCCGGTACATGTGAAAAGGTTATTAGATATAACTGTGTCTAGATTCAAATAATCTAGTGGCGCCCTGCTAGACCATATTCACTTAGTATTTGTTTAAACATGCACTTAACATCAAACCAAGAAATGAAAGTGGATAAAATCTACTGCCTGTATACCTGAGTTATATTTTATTGAATTACTAGTGTACTCACTTCACGTGATTTCAGATACCTGAGTTATAATACTTGTTATTAATAATTTGCTTATAATTATTGATATTTGGATATTGAAAAATCCAACATTATTTTAAATATTATGATCTTATATATTGTAACCATCTATAGTTATTTGATCAACCTTTAATTTTGTTACAATGAACTCCTTTACTTAGTTATCTTTTGAACTTCTTTAACATTGTTACAATATATATATATATATATATATATATATATATATATATATATATATATATATATATATATATATATATATATATATATATATATATATATATATATATATATATATATATCATCAACCATTATCAATCCACTGCAGAATGAAGGTCTCTCTAAGTTTAATCCATCTTCTCTGATCTTTAACTTCTCGTCTCCACAACACCCCTGCACATTTTCTTATTTCATCCATCCATCTCACATGTGGTCTCTTTATGGGTCCTTTACAATCTCATGGAATCCAGTTTAAAACTTCAATGGTCCATCCATTATCATCTCTTCTAGCAATATGTCCAGCCCAACTCCATTTCAATCTTTTAATTTTTTCAATAAAGTCAGTAACACCTATTTGTTGTCTCACCCATACATTGTGTTTTTGATCTCTTCTTGGTACTTCCAACATACATCTCTCCATACTACTTTGAGTCATCTGAAGTCTCTGTATTGCTCTTCTATTAAGTGTCCAAGTCTCAGATCCATAAGTAAGACTGGTAAAACACATTTGTTAAAAACCATCTTTTTCAAACACATAGGCATATTTCCCTTTAGTATCAAGTCATTTCTACCAAAATCACTCCAGCCAAGTTTAATTCTATGATTAATTTTTTCCATTATGTTTCCATCTGTATTAATAATCTGACCAAGGTATTTGTAACTGTTAACTTCTTCTAATTCTTTATAATCAATCTTTATTTTCACATTTTGAGCAAATCGATTAAACAGTACTTTAGTCTTTTTAACATTTATCTTTAGTCCTACTTTTCTACATTCATCTTCTAACTCCTGCAACATTTCCTGCAGCTCTGAAGCATTATTTTCAAAAACAACTACATCATCTGCGAAATCTAAATGACTTAAATACTCTCCATTTACTTTCACTCCTTTAGTTTCTCATTTTAATCCACAAAATACTTCTTGCAACACTGCTGTAAAACGTTTTGAAGATATGGAATCACCTTGTCTTACACCTTTCTCAATGTTGATTTTTCCAGTATCATTATGTAATCTAATTGTTGCTGTTGCATTTTTATAAATATTCTTTAAAATATGACAATATCCTGGATCTATACCTTGATGATCCAATGCTTTAATCACTGAAGAAATGTGTATAGAATCGAATGCCTTTTCATAATCTATAAATCCAAAACATAATGACAACTCATATTCATTTGTCCTTTCTATGACTTCTCTCAATACCTGGATATGATCTATTGCACTAAAACCACTTTTAAATCCAGCTTGTTCTCTTGGTTGGTGGAAATCCAAAGTTCTCTGTAGACGAGTTGTAATTATCTTGGTAAAAATTTTATATAAAACTCATAAAAGGCTGAGAGGTCTGTAATTTCTAATATCTTCCTTATCACCTTTTTTAAATATTAATATTATTACTGCATTCTTCCAATCTTCCGGTATATCTTTATCATTTAGACATTTGGTATATAACTTTGCTAAAATTGTTTCTATTTCTTCACCTGCTTCTTTTAATATATCAATTATAATTCCATCATTTCCTGGAGCATTTCTTTTTTCATACATTTAATTGCATGTCTCACGTTCTTCATTTAAAATTCTGGGCAGTTCGGAAGATGTAATAGATATAGGAGGTACTTGTTCTTTATTACTATATAATTCTTGATAAAAATCTTCTACCAATTTCATGATGTCATCTCTATTTTTAGTAATAATTCCATCTTTTTTTCTTATTGCAGATATAAATTTCCTACCAAAACCAAAATGTTGTTTAACATTCTTGAGACTTTCTTATATCATTTTCAACTCTTTTCCGTACCATTTTACAAAATTCTAGATATTCAATTATTTTTAACGCATCATGTTTGTATATCTTCATATTCCTTCTTTTCTTCAAAAATTCTCTAGTCTCAGTAGAAATTTTATTAGTCAATTGCTGCTTTTTTCTACCAGCTATCTTTGTTGCAGTTTTTAAAAGTGTATCAGTTATTTTCATATTAATTTCATTCAAATCTGAATCATGTTCAAAATCTCCTAACACATTAAACCTATTTGTAAGTTTTAATTTAAATTCATTAGAATGTTTCTGAAGATTAGGAATATGAACAGTATATATTGTTTTTCTTAATAATTTTTGTTTCTCTAGTTTTACATTAACTCGTAACTTACACCTTACTAATCGATGATCACTTCCTGTGTTAAATTTATTAAGAACATTACAATCTTGAAATATGTATTTCCTGTTAGTCAAAATATAATTCAATTCTGCTGTAACTTCATTTGGATGCTTCCATGTCCATTTCCTTTTAACATTTTTCTCAAAAAATGAATTCATAATATAAAGTTTTTCTTTTTCTGCAAACTCCACAAGTCTATGTCCTCTCTCATTTCTATTACCATAACCAAAATTACCTACAGCAATTTCATCTTTCATTTGTCTACCAATTCTAGAATTAAAGTCTCCCATAACAATTTTAAAATGTTGTTTACTCTGACCAAAAGCGTTTTGTACATCCATATAAAAATCTTCTACTACTTCATCACTATGAGAACTTATTGGGGCATAAACCTGAATTATCTGCATTTGGTATATATATATAGACAATCCGATCAAAATGGAGTCATTGGAATTTCTATGTATTTTTATAGTTTTATTAGTGCACAATAAATTAATTAAAATGAACATGACATTTATTTTTAGAAAATTATATTTAGGTAATGGTTAAGCTTAATTTATACAAAGATTATAAATTTAGTTAGCTGCAAATCACATTACTTATATGTTTTGTAAATCATGTTTTATGAGCAACCTTGATTAAAAGATAAAATCAAAGTTAAATACCAGATACCACTGCCCTGCACTGATTTAAACTATTAATGTTAACATGGGAATGAAAATAATATTGGCATCAACGAGTAGTTTGGGTTTTCCGTAATCAGATTTTCAATGGTAAGGATGGCTGAAGAGATAAAGAATAGAGTAGACTGAAGCCTGTCCATTAAAGTTTGAAAATTTGCTTTCTTAATATAAACTGAATGCTGATTATATATGAGTGTGGGGGAGATGATAATCTGCACTAACTGATGACTACTGGTTCAGCACAAAATATTAATATTGGAGATCATTTATCTTTGCTACATGTGTTTAGTCATGGGTATCAGTTTTAGAACATAGGTGGATGAGTGAAGGTAGCTTGAAAGTTTGTGTTCAAATCCCCTATAATTATTATTGATTTGGTGTATTGTCTTATTTATAGTTATGGTACTGTTATCATGTATTAATAAGACATCACATAAGTGTTTGATCTTTCTCTTTGGTATGAATTTATTTGGGAGTAGGATTTGGATATGGATGATGATGAGATTATATTTTTATGTATTTATCTAACATTATGTGTAAGTTTCCTATATATAGAAGTTGTTAATGTATCACTAATAGTTTTAGAGACAAAAACAGCAAGAAATGAGAGTTTTCCATTTTTCTTCATTTCATAGAAAAGGTAATTAGCTAGTGTTGTCAACTTATATGTATTAAGAAATCATTCAGTTTTACTTCATTATGTGTTCAAACAACAAATATGTCATCAACCTATCTGAGTCATACACATGACTGGTATAATGATGCGTTCAACGCCTATGCTTTAACTACTTGTATGAGTAAATTGGCAAAAACATTAGGGATGGCTGATCTCATTAGAATTTTGATTACTTGTTTGCAGTTTTGACTGTTATAAGTAAAAAGATATTAAAATGACAATGTTTAGTTAAAGTAGTAATATGGTTCTATAAATTCCATCGTGTACAAACTGCATCTCATACCTCGTCTGAGTTCCATGTTAGTGAACAATGAAACAACATCAAAACTCTCACGTAAATTATTTGATGTGATTTTTAAATTATTAATAATAGAAATAAAATAAGCACTGGTTTTATATTTGATTTTATAAAAGTATTGATATATTTGATTTGATTTGCTATATAACTTGCTAAAACTTGAGTGAGTTATCCTATGGCATTAACCAGAGGATTAATGAAATGTCTACATTATGTATTTTTGATAGGCAGTAGAATTTGTAGCATATAGAGAGTTTTTCCCTAGGGATGATTTTGTTTTTATGGCACTGCCAATATGCCATTTAATAATAGGTCATTAATATTTTTTTGTTTTAATATATGCTTTATCATTTAATAGATCCAGGATTATATGTTTATATGATTATCTGTCCATGATGACAGTGGCATTACCTTTGGCTCAAGAAGCACTATTATATAGATATGTGTCTTATTGAGAAACAATTTTTCATCACAAGTGACATTACTTTTTAGAAGGTGATGATGATTTCCATAAAATATTGTACATTTCACTCCTGGCACGGTTAGCTTTTGATGAATCTATATTACAATGAGCTGTTCAATGTTGCAAATAATTTTATTCAAAAGGAATATGTGATAGTGTTAAACCAAATTTAAAACCATTTTTCAGTTTAGAAAATTCACTTTTGGAAAGATTTTGTTTTGAAAAATTAAAAACTGTTTTTAAATTAAGAGGGGTGAACTGATTTATTTTCAATAAAACAGTATAATTTTCTCTTCTGCCTATTAGTTATAAGCAGTGAATTTTGATAGTTATCTGGTCGGTAAAATCAAAAGTATTTTACAATAAAGGGTGTATTTTATTATTGAGTACAAATAAAATAATGTATTATCAATAACGTTGTTGTAGTAAATTTCTCTTAATAAAATAAAATGTTTGTACTTGTTAATTTTAAGATCTTGCCAATATTATAATTTTTACAGGAAAACTATTTTTAGAATAGTTAAGCATTGGTGGTCGAGAGGTCAGCGACAGCCGTTTTACAAGCAGTTATCCCGGGTTAGCGGGTTCACTTCCCGGCTGATGCTATGACACATGAGGAATAAAAACTAATTTTAGAATATACACAATGCCTTTATTATCTCTGCATATTAACAGAAAGGTTAAATCCCAAATCAACTTAGCTTCTTGATCAACGTTCCTTTAAATAATCGATGTTGTTTAATTATTTCTTTCTTTTTATTAATAAATTGAATATATATATAAAATACATGTACAACTTCAAATAGAAAATGAACATGAGAACAGGAAATAATAAACTCTATCTCTAGAGAATGTGTTTATACATTTTAATATGTCAAAATTGAAATTACATAAGATAAATTATGTTTCTAGTTATATTATAGAAAGAAATACATAAATTTACTCATTAACAATTTTTATTAATCGTTTATTAGGGTAGAAATTATTTACTCATGTCTGTGTTTTTGTATATATATATTGGGAAACCAAAAATCATTAATATTCTAAGGCTATACATTTTTTTCTGTACGTTTTTCTGTATTAATCTAAACAATAGCTTCTTTGTTCTGGGTTTAAATACTTATAATAACTTGAGTTCGAAATAAAATATGCCTTTTATTTCCTAAAACTCCAAAAAAAATGAGTTATTTTATTAAGTTAATAGAGAAAAAAAATTGTATAGCCTCTGGAAAGTTAATTAATAATTGGTGGTTCCCTGATAACATTAAAAAACAAAGTTGTCCCTATTTGCATTGATATAATCTCTTACTCTCTATTCTCTATCAATCTAAAAATCCATAAAAATATGTATTTCAATATATACATATTGTAATGGTAACTGTGCACAGATCAGACAACTGATGCTGCAGATAAGGAACAAAAGAGAAGCAATTGATAGTTTTAGAGTAATCTGTTAAATAAATAAACACCAATTATATAGTGATAAAATTGAGGGTGAGGAATTTAATTATATTTTATAAATCATTGCATTACAGGTATTAACAACGTTTTACTTCTACAACAGCATACTCCAAACTTTGCAATGTTCTTAGAGCTATAAGGGAGTGCTGCAAGTCGTACAGGTGGCACCAATCCTATATAATTATGAGCATGTGTTAAATAAATCAAAATATGTATTTTGACAGTGTGCTAATTAAATATAATTAATTTATGCATTTTAAAAAAATGGAAAAGTATTATAAACTATAATTTCTTAAGTCTATGCATAAAATAACAATCGGACAAATTAATAAGTAATAAAAAATTATTAATGGAAAAGTAAATCTATAGAATATTATATGTAGATTCCCTCTTGAATACTTCTCCAGTTGGATATCAGAACAAAAGTTCAAATATTTTATAACTTTGTTTGTTATACCTCCCCAAATGTGTATATAAAAATATTATTTTTATTTCAATGCAATTTTCCTTGAAACAGTTTTATTCATGGGCAAAATATACTGTCATACTTCACAATCTCAAACTTCAGTTTTTTATTCCATATTCTTTTATACTTCATTATATATTTTATTTATTGTTTTTGAATATTCAAAAATAATATAAACATTATTTTTTTTCCCTTCATAACATCTTAACATTGTATCTTGAAGAGTTTTTCTTCTTTGAATATCTTTCCTCTTTTAATTATCATCACACGAACATTGAATATAGATACATGTAGGGTCAGTGTTTAACTTTGTTTGAAACAACAAAAAATTTCTTGGCCATCTATGTATGAGATACTGTTTCTTTTTTTTCATAATAGCTTCTAATAGTTGACAAAGAAAACACTGGACAATGTACTGACAATAAGAGCTGATGTACTACTTGCTTCCGTTTAATATTCCATATTAAAAGAATATCTGAATGTAATGAGTAATTTCATAAATTTTAATAAATCAAAGTAATTAAAATAAAAATTCTCTCTCCTTCTATAATTTTTCATTTAATAGTTAATTCCTTTTTTTTCTACTTCTTCAAACAAAAGCAAGAATAGACTTATGACTTTTCCAGATCATCAGCTTCATTTACATATAAAATCTTTTTACTTTATTTATAAATTTTTGAAATTGTCTCCTCAATTAATTTTTAAAATAATCTGTTTTCTAACAAAAGAAAATTTAAATGCATATATAAGTACTTGTTTACTAAATGAATAAAATTTTATTCACACACAATTATTTTCTGCATATGGATATTTCATTCCGCATTTATTTATTTCCATCTTGTATGCGTTGCACTGGATTGTTGCTTTTACATCTGTTATTTTTTTATATTTATATATATCCCAGTTACTAAAGGGATTTTGAATCATTTATTATATATATATAAATTGCTCCCTCCCTTAATTTACTAAATTATATTAGGAAAATGTAATTATATTTCCTGGTCAATCTAACCCTGACTCATATTATATGATATGATATAAAAGAGAACTATAAATTTTGGCAGTTTTAATTTACTTGTTTCAATACCCAGTGTTCAGTGGACTCTATTATTTGAACACACTGTCACAAAGTTAACTAATAAAGACAGAGTTTCTCTCCTTTATAATTATGTTTTTGTTGTCTGGTTTGTATTTATGGAGATTTAACCAATTAGTTATTTATATTAACATTCATACATTGAGGAATCTAAATAATGAACATTGCTGAATTTAAATTACACCATGTATTTATTAAACAAGTAAGTTCAGATTATTAACAAAAAACGATTTATTAATACTACTCTACTGAGTATTATTAAACATTAACATGTAGATATAACATTATGTAGCCTACACACACACATACACATATATATATATATATATATATATATACACACACACACATATATATATATATATTCTTAATTACAAGTTTAATTAGGAATTCTATTAGCAATAATAAAGTTTAGTTCATCTGTTTTATTACTTCATTAAAAGTTTATATTATTAGTTCAGATAAACATTAAATTTAGGTACGTATCGCTCACTACTTTTGCCGATTATTATGTTTAATGAGTTTATTTATTGATATAATAGGTGTGTACCAGCACATGGGTTTTTTTATTTCTACTAATTATAGGTTCCATTATGTCTGGTTGAAGATTTGTATTTCCTACTAGCTTGTTAGGGTCCTGGTCTTATGTCTGCATGGTGTTTTGAATCAAGGCATCCTTTCAACTTTATGCTAGAAAGATGGCATAAGTGATAATATCTGATTAGCCGTGCACCTTGTTTGAATTATGCCTGCAGATAAAAACAAACATATGACAAAACATTTTATTATCTGGATCTTTCTGTTTGATACACCACTTGAAGGATACAGCATTCTAATTTTCAAAAATCCACAAGCAATCTTAATGAAGCAAAGAAGGAATGAATCAAAGTTCTCAGGATTACCTTTCTATACCACTGGTCTGATTCCATCGTGCAAATATTTATTCACATTTTTATTTATCTCTTCAGGAATTTGATTTCATCACAAAACTTGTTTTCATTATAATTAATTCACAATATTAATCATAACTTACATACAATAAATGGATTTTTATATCATCTTTAATATAACATTCATTTTTGGTTTGTAGACTAACATAAATTCATCAACCGATTTTATATAATCTCTAACTTTTTTTTTCATTTACTAAGTTCATATTTGTAATCGACATATTAATCAGCCATATTTAATTAGAGAGAAAATAAATATCACATCTTCTTTCCTCTCTAATTACAGTTAATTCCATTTTTTTCTTGTCTTAATAAATCTACATGTACATTTTCTTTAATTATCAGGTTACTTACAATAAAATTAATAAATGATGTTTAATAAATAAATCTAGATTTATATATATATATATATATATATATATATATATACTTGTCTCTCAGCAATATTCTTTTATGTTAGAAGGCCAAACACACGTTGTATCAAAAATAACAATACAACACCTTCACGATCAAGGGAAAGAATCAATATTGCAATAACATTAGTTGATTTTGTTCATAATTAATCATTGTTAAAAAATTTCAAAATAAATTCTTTCATTTAATATTTATGTTATGCTGTCCATATCTAATCAACTTATTAGCAATGATAATTTATATCCTTTACCTAAAAATAATGTTATGCTGACCATGTTTAATGAACTTCCTAGCTGTGATAATTTCTTTCTTTTATATATCACTATTACATTAGTATTGTCATGTTTAATGAACTTACTAGCTGTGACTATTCCCATACATTTTTATTTGTTCATAATTTACTTAAAGTATTCATGCTGGCACCAAAACAGGGATGGATGAGATACTTAGCTGTAAGTCATGGGTATACTATGAATCATGAATAAAGGGGAGAGGGATCTCACTTTGTGCACTATGATGGACACAATAATCCAGAAGGGACTGAGGAAAATTAGGCTTGTTACAACACATTGGAGCCTTCTTCATTTGATTTTCAAGAGTCTTATAAGGTAATGATTCCTGGTGCATTGTATTTACGAACATTGTTTTATAATACCCTGCTTTTTTCAGACTTATGAGCTATCCTGGAAATGAATGTAAGCCTACTACTATCATTGTGGGAAATGCAAAGATATTAATCTCCCCCATGTAGAATGAATATGCTGCTCTAATAAAATGACAATACTACATCAATCATCATCACTGAAGCACAGCTCTTACCTCAGTCACTAACAACAAAACAAAAATATACTAATTTTATTTCTAATAAATTTATTTCATTTGTGAATTGGTATCATCTTTATCATGTTCTCTTTTTTTTAAAGTTATTATTAATCCTACATATATCTTTTCACATTTTCAAAAGATAAATAAGTGCATATTGCTCTTTTATACATTTATGTTTCTTTTCCAATGTGTAGATCCACAATTCTCATGTTAAAACTATTCTTAACAATCTAAATTTTACTTTTTACCTGTTTCCAGGTATTTTTCACCAGTGGAAAGATCATTTGGAGTGACCTGAATATATTTGACTATTTGGAATGGATCGTTTATATCATGTCACGCTAGTTTTAAATTATTTTTTTCTCTTTGGAACTTTACATTATGAATTCCCTTTGGCTTTATGATTTTTTACTTATAAACTATCTGTGGCAAGATTTATTTTGTAAGATAATTATTTTTATAATATTGCCATCATTACTATAATTTTCTCTATTAGTTTGGCAGTTAGACTTGTAAAGTGTTCCTTCCATTCTTCTTTATCACATGTTTTTCCATCAATATTTCACTTATGGGTATCAGAATTGGTTTTCAAAACAGGCAAAACTCTCCTAAATGTAGAGCTCTCAGATCCAAGGCTCCTGACTGATGAAAACCGATGAGCTAAAAACTAGTCTGGTGATTATGGATGGGTAGGCACTAAATATGGTATTTATTATGCACAAGCCTTCTGGCATCCATTGATTATTCTGGCTTGCACTGAGTTGCACTACTGTATGGAGAGTTTTGCTTGTTTTAATAACTGTTATAAGCAAGCATAATAAATGGTGATCAGTGATGTTTAGTGGTTTAATTGGTTTTTCACTTAAATGTTCATAGTAACATAAACATAACTATCATTGCCATCACCCCCTAAATTATTGATGTCCATGCTTCACTTATTCATTATGTACTATATTTTATTCTTCTATTTGTATTCTTATACCTTGTATTTTCTCTTCATTTTCTTTTTGATGTTAATTCATATTTGATTCAACCCGTTCAACTTTGTACTCCAAATTATTTACCCTACTGTCTACCAACTTGACTATCTTGTAATTTCATTCCTGAATTTCTCATTAATGTCTTAATATTTCAAGTACCACTGCACAGTATCTTCTTTACTTTCTGAATAAAGTCAAACAATTGTTTTTTTTTTCTTTTATATTAATTGTCTAGCACTATCTAAAACTTTTCAGTATTCAATTAAAATTATGCTCATCTATACTCCTTTCACCTGATACTCATTGATTCTTAATTTTACCATTTATTTTTCTACTTCACTTCACTTCAAAACATATCAACTGCACAAACACTCTAAAAACTGACCAAAAATATTTTTATCTTTTAAAAAAAAAAACAATTACTAACTATCCCAGATTATGAGTCCAATTCTTGCAGCCCCACTTTGGATCATTGCACTGAACCAAAATCCGATGTTGGAATGTTATTGTACTGGTTCATAACCTTTTTATCTGTTCAATGAGGTTTTTATATTTATGTAGATCTCAGTTAGTAAAGTGGTTTTGAATCATTAAACCATACATCCAAGTATAACAGATTAACATTTGTAATATGATCAAATCTCTCTTCATTTTAATTTACTAAATAAATATTAGGAAAAATGCAATTATATGTCTTGATCAATCTAACCTCAACCCATATTATATGATATGATATAAAAAGAACTATAAATTGTGGCAGCTTTAATTTATTTGTTTCAGACCCCAGTGTTCAGTGAACCATATTTGCTAAACGCAACCATCACAACAATAATTAATAAAGTTGGACTTTCTCTCCTTTATAATTACAAGTTATTGTTATCTGCTTAGGATTCATACATGGATGAATCTAAATAATGATGACTGCTTAGTTTTAATTACCACATAGATTTAGTAAAGAAATAAGTACATATTGTACAAACACAAAATATTTATTAATACTACCCTACTGAATATTATTAAACATTAACATATAGATACAACATTACATACATATATATATATATATATATATATATATATATATATATATATATATATATATATATATATATATATATATATATATATATATATATATATATATATATATTCTTCTTTACAAATTTAATTAGGTATTCTGTTAGCAATAATAAAATTTAGTTCACAGCTATTATAACAAATGGAAGTGATTAATTCACTTTGTTGCTAAGGTTCTTGGCTACTAAATGGTGCATATGGATTATGAAGTAACTGCAGCATTTCATGTACATGTTTTTTTCAGGTAACTTATAAAACTATGATAATGACCAATCATACATGGTGCTCCATCTGTGACAACACATATTATATTTTGTCAAGGAATCGTTTTTTCTCCGAAAAATAGTTCCATTAAATTAAAAACCAATTCACCTCTTTGTCTGTTTCTAAAGTTATAGCAAACAACAGCTCTTCATGCACTTCCTGGTCTTGAATAAAGTGAATGTACACCAACAATAAAGCTTCATTACTGAGTAATGTTGGCTTGTCCAATTGTAGGGGAAAACTATTTTTTTGCAAATCATTACAGATTTCCATGCCATGACTTATTTCATCGATACATCTTTGAACTGCATTTTTGCTCAAAGTAATCCTTTTTATAATATATTGTGAATGGTTGTAGAATACAGTGTTCAATACTTCTATAATGGTGGGTGGAATCAGTTTCTCCTTTATGGTATGTGGCTCACCAGACTTCACAATGAGATGCATTTAATCCATCATTGTTTTGCCTTGATGATGAAACAAACATTTTAACTATTGTAATTTTCTTCAAAATTTTATTTTTAGGCAATTTAAAATATAACAAATCTTTTTGTCAGGGTCAATTTGGTTCAAGTGATCTGCTAGTTTTTATGGTTTCATAGCATCATTGCTAAAGACTTTTTCGCATATGAGGCACATTGATAAATGTTTGTTTGACAATGATAGGACAAACCATAGCTTCAAATAATCCAAGATATACTATCTGTGTTTCTTTTTTGCTCCAGTTATGTTATTATCATAAGAAATGAACAAAATTATTAACAAAATTTTGATACCCCCCCCCCCGAGATAAAAACAATAAAGGTATGTATTTAGTAGAAAGAGAAGATTTTTGTTTAAACTCAAATAAATAAACTGTATCCTCTGATTTTCTTTTTCACAGTAATGTTCCTCGATAAATAATTATATTCAAAGTCCAAATCACAAATAAGTTCATGTCATATCAAACAAGCTAATTTATAGTGTTTTACAAAAGCATAACCATACAAGACTGATAGATTCTGCTAATATTGAATATCATTTTTCCCATTGCTTGCAAATTCAGACATGCAATGTTTTTCATGTCTGCATTTGCTTTGACATGTTCAATAAGACAATGCACAAACATGTTTATGCTACATATATATTCATGCTTTCTTACATGTGACACTTTTAATGAAATATTTTACCATTTCATTTGTAAGTTTGGTATGTATTGTGTTTTTATCAAAAAACTGTTTTTTTTTTAATTATTTTACTTTTTAATTATGTACCTATTGGAATTATAGATATTTTGAATTAACAAACAAATAGTAGTAGTAAGGGGCTCTATTTTGCTCTCATTTACCCCAAATTCTTTAATTGAGACTATTGACTCCAGGGAGTCAATATCGACTACTTTCCGAACTCTTGGTATAGAAACTAAAGTTAATACAAATTTATGTATTAAATTACAAAACTCATTATGTACAATTGAAATTACCACTTTAATTGCATTATCATAATTAAAATACAACTGCATTCTGTGTAATTTTCATTAATCCTTTAATTAACATTCCCTAAAATAAATGATTTTATCTTTTAATCTAGTAATTGATCAAACATTTCTTTAAAATATATTTTAAGAAGGATTAATTTCTTTAAAAATAAATTTAAAAAACATTCACTCTTTTTTATCAAAAAAAAAAAACTATTTAAATAAAATTTAAACTAAATTTCTATACCATGTATATATATATGTGTGTGTGTGTGTGTGTGTCTGCGTGTAATTATATAACTGAATATTTGTAAATACAGTAACTAAATAATTAAAAAAATTTAATCCACTTAAAAGCACTTTTGATTATCCCAGTAATCTGTGTCAACTAAAGCTTTGAAATGCTAACTTTCCCACAATTCCGTGATCTTAAGGTTTGCTGCTTGCCTGTTAATTAAGTCGTGTTTGTATTTGTATATTAGCATAGCTTCCTTTATTTTTTTTTATTGTTATTTTTTAATTTGCAATATTTTTACACTGTTAAATTGAAGTCAAAACCATAACTGCATGATTTATTATGGTCGTAAAAAAATAACAATAAAAGACAAATAAAGGAAGCATTGCTAATATACATATATAAACATGACTTAATTAACAGGCAAGCAGCAAACATTAAGATCACGGAATTGTGGGAAAGTTAGCACTTCAAAGCTTTAGTTGACACAGATTACTGGGATAATCGAAAGTGCTCCTAAGTGGATAAATTTTTTTTAATTATTTAGTTATTGTATTTACAAATATTCAGTTATATAATTACGTATATTGCTTTAAAAATACAGACATTGAATCATAATATTATTACACACACACACACACACATATATATATATATATGTGTGTGTGTGTGTTTAAATGAAATATTTTTCACATGTAAATTATTTTGTAAATGGGAACTCTGTTGTATAAATGAAGTTAAAACTACAGCCAAGGTGTATTAACACACAGCAAACAATCAGATTGATTGCTACACATTAATATTCATTGATTTTTAAATAATTTATATATATGTACATATGTATTTGCAGAAGTTAACTAAAAATATTATAAAAGCTTTATTTGGTAACCTTTAGCTGCTTCTTCTATCTTTTATATAGTTATAAAAAATAGTTACTCTTTTCTTTCTTTCTTTTTTTTTTTTGCAAACTACTAAAATGAAAATATTCATTTCAAATTTCAACATATGGAGTCAAAACAATATATATATATATATATATATATATATATATATATATATATATATATATATATATATATATATATATATATATATATATATATATTAGGATTATCTAAGAATGTTAGATTTATATATATATATATAATTAGATACTAACCAGTAACCATCTAAACATTCACAGTAAAGATAGTAATCAATATTTCTCACTGCTGTCAAGGCAACCTTCTCACATTTTAATAGCAAGAATGGAAATCCATTCTTACTAATGGTCCATTGTATATATATGGGCACTTAAAAATTGCAATTTGACTACAGAAATATGAAATATTGATACAATGAAGTTTAAATAAACCTCTTTAAACATGAAATAAACATGTCACTGTAATACAGACTAATAAATAGTCAATTATAACATTACAAACTGCAATACTTTTAAATTGTTCATGTATTATTTAGAAATAATATATATATATATATATATATATATATATATAACATTCTTTGATAACCCTAATAATAATCAACAATCTCAACCTATTGACAAGGCTACCTCCTTTTGACAACAGGTTGAAATTGTTGATGGTTATTGATATTGGAATTGTCTAAGTATTGACTGATTTTTAATGATTACTTATAAACCCATTTATATTTCATTGAGCAGTATTACATTTATTATTTAAGTAAATTTTCTATATGTGTACTAAATCAAACACTAATTTATATTCATATTCCCAATGTATACTCGTATTCCGTAACTCCATTTTTTGACATCCCATATTTCTGCCTCTTTTTTTATTTAGACTCTATTTAAATAAGCAATTATTAATAATTGCTTATTTACATATGTTTAAGTTTCATTTCAGAGTGACGTTTAGTAAATTCCAGATAATTTTGTCAATGTCATTCATTCAGATATTATAAACAGTAATTTAAAGTGAGTGGTCTATCCTCATGCTTTCACTTCCAGTATTTAAGATTTGCCCATATGTAAGCATTTGGGTTGGAAAGAACAAGTGGATTCATTTTGTTCTTTCATAAATACTATATCTCATGTTGGGAGTGAAAGTTTTCATTTATTATTAACACTTGTAAAAAGTGCATGCACAATAGCTTGAAAAGGCTGTTCTTTAAATGTATTAGACTCTATTAGAAAAAAAACTTTCCATAAAATCCATTTTATCATCATGCAAACTTAAAGGTATATGAACTTTGATTTATTGTTTTTTAGATGGTAGGGTATTGGTTTTATTAATTTTCTTCTGCCACGCCTTGCAATTATCTAAAGACCTTCTCTTGGATGCTTTGTTAATTTTGATAGATTGGTATGATATATCCTCTTTCAAATTTGGGGAACTCACTTTATGAAAGTTATATATTCTGCTAAGTTTGTTTTATGGCTTCTTGTTATGATTTTCACAATAATTATAATGTTGATTGTTACAATGGGCACTATCAATTTTGTCTTTTTCTTCTGTAATTCTAAATTTATAATCTTCCAGACTCTGAAGCTTTTTAATTTTAATTAAATGTGTATAAGCTGCTTTATCAGGTATTTCTTTTACATCCCAAAAAGTTTTTTTATTATTTTCTAACTTCATTATTTTGTCACAGTTGAAATTTTCTGGAATATTTTGTGAGGTCTCCCTCATTTAGTTTATTATTATTGTATTTTCCACTACTTTTTAATTCTTGCTTAAACAAAATTTCTTTATTCACATCATTTTCCAAATTATTGTCCTCCACATATAAACCTTTATAGGACTAATCTCAGTCTCTATTGGTTGACATCTAGTATGTTCATCTTCTCCTTTCATTTTTTTTCCAAATCAATATTTCCCTTGAGTGTAAATAAAAAGCTTCCAAAGACTCATCAAACAATTCTGTGTACTTATCTGTGTTTATCTCACTATCATGGGTTGGCATTTACATCATGTTCCAACATTTCCTTTAATCCATATTTGCTTAATTCACTACATCTTGAAAATTCTACCAACCTGCTCTTTAACTAATAATTTAGAATTCACATCTATAGCATACCTACTAAAATTAAATCACCATTACTCTCATCTGAATCTTTAACTGGCAGTATTGTTTATTTCTATTTTATTTATTGGGGTCATTTTCATCACCACTATGTATTAATTCATTTGTTTATAATTTTAATTAATTAAGCAGAATCTTCATCTATACTATATTAATTTGTAGCATCAGTATCAGTCGTTATTTGTGTTTTCTTCTAACACTTCATCAAATTTTTATCTTTATGATATGATATCCTCTATATACACTAGAAAAATCAAAGTTTACCACATTTTCTTCATGATGACCATGGTTTCACCTTTAAATGAATAATCTTTCTCATATAAAAATTTCTTAAATAATTCAAATAATTAATAATTAAACATTCTGAATAATGCTGCTGGTCTATTGAAAATTTAACTTAATCTATGTCACTTGTCAGATTATATCTTTATATAAAAAAAAGATAATCAAATTTAAATGGATTTTGTTTTAATTTTAAAACAAAATGAAAATGCTATGATATAAACTGTGTTCAGAAAGTTTATAATTTCAGTAGTTACTTATAGTTAAAAGTTATGCACCTTGTACAACAGAGCTTGAGGAGAGAGTGGTACCATTCTTCCTTTATTTGTATTTTTGATGTTACATAACTTAATCTGAGATAGTTATTTTCCTTTCAAAATCAGATATTTCAAAAAAAATATGATTATATATTATTGCGTTAATATAATAATAATAATAATAATAACAATGATAATAATAATGATGATGATGATGATGATAATAATAATAATAATAGTGTAGATTTTTTTAACAAATATATAAATAAACATACATTAGATGTGTGGTAAACGTGAATATATTTCAATTTAATATTTAACTGATTTAAAATTAAGAAGAAAGGAAACTTACCTATAAAAAGAAAGAACGAGAAAACTTTCAGTTTTTTTAAATATTTTTAAAACAATCGATGCTAATTTCTATTAAATAAAAACTTTTTATGAAACTATTATAGACACTTTTTTTTAATTATTTATTGCCAATTGTTTTTTCAATTATTATAGTGGTTATATAATAATATTATTTTTTTCATATTTATAAATTGTTGAGACTATTTTTTTTCTTAATATCCAATAAACAATAAGACAAACATCAAACGAAAATATTTAATAGACTTAAAGATTTTTTACATTTACTTTTTTTTTTATCTATGTCAGTACATTTGAGTTTAGTGATTTTTTCTACCAATTAGCTATAAAGAAAAAAAAAAATACTTAATCTCTTTATATATGCAAGTGTACACATATAAAGAAAAGTACATACTATTTCATGATAAAACAATGACTTCATTAACTGTTTATTATTTTTCCATTTTTTTAATTACTTGAATATTTTTTTTTGCAAATTACAGGACCTTGTTGACGTTATTATCACATAAATAATAGTGAACACTTGTCTTTCTGAACGTTTAAAAAAAGATGTCATGGGGTAATCATCTAAAACAAAGGACATGAATCTATTTATATATATATATTAATATATTACACATATATCTTTAAATCTTACTAAGATCTATTTATAAATATGTATTTATATCTTACTAAGATACGTATATGTAGTTCTCTGTATGACTTTATTTCAATCTATCTATCCATGTATATATTCAGTTATTGATCTACCAATATTTAAATAAAGAAATAATATTTGCATATAAAAAGTAGACATATATGTTTAGCAGTTGTTATGTTAAATAATTATGAAATGTAGTTGACAACCATAAATTAAAACATATACTCTTGTAGCCAATGACTACTTTTTTTATTAAGAGTTTACTTATAAATATAAAAAAGTATAATAAAAGAATTTGGCTTACAAATGAAAGAGAAATCATTTGAAATCTTTCTATTTTTAATTAAACTCCTAAATAAAAAAGCTAATGTTGGCTACAGTATGGATGTCAATAGTAAGTGTTAGTTATCTAAAAATGCCACTACTAAACATATGTTTATAGGTATTGCATGGACATATCTCTAATTCCTTTGTTATTCTCATAATGCATGAAATTATTTAATCAATTATATGCAGCTAGATTCTAGTATCTGAAGAGATAATGTAATTTCTCTAAATCTCCATATTTGCAAAAATATCTGTCTGAATTTAAATTATATAAGAACTTAAGTTATAGATGATCTTAATAACCTCCCACTATCCCACATTCTTGAAACACATAAGCAAAGACATTATAAAAATAAATAACCCCCAACATGTATTTTGTACTGAACCAGTACTCATCAGTTGGCCCAGAACACAATTACTTACATATATATTTATTGTAAGTTCAGTATTTATAAATGGTAAATTGTTATATTTTGATTTTCAAGTGTCAAACTTACTTAATCCACAGCTTTGACATAATCCACTTTATATAAATATAGGAATGATTATTACAAATTATATATTAAATTAGAGATTATCTCTATCTTATATTAAAATTTTACATTAAAGTTACTATATATATATATATATAAACTTTTTTTTTAATTTTAACACATAAATAAAATAATTCACCTTCATTTTTTGTCCATGTATAATATCTTTTACAGACGTTTAGTATTTATCAATAGTAAATTGTTACATTTTGATCACAAGTATCGAACTTATTTAATCCACTTTAGAAAAATACACTAATGGGTGTCACTAATTATTTATTAAACATGAGATTGCTTCTATCCCAGATAAAAACTTTAAGTTATATATATATATAACATATTTTGCGGGTTCATCTGTGTTAAAAAAAATTTAATATTGGTATTCCGGATGTTTCGACTTGGTCACACAAGTCATCCACTGGGTGATAAAAGGTAGAAAGATGGTTGTAGAGGCGCTACAATCACTGATTTGAATAAACATTAAAGTTCCACCAATAGGAAAAATGTTAAATTTAAGAATATTTTTTTAAAAAAATATTTCCAAATAGAAGGATGTTTGCATGTATCATCTCCATTATTGATACAATCTGACCTTTTAAGTATCTCAATGGGTTCTCTAATTTTGCACTGATAGAGATTGTCACATCTGGATATGATCCTGTTACTAGAAAAATCAATTTATGAGCTGAATCTATAGTATGGAGTGACAGTGCTGCTGATGATGAGTGTTGTTTAAGTGCATTAGCATGCTAACACTGATGCAAGATTACTCATACCTATGTAAAAAGCTTTACAATTTTTACATGATATTTGATAAACACCATGAGATTCAAGAGGGATTGAATCCTTTGGCTTGGTTATTATATTGCTGATTTTTTGAGGAGTAGAAAATGCTGTATCTATATTATAGCATTTTAATATACGTTCAATACTGTCTGTAGTTACTTTTACATATGGAACACAAATCCTAATAGCTGATTTATCATCTTTTTGTTTCCTATTTTATTCATTTTGGGCTTGAAATAAGGATTTTTTATATAAATTTATAATTATAACTATTTGCTAATAAAACAGTATTAATATGATTTATTTCTTCTTTCAGAAGTGACTTATCTGAAAGGTTAATTGTTCTATGTAACTCTTTTAAATAGAGCAATTAATCTTTCAGATAATTCATGTCTGAAAGAAGAAATAAAACATATTAATAGTGTTTTATTAGCAAATAGTTATAATTATAAATTTATAAAAAAAAGCCTTATTTCAAACCCAAAATAGACAAAATAGGAAACAAAAAGATGATGAATCAGCTATTAGGATCTGTGTTCCATATGTAAAAGTAACTACAAACAGTATTGGATGTATATTAAAAAGATATAATATAGATACAGAATTTTCTACTCATCAAAAAATCAGCAATATAATAATCAAGCCTAAGGATTCAATCCCTCTTGAATCTCATGGTGTTTATCAAATCTCATGTAAAAATTGTAAAGCTTTTTACATAGGTATGGGTAATCATTGCATCAGTGTTTGCATGCTAATGCTATTAGACAAAACTCATCATCATCAGCACTCTCATTCCATACTATAGATTCAGCTCATAAAATTGATTTTTCTAGAACAGGATCATATCCAGATGTGATAATTTCTACCAGTGCAAAATTAGAGAAACCATTGAGATACTTAAAAGGCCAGATTGTATCAATAAGCGAGATGATACATGCAAACTTCCTCTTATTTGGAAATATTTTTTTAAAAAAACATTCTTAAATTTAACATTTTTGCTATTGTTGGAACTTTAATGTTTATTCAAATCAGTGATTGTAGTGACTCTACAACCATCTTTCTACATTTTATCACCCAGTGGATGACTTGTGTGACCAAATCAAAATGTTGGAATATCAATATTTAAAATTTTTTTAATACGGATGAACCCGCAAATTATTTCTTTTATCTAAACAACCCATGAAAATCTTTGTTTCTATATATATATATATATTATAACGGGCATCGATGACATTACATTGTTTTTTTTTATTAGTAAACATGAAAAGAATAAAAGTTCGCAAATAAAACTTCCTTTTTAAGAATTAAAAATTGAAAATTAAAATTCTATACTAAACTTATATATATATAAAATCGCAGAGATGAAAAAAAATTATTAAAATAAAACTTTATTAAAAATAGAAAAAATATTTTAAAAGCAAAAACTTAAAAAGATTTAGAGATAAAAATATATCTTTAATTTTGGAAAACACATTAAATAATCAGAAATGGAAATGAGTGTTTTAATTAGTTAAATGTAAACTAGCCTTGGGCATTTAAATGTATAAGCAATGGTCATATAGAAGAGAAAAACAATGGAATCGGATCTCAGTGAAAAGACTATCACATCGATGACGTAATGTCAATTGAATCCTTAAAATTAATATAAAAGGAAAAGTTTGAAAATTATTATTTAGTTATTACAAGATAACAGATATGTGTTAAGTTGGAGAGGGTTGGAGGAGAAGGGATTGAAAGATGCACTTTCAATTCCTTCAGTTGTTCAAAAAAAAATGAAACATAGTTTTCCAATATTGTGGACCACAGGACATCAAGGCCTGGAAAAATACCATCAAACATAAAGGACCAACAGTTAACTGCACACCGATCTCCTTATGACTTTGTGGGAATTAACATCTTCCATTACAAAAAAATCAGAGACTATGGACATTTTTCAAAACAGTAAGAAATATATAGTTAATGAACATTTGAAAACATTAAGAACTTTAAAATATAAACTTTTTCTATATTTAAAATAAATAGAAATAGATTCCTATCTGACCAAACTAAATTATTTATTAATTAGTTATAATTTTATTTGATGTATTTCTTTTTTGTAAAATCATTTCCATTTAATTTTTTTTTTTGTTCTTTAAGTTTGATTTATGATTTTTGTTTTGCGAAAAATTAAATTATATAAATGTTAAACTTAAGTCCCGCATGAACGGCTATATAAATTTGTAAAGTTATATTAGGGGAGGGTAATCTTAGGTTATTTGTTTCATAGTTGAATTAGTTCAATGGATTGGATATATTGGTGTAATTATTAGATGTAGTATGAGGTTTGCTATGAGCAGAATTGCTTTATCCACCACACACTTCCTTTTTGGCCTATGGGATGCAATTCGTAAGTCGGCAAAATTACTGCAGTCCTTTCCTATGGAGTTTTTTTTTTTTGCTCTTCTTGTGAGATAGATGTAGTATTCCTATCTGATGAGAGGCAATTTCTTCTCTTAACCTTTTGTGCTGCCATATTTTATATGATATATCAGATGAATTGACATTAGTTTGACTGTGAACTTTTGGCCTAAGGTTAAATAAGGATAGAATATTTTCTTTCAAATGCAAATCTATGTAGTCTATTCATACTCGACACTCTAAATAAAAATGCATTAAATTTAAGTTGGGTATGGAAGTTGCATGGATTATTTATCGGTTAATTATGTTTTTGGTTTTCATATTTGATCAAAATATATAGACATTCGGTAAATAATGATACCTTACAATAAGTATCTAAAATGTATTTATTCAGATGTCTTTTAAGTTATTGGTGTCACTGCAATATCTTATGATGAATACCAGTGGGTTTTTTGTATTCCCTATGCAATTGATGGTATCAATGATTTTGTATTTTGATCGTTTATGTTTATTTTGAAATGTTTTTGACTGTGTAATCTATGTAACCAATCTATATTCAACATTATAAAACAAACTTTTATAAATCCATCTGTGCGAACTTATAATAGTATAAAAATTAAAATGTAAATTAAAATCTAAAAATAAAAGTTAAAAATAATGTTAAATGTCAAAGTAAACATGCTAAAATAATAATGTTAAATTATATACATATATGTGTGCGTAAATAAATGTTTGTGTGTATAATTACTGGCAGTGGCTTATTTTATTTTTCTTTATATATTCTTAGATAAGAATTTAATATAAAATATAAATCTCTGCTGTTACACTGAGCTAGTGACAATGGGCTAATGACTGGATATCAAAATATATAAAAAAAAAAAATTTTTTTGCCTTACGTATCTGCCTACTTTATAAATTTTTCTAGGTTCAAATGCCTAGATGGTGCCCTGTAGTGTAGATTATGTTAGTTCTCTCTTTCTCTGGATCGTTATAATATATATATATGCAAAACCATAAAACAATATAATACTAGATTAAATCCAAAATTTTACCAAAATCCTTACACAACCATGGTTCGTCTACTACAAATATACCTTCAGAAGTGAAAATCAAAGTAAAGGAACTAACATATATATACAAACAAACAAACCTTCCCATAATTCATTTCAAACATCAACTTCTCTTAATATCAAAAGAAGTCTTCATAAGGTTAATAGCCTCAGAATCAAGAAGTTTTATCATCAAAGTCTCTTTTATTCTCCTTTTTTACTCATTCTTTTCATAAAAAATAACTGAAGCATTGTTAAACAATATTCTATGATCTATATTCAATTTATGAATATATAAATCTGAGTTAAGATACCTGTGTTTAACTCTACTTATATGAACCTTAATCCTTTCATTAAGGCTAAACTTACTCTGGCCTATATAAAACTTAGCACAACTACATGGAATCTTATAAACAATACCAGGAATAGACCTACTATCAATAGACTGCTTTGAACCATTAAGTAATGAATTCAAATCAGAACCTTTCTTCCAAGAAACCTTCATTCCACCTAACAAATGACTATTCTTATAAACCAATTTGTATATTGAAGACTTAAATGGGAATGACATATACTCATTATCCTTACAATCAAAATTCTTACCATCAAAATTATGACTATAAACATTATTATTAAATACAACTTTTAATAAAATCATGATTGTAACCCAATTCTACATATTCACCAGCAAATTGACTTCATTTAATATCAGCATTATTATTTATAAGCCTTCTATTCCTACAACAAAAATTCAACAAAAACATTTTATGCACAAAAGATTAGAGAGGGTTGGGTTATTGGTTATGTTATTTCTCCATTGATGTGTGCTATCTATATTGATTATTTGAAGTGTAGTGTTATTAATCTGTTTTCATATTCTATAAAATTATTTGTTAGGTATGTTGATCATTGTTTGTTTATTATTCAGAAAGAGAAATTAGAAGAGTTTTTATGTGGATTGAATGCTTTTGATTCTAGTATTAAGTTTACTATTGAGGAGGGGGGTACTTTTGACTTTTTAAAATTAAAGTTTTTAGATTTAAGTGTTGAGAAGATTAATGATGTTTTGCTTTGTAGTCATTTTATAAAACCTAAGAATTTGAGGAACATGATTAGGCCTGGTAGCTATCAATCTTTTATGCATAAAATCTCTTTGTTGAATTTTTGTTGTAGGAATAGAAGGCTTAATAATTTTAATAATAATCCTGATATTCAAAGAAATCAATTTGCTGTTGAATATGAAGAATTGGGTTACAATCATGATTTTATTAAAAAAGTTGTATTTAATAATGTTTATAGTAATGATTTTGATGGTAAGAAATTTGTTGGTAAGAATAATGAGTATATGTCTTTTTCATTTAAGTCTTCAACATATAATTTGGTTTGAAAGAATAGTCATTTCTTAGGTGGAATGAAAATTGCATGGAAGAAAAGTTCTGAGTTGAATTCATTACTTAATGGTTTAAAGCAGTCTATTGATAGTAGGTCTATTTTTTGTATTGTTTATAAGATTCCATGTTGTTGTGGTAAGTTTTATCTAGGCCAAAGCAAGTTTAGCCTTAATGAAAGGATTAAGGTTCATATAAGTAGAGTTAAACATAGGTATCTTAACTCAGCTTTATATATTCATGAATTGAATATAGGTCACAGAATATTGTTTAACAATGCTTCGGTTATTTTTTATGAAAACAATGAGTTAAAAATGAAAATAAAGGAGACTTTGATGAAAAAACTTCTTGATTCTGAGGCTATCAATCTTATGAAGACTTCTTTTGATATTAAGAGAAGGTGGAGTTTGAAATGAATTATGGGAACATTAGTTTGTTTGTATATATATATATATATATGTGTGTGTGTGTTAGCTCCTTTAGTTTGATTTTCACTTGAGATGGTCTATTTGTCTTAGATGAAACTATGGTTGTGTAAGGATTTTGGTAAAATTTTGGATTTAATCTAGTATTGTATTGTTTTATGGTTTTGCATTTTTCACTTTTGCTAGTATAGTGTTAGGCAGTTTTGGTTATATATATATATATATAACGTTTTTATTAACACATTTAAATTAAACGTTATATATATATATATATATATAACGTTTTTATTAACACATTTAAATTGAAAGGCTGTATATATATATATATAACGTTTTTATTAACACATTTAAATTGAAAGGCTGCAAATCTTTCATGCTTACTATAATACTTATCT
Organism: Epiperipatus broadwayi; assembly: GCA_028023455.1. NCBI lineage: Eukaryota > Metazoa > Onychophora > Udeonychophora > Euonychophora > Peripatidae > Epiperipatus > Epiperipatus broadwayi. The sequence continues at coordinate 45,995 of JAQFVV010000548.1, read as the reverse complement.
TACAGTCAATCAGATGTTATTGTGGCAGTTTCAATAATTATCAAACCGTAAACACAAGAAAGAGAATTCTACAAGAAAAAGGTGTCCACCTTTTCTTTAATTGTCTTTTTATATATTATGTAAGTCTGAAGTATTTAAGTTTGAAAGCATGAAGCTTTAAATATCTTCACATTTAACTCACTGAGTCTAAATTACAAACATACAGCATGAAATCCTGCAATTTACTACACAGTAGATTTTAGATGTTATAACTTGCAGTAATATATGTAAATAATATCTAAAAACTACTGTGTAGTAAATCATAAGATTCTGTGCTGTATGTTTGTAATCTAGACTCAGCAAGTGTGCTTTCAAACCTAAATACTTCTGAATGGCTTAGATATATAAAAAGACAAGTAAAGAAAAAGGGGGACTGCCCTTTTCTTGTACAACTCTCTGTCTTGTGTTTATGGTTTGATCATTATTCACACAGCCATCATAACATCTGATTGGCTGTCAGATAAGTATAATAATAAGCATGAAAGCTTTGAAGCCTTTCAATTCAATATCAACTAACTATCTGTGCTTTATACAAAATAAATATTATTTAAACAGACATTTATAAAATAATTCATTTTTTCCTCCATGTATAATATCTTATGTAGATGTTGTTAATAATTTTTACATTACCATACATTCTTGAAACACATGAATATAAACACTATAAAAGATGAATAACGTTAAACTAATCCTTATGTATGAGTGTGTTTAATTTACAAAATAACAAGTAGGTTATTTTTAACTGTTATTTAAAATTTATCCCTGGGCTTATCTAGAATGAATGATGTCAAAGTTGTGGGTGGAATAAATTTGCCACTTCCAATGTAACAATTTACTATAATAAATTATGAAGAGTATGAAATGCAATTTGTGAGTTGCTTATCTTTTATAGTGTCTTTATTCATGCCTTTAAAAAATCTACGGTGTGAAAGTTATTAAAGACAATTAAAAAGATATTGCACATGGAAAAAGAGAAAATAAATTGACTTACTTTATGAATGTATATTTAATTAAAAAACAATATATATATATATATATATATGAAAAACAAAATCAAGTTAAAAACTTGTTAATGCTTGTATTTATGTCAACAGATGGCATTCTATCAAAAACACCGTCAAGCGTATTTCGTTTACATAAACATCAGAGAATGCATTCACTATCTCTAACTTTAATTCCACTTTCAGATCATGATTTCAAGCTATTTGCTATTGTCAGTGAAAGACAGGAATAAGAACTAGATCTAAACACAAACTCTGAGCGTTTATGAAACAGTTTCTATTCAGCTTGCAAGCATGAATTTTTTAGACACATTAATGTCTTCGAACTCAGCATAGCAAGCCAGATAGCTACATGGGTCTGATATCAGTTCAGCATCACCACATAGTAAAAGCCTCTGCAATATATATCATTGCAAGAAAGACCTCAAAGGTACATTTATGAAAAACAAAATCAAGTTAACATAAATACAAGCGTTAACAAGATTTTAACTTGATTTTGTTTTTCATAAATGTACTTTTGAGGTCTTTCTTGCAATGATATATATTGCAGAGGCTTTTACTATGTGGTGATGCTGAACTGATATCAGACCCATGTAGCTATCTGGCTTGCTATGCTGAGTTCAAACACATTAACGTGTCTAAAAAATTCACGCTTGCAAGCTGAATAGAAACTGTTTCATAAACGCTCAGAGTTTGTGTTTACATCTAGTTCTTATTCCTGTCTTTCATTGACGATAGCAAATAGCTTGAAATCATGATCTGAAAGTGGAATTAAAGTTAGAGATAGTGAATGCATTCTCTGACATTTATGTAAACAAAATATGCTTGACGGTGTTTTTGGTAGAATGCCATCTGTTGACATAAATACAAGCGTTAACAAGTTTTTAACTTGATTTTGTTTTTCATAAATGTACCTTTGAGGTCTTTCTTGCAATCATATATATTGCAGAGGCTTCTACTATGTGGTGATGCTGAACTGATATCAGACCCATGTAGCTATCTGGCTTGCTATGCTGAGTTCGAAGACATTAATGTGTCTAAAAAATTCACGCTTGCAAGCTGAATAGAAACTGTTTCATAAACACTCAGAGTTTGTGTTTAGATCTAGTTCTTATTCCTGTCTTTCACTGACGATAGCAAATAGCTTGAAATCATGATCTGAAAGTGGAATTAAAGTTAGAGATAGTGAATGCATTCTCTGACGTTTATGTAAATGAAATACGCTTGACAGTGTTTTTGGTAGAACGCCATCTGTTGACATATATATATATATATAGTAGCTAGAAATAATTGTTAATTTAATAAATGGGATGATTACTATTGTATTTATCTAAATCGTATCATGGGTCAAAATTGTAGGTGGAGTATATTTAATACTTGTAAACCAAAATGTAACAATTTACTATTGATAAATACTAAATATACAAGAAGCGTAGAACAAATATTCCACAGAAATCGAATAATCAATAAAAAAAATAATGAAAATGATATTGCAATTGCAACCAATTTTAAAAATTATCCTTTATATAAACAACTCAAAAACAATATATAGATCAAAAAGATAAAGTCGATATAACACATAATAAAACCTCATATGCAAACATAACAAAAATAGGAATTTTACAACAATTAAATGTGTCACAAAATCATAATATTTTTTTCATATAATGTAAATAATAAAATACATGATTTCAATAACACACATCTAAAACCTCCTGACTTAACATTGTTAGATTTGTTAGAACAAGAATCATAACAGCTAAATAATAACAAACAATGTGAAAACAGCAACGCTAATTTTATTGTAATGGCACATACAGAAGAACAATTTCACATAATAAATTCTAAATTTAACCGATCAAGCCCATTGATTCTACTAAAATTGCTAGCAAATTACAACAGTGACAGGAGTCTGATCCTAGCTGTGACAGGTACTAACTGTTACTTACACAAATTTCCAAAAAATGCTCTTTATGACCTAATAAAAAAATGATATCACCGAAACCATCTATCGTATCTCAACTCATCCAAATTACAGGTATATAATTGTCAAGTTCACACCATGGGTGAACAGAAATGCATTCAAGAATAGGTTTAAAGTGTTGGACAATAAATTTATAATTCAGGTAGACTTAAACCAAACATCAACACTTTCAGGCACATTAAAGAATTGCATCACTAGCTTGGATGATATCCAAATGCAATTGTTTGGCAAAATATATTAATTCTCTTACCTACCAGTAGACAAATCCATTAGTTCAATCCTATCAAACACAGCAGTTTTCAAATTAAGATCTTATAAGCAGCATAACTTCCACTCTCATTGCAACTATTATCAAACTCAGGGGTCTCCCATGATTCTTTCCTTCATGGGAGTCAAGCCTCAGTGCTTTTACTGTGGGAAAAGAACCCACCTTACAAGTGAGTGCCTGGCTTGCATCTGCACCATTTGTGGTATGAAGAAAAACAGGTTTCACAAGTGCAAAGAAGCTCAAAGCACTCTACCACTAAGATCAACTTATAAAGACGCAATCTCTTCAAATAATTATCCAAAAATGATTCGCAATGATGAATCTGAAGAATTAAATATTGTAACAAGCAATGCAAAAATTATTAAAAGCCAAATGCTAAACAGAAACAACATTGCAGCAAATAGTAATATGATGAGCAAATCACCAAAAGATGTATTAACCAACTCTGATAAAGCTATAACCCAAATGATCTCAACTAAAAGTTAACAGACTCAAATCTCAAAAGGAAATTCCCAGTTCTCAAAAAATAAAGAAACACCTAATCTTGCAAGCATAGATCCTTTCAAGCAAGAAAATAATACTGAACATGATTGCCAAAGATCTCAAGCAACAACATCTCCTTATTCAAACTCAGAGAATATAAGCAATCTACAGCAAAACAGGCCATCCATAACCATGCAGCTTTAACTAGCAAACCAAAGATACTGAGTAACCAATCCAAAGATGACATAAGCCACAACAACAATGGAACTGATGTGGAGTCAGACATGGAGCGGAGCTTCACTAACATAGCAAACTACAAAAGAAATCTAATAGAGTTTTTAGGAATAGCTCAGAAGAAGAACTAACATCATACTCAAAAGAAAAACGGAATTATTCTAGAAGTCTAAAATCCACCCTTCATACAAAAACAAACCAATTATGGAAAAAAGTGCAAACTAGATGTCAAACTAATCATATCTACAAATGATCTTGAAAATCAACCATATAACAACCCTGATAGGCCAAACCTAAGTGATGATAAAGAAGATGAAAATAGACAATGAAACTTCAACCCCCTATCCAAAATACTGCTAGCCTCCAGGCAAGCAGCTCTAATGTTAATGGATAATTATTCTTGTAAAATAGTAGGCCTGAATGTAAGAGGTCTTAACTCACATGAATGTATTTATGCAATTAGGCAGTTTTTCTCCTCAGACTCACCATATACTCTGTTTATGGTGGAAACCAAGTACCATTATAATTATAATGTCCTTATTAAACTTGGATACATGCTCCTTTCAACAAACCTTTCAGTAGCTGGGGGCATGGGCATAATCATCAACAACAAGATGGCCCCTGTGAGTTTTAAAATTTTTTATCATGACTCCAACCTGCTGGCAATCAATCTGACATATAAATCATATTACCTCAATGCATATGTATATTGTTTAAACAGTCCAACAGTGCTGAGCAGGATTATACATACAATTAACCTCATAACGTAAACAATATTGCATCTACCATACTAATAGGTTATTTTTACATATCCTATGAACATTTTACCTTTAAATACCTTCACTTGTTAAATAAAAGGTTTATAAATGGTAGAGGATTCTTTCCTCAAAAAGCATAATTTTACACAAAATCCACATGGTCATTAATAGATCTACTGTTTTACACCTCCAAACTCCACTTTGGACTAGCAGCAAAACTTCATCCAGTTGTATTCTCAGATCATTTTAACCTTATAACCACTATAGAGCTTAATAACATTCCATTTCATTGCAGTAAAACTCTTAGAAGGATAACCAAGGTGTCTATCTCAGAAGCAATAATCTTGGAAGCATATATCCTTTTTAAGATAATGTCAAGGGACTACCCAATTATAAGATTATTCCTTTTTCTCATTTATTCCATGTGGATTGCAAAATGCAAACAAAAATTTACATGCCCCTCTCCCAAGACAGAAAACATTTTCATAGAGACTATGAAGAAAATCCCAAATAGAGATAAAGTCCTTGCCTCAAAATTTCTTATAGAAAACACCTGGAATCTCTTCAACTTCCCAAACATACATATTCAAGTGTGAAGAACTAATTGTTCCAGCAGTCTTACAGCAACTTTCATAACATACCAAATTTGATAAGGCTTCTTGGTTTTCTCATTGTGTACAAAATGTAATAAATTTAACTATAAATATTTTTTATAAAAAAAAACTTATATATATATATATATATATATATATATATATATATGAGAGATTATTCCCTGGGCCACTGACGAGTGCTAGTTCAATATGAAACCCAACTTGGAATCATTTTCCATGTGTTCCATAATGTGTGGTTTGTGATTGTTATTAAGAATATCTATTTTGATATTACACATGGAAAAAAATTGAATAAAGTTTAATTACTCCATGTTTATTTTAACAAACAATAGATATATTAAACTTTAATTGAAGTACAAAGTTTATATTTGAATGAAGGGCTAATATTTAAGTCAATAAATGATCATGATAATTATTTCCATTTTTATCTAGATTGGATCAAGTAAAGTATGTTATTGGAGTAAGTTTCACACTTATAAATCAAAATGTAATTAAGTTATAAAGGTTCTTTATTTATTTTTATGTAAACTCAAGATAATGCAGCCACTGTTATCTACTAGAGTTTTAGTATGATATTATCCATATAATATATAATGTAATGAGCATACTAATAGCTCTTAACAAGCTTCCTCAGTATGAGAAAGCATTTAGAATCTCTATCTGGAATTATTCCTGTGCTAAATTGGTTTTGAGCTAATCGTTCTCATCAATGAGGTGATAGGACATTCAGATACTATATTTAAAATACAAACTCAAGCCCAGAATTTATCAAATACTAAACTACAAAATAGAAAATCTGATATTTAAAATTTATCCCTGGGCTTATCTAGAATGGATCATGTCAAAGTTGTTTGGTTTTAGCAAACATTATCAGATGGGGAGGGTAGACACAGACAGAGATATTTTATATTATTCTGCTTTGGTAAAGGTTTTATTGCAATATTTCAGAGATAAATTTATCTTTATAAAGCCTTATATTAGAGTTGAGGACTGTGTAAAATTTCAGTTTATTTATTTGAAAATTTGTTGTATTAATAAATTTTATTTTGTTCATAGCAATAAATATATTGCATTTATCTTTCTTGAGGCACATTATAGAATTCTCAAAAAGAAAATGATTAGTAGCATTAACTCTTCTATCACTGACAGATTTATCTGTTCTCATTAGATTTATGCTTTCAACTTTCTCTTTAAGATTAAACTATTATTCTTTATCAGAATATAATAAATTTGATATTATTTGATAGATATTTTAGTTTAGAAATTAAATAAATTTTAAAAATTCATATTTGATTTTCAGTATTATTTTAAAAATTTGATTTTAATCAAAACAAAGCACTGCCATGTCATCAAATATCAGGTGGAGCAGTTTCAATTTACAAAGTGAATGAAATCTTTCTTTGATGTTTGTTTTAAAAATCTGAACAAGTTATTTTTAATATCTTAATAAATCTATCTATTTATGTTTTAATCATTTACAATTTTTTTAATAAATATAGCTTTACTTCTCACTATATGTAAAATATATAATTGTTAATTAGAGAAGATATAAATTAGTATTAAAGTTTATCGGCTTAACGTTTTCGAGGATCCATGCCTCATATTCATAGCCTTCATAAAATGTATAATAAAATATATGCAAATACAATTAATGGAGGCATTTTACATCAATGGAAACATCCATGCCATTAATAGAAAAGATACTTGCTTCGAGATCTCGAAGAAATGGGCTACGTAATACTAGCTTATTTGAATATTTGTATTTGCATATATTTTATTATACATTTTATAAAGGCTATGAATATGAGGCATGGATCCTCGAAAACGTTAAGCCGATAAACTTTAATACTAATTTATATCTTCTCTAATTAACAATTATATTATTTTTTTAATTTTTATGATAGTGCTAAATATTATAACAATCTGTTGAGTAACATCATTTCTAGACAATTATATTTTCCACAACCATAATTGTTATGGTAACAATATTCTGAAGAATATATTATTTTTTATATTTAAAAAAAACATTTCTGTAAAAAATAAATATATAATAATCCATATTTTAAATTTCTAATAGATATTACACCACTACAATACAGAGATAATCATAAATTTTCCAAGAAATCAAATTTTTAGACCATTGTAATATTTTCTTAATGTAATATTTCAAAGTTTAAGAATCATGAAATATATAATAAATATCCATCATCATGGAGTTTAAAAAAACTTTGAAGACCTGCATATTCTATTTCCCTGCTATCATTTGAATTTGTTTGAAATAAAAATACTAGAAAAAATATGCACATGAATTTTAAAGCTGTAGAAAAAAATGTTCACAAAATTTCTCAGCAGAGGACAAAAACACTAATAAATTGTTTGACTAAAATCCTGAGAAAAATTTATAATTGTAAATAAAAAGTAAATTTAAAGTCCACTCACAAATTTGCTTTTCTTACTCAGAAACAGGGTGTTGGTGTTTCCTCAAATTGACAAAATTACCTCTGTAATTTTATGGATACCCCCCCCATTGTTAGAACTGTGCTTGAATTTGTAACCAAGATCTGTTTGAGGCCAATGTAATCAGCCAATGATGGAACTGACAGCTAAAATTGAGGCATGTCTCATAGATAACCCAATAAGGATAAACTAATCACTCAAATCTATTAGTGCTACTAATCTTATTTGAAGGTAAATATTAAAGCTGCCAAGCATTTCATTCCTTTCTGAGTATACTATAACTTGACTCAAGGAAGGCAAAGACAATAGATTGTTCTTATGAGCAAAACTGAATTTATTAATAAAATAAATTGTCAAATAAATAAACTGAAATTTAACACAGTCCTCAACTATAATATAAATCTCAATGAAGATTAATTTATCTCTGGCTTGCTTCACAAATATTGCAATAAAGCCTTTACCAAAGCAGAATCTTGCAAAAATATATCCCTCTACATCTAACCCCTTGGAGGAAGTTTGCTAACACTAAACTGCACAAGCCAAATACCCCAATCAGACTTGTGTTTGACTTTGAAGGTATTCATAATTTCAGCATTACCTGAATGGTCAAGCAATGGCTAATGTAAGGCTTATAAAACAGGATGATGGAAACTAGTTTTTCCAGGATCCCAGAAGTAAAAAATTATACCATTATCCTGGGATAATAACCTAAATTTTCTAGAAATTGCTTTAGGTCATTAAGATTTTTTTTATTTTTTAAAGATATTGAAAATATTCAATCTCAAGATTTTAGTATATGTATTTGCTCTACTTTTGGGGTTGTAATAACGAATGTCAGACAAAAATTAGAAAAAAAGCAATACATGTGTCATAGATAAAGAATTTACCATATAAATTCAAATATATTAAATTGTATTTGTGTGTTATCTATAATTATAATTTACAAACTTTTCAGTAGAAATCAATTGTTACGAAACATTTTCCACACTGAAATTCTTTTTAATACGAATTTGTGAAGAAAATTGTTGCACAATGTTATGAAATTTGACTTTATTAAATTCAAACTCAAGGATTTCCCTTATTTGTAGTTATTTCTGGTGAATAGATAAACTTTATTGTTATGATTATTATTGTGGGTAATTCTATATGAACAATACCATGAGAAAATAAAGGAGTGCTTAAGTAACATTTGAAAATTTTATTCTTAATTTTAAAAGACAAATCTTTATGGTTAGAAATTTTTTTAAAATAATAAAAAGGATTTTTTAAGCATGTTTCAAAATTGAGTGTAAGATAGTTTTTTATTTTATTTAGCTTAGTACTTTAATATATGTTTTTATTGTTATTAAATAAGATATTAGATTAACTTTATAATATCAACTGATAGTGGAACTAAAGCATTGATTTCTCCATATCATCTGATTTATCATATAAAAACAACTGACCAGGTGTTGTAACTTACATCTTACTTACTTGTTGTTATTATCTTTTAATGTGTTGACTTATTAATCATCTAATTTGTTAATTTTAAACAATGAATGGATAAAGTAATATTTACTCCGGCTTAATGCTTTAGCATGATCATCCCTCTACAGAATCTCTGTAAAGTATACATCAAAGGGAAATTTTAAATCAGTTTGGTTTCAATAAAAGGAAATGATAAATTGTAATGTTGCTTTGTCAGATTCTGAAATTCTCTCAAAAGTAACAGATTACATTTGTTATGAACTATAATTAATTTTCAATTTATCATTAAATAATGGTTGCATAAGTATGTTAATATCCTAAATACCATAATTGTGAATTAATTTATAAATATCTTACTCAGTTTTCTTCTACAGCTAATTATGAACTGTGCACAATATTTCTGTTACAATTACTTATAAGTATTTTCATTATACTTAAGTTATTTATGACAAGATTAGAAGTCTGCTAGCATGATGATTAACTTTATGTTTATGCACCTTATCATTAAATAAAATATATTTTCTGACATATTTTTTTTTTATTGAAATATTTTTACTCCCCATGGAAATAAAAATAAGTCCTGTACTTTTTATAGACATTGTGAACTTTGAATTTAAATAATTTGAGCTCGCTACAAAATTTATATATTTTTACATAAATATTGTGCTAATTATATCTCATTAGAATGTTTTACTTATTATGACATATGAAACAAATGCTGTGTTCTGTACAATCTACATATTGTTTTTTAACTTTATATTGCTTTGAAAGAATTAATGTTGTGCTCTCTATAAACGTTATGTTGTTTTAAATTCTGCATTACTTCGGAAGAAATACTATTATTTAAAGTCATATTGTTTTAAATAATACTGTGCTATTTTTTCCTTGATTTGTTTTAAATGGTATCAGTGCTCCTTTTATTACCTCGGATATTGACAAATTGCATTCCCAAATGTTATATATACATATTAAGAATATTTTAATAAAATATTCTAAATTTCAATGGAATCATTATTTGACTATGATGTTCCGGAAAATTGCACTATAATCACTGAATTTAGGACTAAAAAACTATTGTAATGGTAAAATGGGCAAACATAGTATTTAGGTATATGTTTATGTGCATGTTTTATTTATACATATAATATTATTTACTTATAATTTATGTAATATTTAAACAGAATTAAACTGTTGCACATGCGCTTTTCAGATTTTAACTATAAATGACTGAATACTAACACTTCAAACACATGATAACGTCTTTGGAAAAGATAGAGTGGTCAAAGACGTTATCATGTGTTTGAAGTGTTAGTATTCAGTCATTTATAGTTAAAATCTGCAAAGCACATGTGCAACAGTTTAATGCTGTTTAAATATTACAGTTTATAAACATCACGCTATATAAAATAATTGATTTATTTATAATTTATGTGTAATTTATGCTATGAGAGTATTGAATTTCTCAGAATATCTTTCATTGTGGTATATCAAAAGTAATATGTACACTTAGTATGGAACTATTTAGAGTGTGTAATAAATAAATGAATAAATGAATTACTGAAGTTCATGACTTATTTTTTTCTATGATAAAAAATGTCTTATTTATTATTAAATTTCTAAGACATTGTCAAGCATTGATGGTCTAATGGTTAGTGTAGCTACTTTCCAAGCAGCTGGCCCGGGTTTGCTTCCTGATCACATTTGACATATGAAAAAAAAATTCTAAGTCAAAATTCATATACCCATTTATTTTATTTTTCTTATATGTTTAGTAATTTTTTACATCTTCCATTATTATTTGAGATAGTAGGATCATCAAAGCTGATTTCAATATTGTTCAGTTATGCCAATGAAGTGCAGTATGTCTTAGATGTCATGTATCCAAAGATGCTGTTCTTGATAAAATTTGTGATAGTTTATTATTAAGTCTATTAAGATTACCAATATGATTCTAATTTTAATTTGCACTTATTGACTAGTATATATGTTCACATTTTTACACCATTCTACTTATTGTATTTCTTAAATGTTTTTTGGAAAAGAATGTTGAAGGCATGAGTAATTTTTCAACCATGTCTTTATTTTACTTTTGATATTATAGGAGTAGTTTGAGTATTTTAATGCTGTTGATGTGCATATCATGCATATTTTATGTGTAGTGTAGTAACTATGAAAAAATAGTGTATGTTTATATTTATGTAATTATCTTATATTGTTATGAAATTATGCAACTTCTCCAAATTGAATGTTATTTAATTGTTGACAATATTTATCAATACATGAAATATATTTCAATTTTTGTCATATTGGAGATAAAGTTAGACTAATAAAGTAACTATGAGAACTTTCTGTATTCATGGCTGATAGTATGTTTTTTATGCATTTAAATGCATGGTTAAAATATTATAATAATATTAAAATTACCATAATTTATAATTATTATATGTTCTCGTATTAATAAAATCTTTATTTCATTCTTAAATTTTGACTTTGTATCTGAATCATCATCTGCACTATCAGAAAATCTAAATCATACCAATATTATATTGTTTGAAATATAAGAGTGTAATAATATTTAAAAGTCACTTCATTAAAGTTTCTATTGTTATGTGTTAAAACATGAAAAATGTAAATAATGAATTTCAATATGTCGTTACTACCTGTATTTATATTAAGTGTTTTGTATGATATTTTAGTTGTAATTTAATATTAAAATAACATCAATATTTAAGATTGTTTGGATTGGATTGTTGTAATTTATATTGTAAAAAACCTTTCATGTTATATTTGAGTATGAACATAATCACTTCACCACCCATAGCAACACAAGTGTTATCCTATATTGCTAAACAAGAAAAATCATTTTAAATATAAGAATCTCATTAGTAATTAAAATTAGATTTATTGTAGTTTGTATTAAGATATTAGAAAATACTACGATACAGATTTATTGTATAATACGAAATTGAGATGAAGAGTACTTAGATTTGCTGTGAAATTTTAATAGCAACCTGATTTTATGTTATCAGGCTTATTCAGAATTTTAGAGCAGTAGTAGAGATGTATAAATAAGTCATATATCATGTGACTTAATTTGTTCTACTTAATAGTTAACTATTACATAAATGCTGGGCCTGAGCTGGTATTTGTAGATCTAATGTTTGAATATCCTTGTGCCTCAGTGATGACAACCAACAGTTAGAAACTGGTCTGGGATAGGTATATTCAGAAAAGTTTATTAAGAGCTATTAATGCTCATTATATAACATTTGTAGTAAACCTTACTAAATTAAGTCATGTGATGTATGACTTGATTTCCATGCATTTATAGTTTTGCTCTTGAGACTTTGGCAATATTATATTGGTAAAAATATTAATTTATAGTTTATGCTAAAGATATTAATATATAGTGCATCTAAACTTTGTTCAGTCCCATATGGCTATATAAGTTAGATATCTGGATTTAAAGTCATATAAATGTCTGAAAATTTCAGATTTTTTTACTTTAGTTAACTATTATATAAATACTGGGCTTGTGCTGGAATTTGAGACCTAATGTTGAATATCCTAGCACTTCAATGACTATGGTCAGCAGGCTGAAACTGGTTTGAGGATAGAGACATTAGGAAAAGCTTGGTAAGAGCTATTAGCATGTTCATTATATATATATATATATATATATATATATATATATATATAAATATATATATATATATATATATATATATATATATATTGTACCATTTATTTATATATGGTACAAATATATTGGCATTTGGTAAAATGTAAAAAAAAAAGAGTAAACTTAGATTTTTTTTTTTATTAGTATAATTTATTTTCTTGAAAACGTACGGTGAAAGTTAAAATTGTCTTCCATATTTTTTTACATAAATAAAAATAAAAGTAAAAATTGGAGAGAACAAAAGGCACACAACTCACTAATCTAGATAAGCTAAAAGAAAAATATTTTAGCTAATTAAAGATGGCCAAAAGACTTGATAAAAAAGAGAACTCTGTAATGTAAATTTTATAAAGAATTACAAGATTATCAACGTATATTTTGACAAACAAAAGATATGCACAGAAATCTGAAAACTGGGCCTCTAGTATAAAAAGAGAGAGACCAGTTTGATCAGTGTCTTGTTTTGTCTTTTTCTCTACTGTTGGTTCTGGATTACAGGAATATATCCAGGATCACCCTACACTAAAATAATTCTGCATGTTGGAGTGAACTGGAGCTTCTACGGACATCATGCCTGAAGATTGACATCAGAAAAGCCTTTGTGACTGACTAGGAAAATAGACCACAACATCAACTTATAACCAATGGCTGAGCTCACTTTAACCCAAAAAACTATGCATAGTAATCTACAACCTTCTTGCTAAACTTACCAGTAAGCTATGACTCATTATTATTCCTGATTGTGACTAAATTGTTGACAAACCATCTTAAAAATATACGTATAATAGGACCCCAATATGGATTTTAATTTTATTTATCAAGAGACTCTTATTTACCCAAGAACATTTTAATTGTGAAACTGTTTTTGTTAATGGATTCATATCTAGATTAGTGTGTGTTCTCTCCAAATTATTTTATTAGTAATTTCTCTAATTTAATCTGTTAGAATAAAATTGTTTATTTCTAATATCAACTTTTCATTTGTGCATTATTAATAATAATTATTAATGTTTATTAATATTAGTTTAGTGATATTTAAAAATATAATTTACCTTTGCCAATAGGTTTATTAAGTTCCAGGAATAATAATATTTAAAAAATAATTCTAGTTCATGGTAAAATATGATACCGATTATTAAAAAAACATTTTTCTTTTTAACTTGCGAGGCATGCTGGCGACAGATTTCAGTGGATTCTTATATGAATCCTGGTACCCTGATAAAAGAAATAAAAGCTTATTTCGTCAATAGCACAAATCTTAACAATTACTAGGTAGAGTTGATCAGGAAATATAGTTATGCTTTTTTAAAAATAGAAATACAACTTTCTTCTTTTTTGCGTAACTTGATCAACTCGCGCAATTTATTGCGATAGAGGCCTAGCATGATGTGGAAAACATTACAATATATATGTGTGTGTATTACAGAGTCAAGTTTGATATGGCAAAAGGCCTTACTAATAATTAATAAGAATACACACACAGATTAACATATATATTATTTTAATTTAGATTCTATTGTGTAAAAAATATTACCAGTGATTTAAGAAAAATAATATTAAATTGACTAAAGTAGTGATTGGATAGAGCTGTGACATAAATCATTCTCTTCTTGTTATGCTTCTTCCTTCTGGACAATATTAATCATAATCTGAAAAACAAATTTAGAGCAAACATCAGATGGTTGCTGAAGAACTGTTTTAAGAAAGTTATTGAAGTCCATCAGCATTTGGAATATGTATTAACATTTAACAATTCCTTATCATTAATTAAAGATGACTGGAATCATTATTGATATGATAAAGATAAAAAATATGTCACTTAAATGGTAAGTGCCAGTATAATTCTGTATCATGTAGCCCTCCTATTGAAGATGATCACTGGAGAAGCAGAAATGACCAAATCATAAGTCATACCTCTTATTCTGTCATAAAATAACTATTCCTCTTCCAGTCATTAGGACTCAATAAAGAAGAAGAAATAGGTAACAATTAATAATCCTTATTATATGCATTAAAAAATAAAAAAAATTATAAACATAGTACCATTTTTAATAAACAGATTGGTGGTCAACTTGCTTTTAATTGTAACATATTATTTCTCTTAATATAAACTATCTATAAAATCCTGCTAAAATAATATTATCTTATATATAAAATCAATGTGAATATATGTTTGTCCTTAATGCTGTCAAAAGGCCATCATTTTTGTAATAGTTGTTATTGATTGGCTACCAATTACAAAATAGTTACAAAATAAACAAATCACTTTCTTAATGATCTCAGTGTAGCCGATTGTCATTTTTGTAATAGTTTTTTTTAATTCATTGCTTTAACAAACTTATTTTAATATTTAATTAAAGTGAAATACTGAACACTTCTTGCATGTGCTTTTAGAATGCTTATAGATTTTATAAGAAAAAGGTGGCTCTGCCTTTCTCTTTATTTAAATTTATATATATATATAAACAAAAAAAGACTTATAAATCCAATAAATAATATTATATTTCAACCAGAGGACTGGTTTTCTTTCTGATGAAAACCAGTCCTCTGGTTGAAATATAATACTATTTATTGGATTTATAAGTCTTTTTTGTTTTATATGTATTTCCTTTGGTTAGTTTGTTATATATATATATATATATATATATATATATATATATATATATATATATATATATATATATATATATATATATATATATATATATATATATATATATATAAGCAGTCTGAAGCATTTTGATTTAAGAGCATGAAGCTAAGAGGTTTTCAGCCTTTCACTTTAATTATAAACTGCTTTTTCTTAATAGATAATATTTACGTATTTTACTATCAATTCATAAGAACTGAAAATTTACTTCATAGTAAATCGAAAGATTTTGCATTGTTGATTTACAAATAATATGCACTGAGTTAAATGTGAAGTTGTTTAAAGTTTCATACCCTGGTAAAGAAAAAGGTGGAACCATCTTTTTCTTATAAAATCTATGTCTTGTGTTGCGACTTAAGAGCTCCCTATACAGTCATCATCACATCTGATTAGCTGTCATATAAGCTTTCGAAAAGTGCATACGAGAGGTTTTCAGCCTTTCACTTTCATTAAGAACTGCTTGCACTTTATAAATAATATTTAATATTTAATGTAAATTAAACAAAAGATTTTAATATTATATTGATATTATATAAGTTAATGTAACAATTTTATTTGAATTATATAGTTGCTATCACAATTTAGTATAGTTACAAATAATAAATTTCCATATTTTGACTGATGTAAATTAGATTATAAGGTACTATGGAATGGTATGCCATGTCAATTATCATATTTGTTGCTCATGCTCTTCAGGATGCATTTAATTTTAAATGTTCAGCTCGATGAGTTTTTCATAGACTAGGTAC
This sequence comes from Epiperipatus broadwayi, assembly GCA_028023455.1. Taxonomy (NCBI): domain Eukaryota; kingdom Metazoa; phylum Onychophora; class Udeonychophora; order Euonychophora; family Peripatidae; genus Epiperipatus; species Epiperipatus broadwayi. The sequence goes on along the minus strand of JAQFVV010000548.1, from coordinate 29,609 downwards.
ATTGCTGGTAAATATATATTGTTTCATTCACAAGTAAAATTTATTAATGTCTTGTCTTATCTATTTATTTTTAAATAATTATATTTAGAATGTATTTAATTTTCTTTCCATTTATTTTATATTTAGTCTCAATTTATATTTATATGTATATTATATATGTGTTAATTATATATATATATATATATATATATATATATATATATATATATATATATATATATATATGATAAACAAAACAAGTTAGAAATTTTGTAACTTGCTTTTAGCTTGCATTTTATAATCACTAGATGGAGATTTACCAATAGCTCCTAACAAAGCTTATTAGGAGCTATTGGTAAAACTCCGTCTAGTGATCATATATATATATAAAATATATAAACCATTATACAATTACAAATATCCAGTAACGCCCTCTGTTTAAAGATCTATATCTCAATAATAATAGATCTTTAAACAGAGGGCGTTACTGGATATTTGTAATTGTATAATGGTTTGTATATTTTCTATAATTATTTCAGTTAGTGTTAACAGTAACTTTCTTTTCATATATATATATCATTAAATAAATTTATTTTTACTTATTGTTAAAATCCACTTTATGTGTGTATGTGAATTGATTATATTCCAAGTAAGCAGTTTTAAACTTTATAACTCTCCCTTAAAGGTTTATACTTTATATTGCAAAAGTACAATAACATTGATTGGGTTTACACAAAATGTTTTGTAATCAAAGAACATAATTTCTTAATTGAAATGGCACTTAGGAATGAATCAATTCACTATTCTATAAAGTTGTTGTTTGATTGAACAAAATAAGAGTTTAGATTAATGTAAAAGGTGTGTTCATCATCAATGATATGTGGGATTAGGATAATTTCAAATGTCATGTGTGATTGTATATTTAAAATGATATTGTTTTAAAAAATTTAGTAATTAAAAATATCATCAATATAATTTATTTATGTATTAAGATATAATTGTATAGACTTGAAAATGGTTAAAAAAGCTATCAGTCTGGATTAATGTAGTAGGTATCATGGATCAGAGTATTTGATAATGATTATATCAGGTTATCCCATAAAATATACCCCAATAAATAAATGTAGTAAGCACTTAAATAAAACATATACCCTTAACCAATGGGCATCAAACTCATAACTAGTTTATGCATAATGATCTTTTTCCGATTCTTTTTCCAGTTAAATTCCATTACATATTTGACACCTAACTTAATGGGACTTGCATTGGTTCAACACTTTCCGAAATCCAATAAGATTTTGGTAAGAAAACCCTGATCATGATAAAGTTATTTGTAAATCACTTTTATGATACATAAACGTTGATTTAATGATTAGGATGTTATTAAGTTTTAATGATAAATATAAAATTAAAAATATAGCTGCAATTTGAATTAATTTGTTTTAAGTTTGTTATATATATAAAATGAAATATATTTTACAAAATTTTGTAACCTGTTTACTTTAATAAAGTGGTACATGAGATCAATATAGGATGGATAGATAAATTGTATATATATATTATAACGAGATGATCCTTTTCAGGACTCGAGGAAGTCGCATCTACCTATAGTCAGACTTTGAGTCTTTTTATAGAATGCCATGGATGATGTGATTTAAAATATAATCCAATCCACTCCTTTATTAATAGCCTCGTTACTCTCAAAATTCGAGCTCAGAGTAGAAATCGCAATTGTCTCTCTTCAGGCGTTTCCACATATATCCCATAGTAATGATAAATTTAGTATAAGCTATATATAACTTTTTTTATAAATATTAAATCACTAAGTTGATTCAATATATATATATATATATATATGCATGAGTATGTATATTTATAATTATTGGTTTTATAAAATGACTAAATAAAATAAACAAACGAGACATGTTTAACTTTAAAATCAAGTTTAACACATTTTAATCCATAATAGAAACAAAAATATCACATAAATAATAAAAATATTAAAATTTAGAAGTATAATCTGTGTTTTATATATATATATATATATATATATATATATATATATATATATATATATATATATATATATATATATACATATAATAAACTATTTAACATTCAGAAAAAACATAATGTAATTATTTACATATATATAATTTAAAATCATTAGTACAATAAATAATACCACCATATATTATAAATCTACATATTGTGTCATTAAAATGATTCAGTGTGTGTTATATGTCTATATAAGATAACATCCATTCACCCTAGATTAATAATAGAGTGTATTCTTGTATTCTGATATTAATTATGTTATTGTTTAAAAAGAAATTATGATAATTGTCAGATAAGATTCAATTTGGAATATAATAAAACTTACTTTCAAATTGAAATAATTTAAAAACTTTTACCTTAGTCAGCCATCACTTTCATCAGAGCATATATCAAAATATCAACATCTAAATTTTATTAAATAAATAAAAATAAAATGTTCATTTTATCAGTTCTCCAATTTAATATATGAAGTAATTTTTCCATGTAAATATAATTATCCCCAAAGGAAATAAACTTTAAGAGTTATTAAAGTGCGCAACAAAGTATTCCAAGATGCGAAGGAATAATGGTTGCATATTCCTTTTTAGACAAAATAAAATGACAATGAATGTTGAAAGGTAAAGTTCCTTGATCATCCTTCAAAGAGGTAATCCAAATATCCATTCTTTTAAATATTTGCATAGTAAAATATTTAAGATTTTCTTCAATATAATACTCCATTATTATGGCAACCTTTTTAGTGGAAATTATGATGATTATACTTTAGGCATTAAGTAGGAATAAATTTACATGTTCAGGTTTAAAGCATTAGCAGAAATCCTTGGCATAAATTTTCCAGCCAGAGAACATCTTTGTAAATCTTTGTCTTCTTAAACATATATTTTGAAAACTCATTTCGAAGACGTTGATTTCTCTTATAATCTTGTCAATTTAAATGATTGTTTTTTAGTTCTTTATAATATTAAAAGTAAGTAAATTAATTACTTGAAGAAGGGTTTAAAATAGTGAATCTTCTTTTTTTTAATGTGTTCTAAATTTGAACACGTTTAAATTTACAGACGTAGATATTAACTTGATGACTAAATAGAGATTATTATATAACAATATTATTTCGTTTTTTATACTGGATTAATTTCTGAAAGCATATTGCATAATCATGTTCATATTCTCTATTGTTTAAAATATACAATTTGTAATGAACTCCAAATGTTTATTTCCTTTGTTTCAACTGATAAAATGCAATGATGACTTACAGCTTTGTCAATGTCAAGTTTTGGTTAATAAAAAAATACTATTAGTTAGAAACATTTATTTATGTGTGTGTATAAACAAATTAGAATAATTCATTTTTAGAATTATTCTATTAATATTAATTAGTTTATGTATATAACTGATATAGGAAAAGCTTAAGATAGGTGTATGTTATTTATATCTGTTGATTCGATATAGGCACAGTTAAATTCACAAAGAAACACAAATTGTTTTAGATGAGGCTCATATGGTACTCTCACAATATATATATATATATATATATTACTTTTTTCTATTTTTAAAATTTATATATTGATCAATTTAAAAGTGACACAAAACAAGAAAGACATATTTTCTTAATCAGAGATCATTTTTGAAGTAGTTTGATTTTTATATTTTTAATCAGCTATCCAAAATATGTTAAATCTTTTGAATTATTTGTTTTGTTACTAATATTAGCTTATATTATATTATTAATTTTTTTATCATATATATAATGTACACCATTGAAGAGTGTGACATGTTCAGATTTTTTTTTTATTAAAAAAAACTTATCTATAAATAGGTTGAAGAATTGTAAAACAAAACTTACAGAACTAAAAGCATTACAGAATAATTTGTCAAGAATGATTATAGAAGATTTCATTAAAAAGAAATTAGCAAAGATTTAATTAATAAAAATATAATTTAGAAGAGTTTAAAAAAAAGTTTAATTAAAGAGTTAAAGATTTTTTTTCTTATAATCGCAAATCACGAAAGGTCAAAATGCTGCATCATTTATTATTATAAGTTTCCTAGTTTAAAAAACAATTAGTGGGATAGAAATTTAACCAAATTAAAGATTTAAAAACTTAGTTCTTTCTTTTAATTTACTGAAAGAATATAAAAAAATGTGTGTGTAAAAAGAAAGAAAAGTTGAATTAAAATAAGTAAAAGGAAAGCATATAATATAAATATAATAATACATAAAGATTGTTCAGCTAATAAATGGAAGAAGGGAACAATAATGGAAACAATGGGAAATAATTTCAGACTATATCTTATCCAAAAGCAAGATTTATCTAAGCAAGTAAGCAATTTAAGAAAGCAATGGAAATATAATTAATAAAATTTACAAATTAATTAGGAGTGATAAATAAAACAATGTAAGGGGATCATATAAAAGAACTAAAAATATATTCATCATCATTTAGATTCTGATTTCTGATTTTGTTTGTCATATTTGATTCATGAGTGAATATCATGTGGTTATAAGCAGCTAACAGAGCATGAGACCAGTCTCCAATCCTGATCCTCCAGAACACCAGAAGTTCTCCAGTATAGAAGTTATGCCCATATAATAACATGAGCCATCAAGAATGTCTATCTCAATAAATGATGGAAGTCAGCCATTAACTAAAATACTAAGAATCCCAAAATCCAACTGGTTGTTAAATTCAGCAAATGAAGTGAAAAGCTATATTCCTGAAATATAAAGTATGAAATCCTAGGTGGTTATGAACTTGCTTATTTCCCAATTCATAAACTGATCTTGACTTTATTGAATGTTAATATCTAGAGCAATCTTTGTGTGCTTTCTATAATTGTCATATAAAGTGAATTCTAGTATGTGCATGTACATTAAATATCTCATAATATATTTAGTTAATACATATAAAGATTTCCTTGAGTATATTTAAATGTCATGATATGTATGCATAAGTATGTATATAGTTAATAATGTGCTAATGGATTGAATGTGAAAATATTCCATATAACAATTTATTTTGGCTGAGCACTTTCGGAGTTTCATTATTCCATAATCTTAGCCCTGTATATTGTTAATGTTATTATGTGAAAATATATGCAAAACTATTTTTTATATTATCCATTTTCTGGGGATGGCAATAAAACAAGCTGCATAACCCTTTATTGTGATATATTTCAGTAAAGGTATGTGTAATGATTTATAATGATTTATAATTTTCTTTATTATTGTATTTTTAGTATTATTGAATTAAGAGTGTTGTTAAATAGAGTATCTGTTTGCTAATTATAGTTTTGTTATTTCTCTTGCAAAGTACATTACCACTAGATAATTTGTAATTAAGAGCAGGCCTTAAGTGGTTTATTATAATTTACTATCTTATAAATAAAAAAGAGCTAGAATAAAGTAAAAACAAGTGTTAAATTTCTGGACCTGATATCCAGGCATGCTCAGTATAGTTTATGGTTAGCTAGCACCCAAAGTTTTACCTCAAAATAAATAAAATCCTTTGGATGACATGGAGGGTTAAAATTTAGCAACTGATAAGTTCTATAAGCTGGAAATGTGGGCTCTGGTTATATTTCTGGTAACTGTGATTTTGTTTTAAGTGCCATTGCTGATCTTTACCTTCTGTATTTGACTTTTCCACTTATCAGGCCAGTGTGCTATAATATTACAAGCGCAGCTGAAAAGGATCGAGATTATATATATATATATTTCATTTTTATATAATCATATAAAAATGAAATATATATATATATATATATATATATATATATATTTCATTTTTATATAATCATAGCAATCATTCTTCCACTCAGTTCAATTGAGTTGCCCAAAGTGGGTGCTGAACCATTATAAGTACTACTAATTATGATGTAATTAAAGTATAATTAAAATTTAAAAATAAAAGTTTGGAAAAATATTAAATTCTGTAATTATAAAAGTGGTGTAATAAAAAGGAGAACAGACCAACACAAACAAATTGTAATAAGTCTAAATGAAAGAAGAGAAATTTAAAGAGGTGAATATTTATGCTTATTGGGCTATTGAGGACATAGTAGAGACAGAATAGATCAAAGGGTTGGAGGCAGTCACATGCTTTGCTTAAGGAAAAAATACTGAAGTAGAATAAAAAAATTAGAAGAGATAAGACAATGGAATGTCAAAAAAACAAGACAGTACAACAAGAGGATAAGGAACGACATGATAATGGTCGAAGAAATGTGGAAAATTAGCAAAAAGAATAGAAATATTAGAAAATGAATAGGAAATTGTAAGAATATGCACACATATAGAAAGAGTCAACCCAGTAAAGCAGTTGCTAAAAATAGACCTTTTCAGGGCACATAGAAGACCTTCCAAATTAACACTTTAGTTGTCTGGAATGTTATTTTGTACTAAATAAATTAAAAGAAGCAGCCAGTTGTGCTTTAGTACACAGTCATATAGATGGTAAAGCTAAATTTTGGTGGGATTCATTATTCTCAAAACCAGAAATATTCAGAGAAGCACAGTTATTACTAGCAAACTAGAGGAGGGATGAATATAAAAAAACTATTAAGCAGCAGGTAGAGCAAACCAAATGGCAGCCTAGGGAACTATTCATCACATTTTCCCAGCGACATCTTGTGAAGTTAAGATCAATCATGACAACCCCATTATCTGAACAGCAAATTATATGAACAGTTAAATGTAACCTTCCTAAAGATGTAGAGCAAATGATAATTGAAACAAAAGAGGAAATGATAGAGCAGATAGCTGAAATACTTATAACACTAGACAGCAGTAGACAGATTAGAAAGAATAGAGACAGGGAATATAAATTTTCAGAAAGAAATGAACAGATGAGTGCTGCAAAATAAGAATTCAGGTTAGGAAAAGTAGTGAAAGAGAGATTGAGGGGAAGGAAAAAACACTGGGGAGAAATACAATGGGGGATATAGCCATATGCAAGTATCAAACCTGATGTGTAGCTTAGAGAAGAGGGATGCAATAATGGCACATCAGCGATGTCCAAAAGTTAATGTAGTGATAGAAGGGGTGATAATCAGTGCTTTATTTGATTTCAGAAACCAGGTGTCAGTGATGTCCCAGGAAGTGATTAATAGAATAAATCATATTAACATTAAACTCAAAAATTTTGCCATCGAAGACGGTATATATCATGATGGCTAATATTTAATGGGTTATACTAGCATCAAAACAAGTATGAATAAACATGTGCATATCAGGAAAATAATATAGCCACATACTGCTTATCTTGGAAGCTCTGACCCATGAGTTGATATGAGAGTCAGACTTTATGCATTAGACCAGCTGTGTGTGTTGGAATATGAATGAATTCAGATAAAACTGAACAATGAAGCAATTACATTCACAGCAGACCAAGAGGATAGATATATTAAGGAACATATTGTGCAATGCACAGAAATAAAAATAGAAATAGGGGGAAAGGAAAAGTAATCAAAGTTGCTAGACAGAGATCAGAAGGAGCGACTGAAAAAAGTGCTAAATAAATATGAGAGCATTTTTTCTGGAGTCCCCGAAGTTATTCAAGAGTATGATTACCGAATAAAACTCGCAAGAAATCAACCCTATTAGGCCTATCCATATCCTATTCTTCATCAATATCAGGGTGAAATAAAGAAAAAAGATAGAGAAAAGGCTTCAGTTGTAAATCATATCTAAATGTTCATCCTCTTTCAACAAACCTATTGTAACTAAGAAAGGATGGGTCCATTTGACTGTATTTGGATATTCATCAATTAAACTAGATAACTACACCAGATGCAAACACCCCTCAACCTATGAATGAGTTACTTACAAAATTCCACAAATTAAAATGTTTGATTTGTGAAATTTTGTAATCAAGCTGCACCCTAACAATCAGAATCATACCACTTTTGGTATAACAGATGGGCATACAACTTCAATTGGATTTCCTTTTGTTTGAAAAACAATGGGGCAGAGCTAATACAGTGTTTTGATCATATGTAATCAGTCATTATCAAAAGTTTAATAGTAATATATGTAATAATATTGTATTGGCATCAGAAAGTATAGAGGAGCACTTCATGCACATAGAGCAGCTGCTGCATGAGAGCAGACAAAAGGTAATCAAAATTAACTTAAGTAAAGTAACATAATGACTTCTGAATTAAAATGTTTAGGCCATATAATTAGAAAAAAGGGACTCTGATCAAATCCTGAAAAAATTCAGGCAATCCAAGATTTTCATAGGCCTTGAAACAAAAACATGTAAAGTCATTCCTTGGGTTATGCAATTTCTATAACCACTACTACAAAAAAATTTTACTTAATATGGAATGAGTGCTGCAATTGCATAAAAAGGAAAGACAGTGAGAGTGGACTGAGCAGAATGAACATAGCCTTCAAAATGTGAAGGCAGAGTTTTTAGAAAAGGCTATGTTGTCATACCTTGATATTCATAACCTGTTTTTGTGCAGACCAACAGCAGTAAGTTTGCATTGTGTGCTACAATGTCTCAAATGCAAGGAAGTTAGCATGAAGTCCTTTTCTTTATTAGATGATTACTGAAGACTCCGTAAACAAGAAGGAGATCTTGGCAATTGTGTTGGTGTTTAAAAATTTTCATTAGTTTCTGATAGGATCCAAGATAATTGTATTTACTGATCACAAAAGCCCTGAATTCTTAAGTCATAGCTTTCTCATGAACAGCTGGTTAATAAGGTGGAGTTTGTTTCTTCAGGAGTTCAATTATAGCTTGGAATCCTACCAAAGTAAAGAAAATGTCACAGCAGACAGATTAAGCTAATACCCTGCAGTATATGAGCAGCATCATTTATATTGTGATGGTACATATATCACTGTGATGGTAATTGATTAAGGTAATGATACAGAAGATGATCTTTGAAGGCTAAAAAAGTGGCAAAGTAAGGATGGTGATTGTGAGAAAATAATGAAGTATCTACACCATCAACCTGTGAGGAAAATGGGAAATAACCCCATGTGGAGAGATAGAAAGCTCTACTGCATAAAAGGGAGACTGTTACAAAGTAAAAATGAAAAGGATAAACAAATATGGATCATTATTCTGGTCATGATGATGAGAAATATGATTAAGCATATACACCAAAATATGGACCCTATGATGCAAGTAAAGGTGGGGAATGCTTGAGCCATTGATTATAGTAATTGGGAAGGTATGCTAACATCTTTCATATTATAAACAAGTATAAAATATGCTCAAAAATGAAATTACTTAATGCATCTGAAATGGGACCACTGAAGCTCATTTATGCATGACAACTGAATGATTTATTACCAATAAATTTTTATGGATCTCTGCCCCCACTTAATACAATTGAATACCTCATCATGGCTTATGTTGTATTTTACAAATTGGTGGCAGCCTAACCTGTGACTCAGGAAAATGCTAAGGAATCCATATGGTTTTGGAGCAATGACATTTTGGAACAATGGAAATTCTGGGCAAAATCTTGTCTGACTATTAAGTCACCATTTGTATCTGCTGAATGTGAAAAATGGATAAAGAGACTATGAATAAAACACATACTTACATCAATATGCAAACCACAGTAATCCATCTGAATGGGTAATTGTGGCATATATTGAGTGTATACATACATGATAATCTCCGAAGGTAGTGTGAGATACTACCAAAGTAAAAAAAATATCATAGCAGACACATCATTCAAGTTGTGACAATGCATATATTGCTGTAATGGAAATTGTGTAATGAGGCAGAAAATGACTTTCAAAGATTAAAAAAGTGGAAAAGCAAGTATGGTAATTGGGAGAAAATAATGAAGTATCTATGCCCAACCTGTGACAAAAAAGGAAAACAACCCCACATGGAGAAATATAAAGATCTACTGCCTAAAAAGCAAGTATGGTAATTGGGAGAAAATAATGAAGTATCTATGCCCACCCTGTGACAAAAATGGAAAACAACCCCACATGGAGAAATATAAAAATCTACTGCCTAAAAGGGATGTTGTTAGAATGTAAAAGTAAAAAGGATAAACAAAGATAGATCATTATTCTGGTCACAATGAGGAGAAAAATGATTAAGCATATACACCAAAAATATGGACACTATTATGCAAGTAAAGTTGAGGGATGCTTGAGCCATTGATTCTACTGGCTGGGAATGTATTCTAGCACTTAGATATTATAAATGAGTGTAAAATATGCTCAAAAATAAAATCACTTAATGCATCTAGGAAGGGGGTTACTGAAGCCCATTTGCACAGAACAATTTAGTCACACTTTAACAGACCTTTGCCTCATTTAATAAAATTGAATACTCATCATGGCTTACAATGTATTTTCCAAATTAGTGAAAGCATATCATATAACTCAGTGTAAATGCTATGCAAGACATATGGGTTTTGAAGCAATGACATTTTTGAACAGGGGGAATTGTGGGCAAAATATTGTCTGACTATGGGACACTGTATTTGATATGTGGGGAAATGGATGAAGAGACATGGAATGAAACACATAATTATGTCAATGTACAATCCACAGTCCAATCCAATCAGAATGGGTAATTAGGGCACCTATTTTGTGTATACATACATGATAGTCACTGAAGGTGTGTGAAGGAAATCCTGCAGATGGTTAATATGAGATAAACTGGTCAAAATGAGTCTACAAGGTTTAAACCTGCCTGGCTTCATTTTGGGAAGGATGTACCATACCGATTCAAGACCAGTTTTCCAGTGGGAGCAGGCCCAATAAATAGAAGGAATGATGCTCGAAGAGCACTAAGTAGGTTAAAAAAGATGGGTGAATTATGGAAGAAGAGACAATGAAGGGTAAAAAATGGATTAAGAGTAGGATACAATGTCATGATAAGAAACAATCCTGACAACCATCCTGAGAAATATATTTACAAGAAGTTCCAACCAATTTATATGAGTCCATAAAAAATAAAACAAAAATAAAGTAACAACGCATTTGTGGTGTCCTAGAGCATGGAAGAAAATGGAACATATAATGTCAAGTCATTGAAATTGATAAAGAAAAAAAGAGCTACCGGTCAGACTACAAAAAGATCCATTAGGGGGTTTGAACTGTAGGTCACAAAATGAAATGTCTTTGGAATACATAAAAGGATAGAAACATACATAGACCATAATAGTAATTAATAATTTCAGTGGGTCAAAAGATGCATTTTACTCTCAAATCGAGGGGGTGGTGTAATGTACCACCATTGAACAGCATTACATGATTGTAATTTTTTTTATTTAAAAAAAAATTTAAATAAAAATAATCTATAAGTAACTTAAAGAGTTGTAAAACAAAACTTAAATAATTAAAAGCACTACAGAATTATTTGTCAAGAATGATTAAAGCATATGTTACTAAAAAAAATTAGTAAAGGGTTAATTAATAAAATATAATTTACATGAGTTTAAGAAAAAGTTTAATTAAAGATTTAAAGAGCTTTTTTTATAATGGCAAATTACCAAAGTGCAAAATGGTGCATCTTTTATTAGTATAAGTTTACTAGTTTAAAAAAAAAAACAATTAGATGGGGGAGAAATTTAACTAAATTAAAGATGTAAAAACTTAGTTCTCTCTTTTTATTTTCTTAGAGAACATAATAAAATGTGTGTGTGTGAATGAAAGGAAAGTTGAATTAAAATAAATAAAAGGAAAGTGTATAATATACATTTAATTTTACTTAAAGATTGCTCAGTTGATAAATGATAGAATGGGAATAATAACTATAAAAGGAAACAATGGGAAATAATTTCAAACCATATTTTATCCAAAAACAAGATTAATCTTACTAGATATGCAGATTAAAAAAACAAAGGAAATATAATTAATAAAATTTACAAATTAATTAGGAGTGATAAAAGAGACAATGTGAGGGGATCATATAAAAGAAATAAAATCTATTCATTATCATTCAGACTCTGATTTCTGATTTTGTTTGTCATATTTGATTCATGAATCAATATCAAGTAATGCTAAGCAGATAATGGAGCATGAGGCAATGTGCAATACCAGTCTTCCAGAACACCAGAAGTCCTCTGTTTAAAAGTGGTGCCCACATAATAATCTGAGATGTCAAGATCAATAAACAAAGGTAGTCAGCCAATAACTAAATCTACTAAAAAGTCCCAAATCTAACTGGTTTGTAACCAATTCAGCAGATGAAGTGATGAACTATATTTCTGAAATATAGAGTGTAAAATCCTAGGTAATTATGAACTTGTTATTTTCCAAGTCATAAACTTATCTTGACATTATTGAGAATTAATAACCATAGCAATTTTTGAGTGCTTTCTATAATTGTCATATAATGTAAACTCTAGTATGTGCATTTACATTAAATATATCATAATATGTTTAGTTAAAACTTATAATGCTTTTTTGAGTATATTTAAATGTCATGATATATGTGCATAAGTATGTATATAGTATATTAATTGTATTACCCTTTATTGTGATATATTTCAGTAAAAGTGTGTGTAATGATTTATAATGATTTATAATTTCCTTCATTATAGTATTTTTAGTATTATTGAATTAAGAGTGTTATTAAATAAAGTATTTGTTTTCTAATTATAGTTTGGTCATTTCTCTTACAAAGTATATTACCATTAGATAATTTGTAATTAAGAGCAGGTCTTAAGTCATTTATTATAATATACTGTCTTATAAACAAAAGAGCAGTACATGGTTAAAAAAGCACTAAATGTGTTTACCTGACATCCAGGCATGATAATTATAGTTTATGGTTAGCTAGCAACTGAGGGTTTACCTCAAAATAAATAAAAATACTTTGGATGGCAGTGGGATTAAAATTTAGTAGCTGAGAAAATGTGGTTGCCGGTTATATTTCTGATAACTGTGGTTTGGTTATAAGTGCCATTGTCAATCTTCACTTTCTGTATTTGACTTCTCCACTTGTCAGGCTAGTGTGCTGTAATATTACAAGTGTTAGCTGAGTAGATCTAGATTATATATATATATATATATATATATATATATATATATATATATATATATATATATATATATATATATATATATATATATATATATATTGTAACCTAGTGTTCTTGACACTTGGTTTACTTGGCATTATTTCTGCAGGAAAACAATGCTATTCTTTAAAGAAATAAAAAGATAAAATAACAATAGTAATAATGGATTAATAAAGTATGCTATTCACTCACTTTGGCATGTTTTGGGTGAATAACTAATAGATTTAATAACTCAATGTCATTTTTAAAGAGAGAACATGAATAATTTAATTGAGATATTAATAATTAGAGCAAATTAATATGGTATAAAAGCTAAACAGTAATTGATTTTGGATGGGTAGAGGGGAGAGTGGATGAGTGTCTTATCATAAAGCACAATAACTTCTGGTAATTTCTTTTTGTAAAAAAAATATATATATATGTATAATGTTTAAAGAATTATACATCACTGATTGTTAATTTAATGTATTTATTATTTTTTTTTATATTGTCAAATTACTTTGTAATCCAGGTAGATAATACTGAAAACTATATGATTGTAATAAGTTTTTCCTTTCTTTTGTTTATGTTATAATCAAATGATTATTTTTCTGGAAGAGGTCGCTAAAGTCAAGATCATTTTTTTTTTGAAAAAAAAATATATAGTCTGCTTTTAGTTTTCAAGGAAGGAACAGTGCTGAAATTTGGTAACTCAATTTTTTCATTTTATTTTGCAGAAATAAATGTAATCAAAGTAAAATTTTAATAATATAATGTGTGGCTAAATTTTTTGATAAGATATCCTGATTTTCTTTGCCATCTACCTATTTAAAGACCTTTTATACTTAAAAATTTATTGTCTCATGCTAAAGTTCAAAAATGACAGATGTAACTAAAAGAGTCACGAAAAGTGTTATTATGTCTAAATTAAGGAAGATAAATGATTTCCAAGAAAGAAATAATTATTTATTAACTTTATGTCATTTATTGATATTTTCTTGGTATAGAAAGAAAAAAAAAATAATAATTGAAAGAAATATTTTGAAACCAAGGAAAATCAACTAGAAACATTTTCGCGCTCTTTCTCAATATTGTCTGCCTTTACAAGTAATGTAGTTACATACGTTAAAATATGTTTTATTCACCAAGAATTGTCTGGAAATAATAATAATGATAAATAAGATTAAATTATGCACCTGTATATTTTTTAAAAAAATATATATATATAAACTTTCTCAGAGTAAATATAGGAAAAGTTATATAGGGGCATTCTTACGGAGAAGTTACCGTTAAAAAAAAAAAAATTTATAATTCCTAAAGTATGAACAAAACCAAATATCTTAGTGACTTAATGATAAAAATAAATGATATATTATATTATACATCAGTTGGAATTATTAAAACTTCATGTACACGTAAATTGACTGCAGTTATTATCATAATAATCTCTCGGAAAATTGCGCATTTTCGTCCATAAGTAAGCTAGCTAATAAGTATACGTATTGTCAATAAAAAAAAAAATATTGTGTATGTTTATCGTCTATAGTCAAATATTCGTCTATGTTAGAAGTCTATTTTTTTTCTTGGATCCCAAAATTGTAGTAGTTTAATTCAAGTAAGAATTAATCTTCAATTCTGCTATATTTTTCTTTACCTAATTTATTAAACGCACAAAATAAGAGAAAACTTTTATTTAAAGGAAATAATACCATGCGTTTATTGTTTTTAAACTTGCTTCATGAAATACGACTGGATAAAGCTCTTCACCTGGACCAATTGCTCAACAGAAAAACATTTTCTAATGAGAGAATATGCACTTGTTAATTAATGATTGTTTAAAACTAAGTTATAAATGATATGTATTTTTTTTGTTATATCACATAGGTTAAAGTCTGTATGGTCAAGTGATATTTAATAGCCTTGTAATGACAAAGGTATGTTTTAATATAATTATTATAGGTTAAGTTGATATTTAACACGAAAGAAAAAAATCTATAAAATATGTTTTAATTATTACATACAATTGTAGGTAGAAATTTTGTATGTTAGATACGTAAAAGAAAAATATTTAGATATTTAAGGGGTAAAATAAATATTGAAAATTATCAGAAGTAACTAAAAAAAAAAAAATGCTATAACAAAATATTTCTTGTTAAAGTTTTGAAACGAATTTATACTGTATTAATTGAGGAATTTATTCCTAATTATTCTTAAATAACACATCCACTTTATTTAGTTTAAGATAGTATGCTACCAACTATTTTGAATGTTCCTTTATTAAAATTAAAATTATTATACTTTTATTCTATGATGTCCATTGATTTCAGATGTTGATCAAAGTATACACGGTAACATAAGTTTATTATAATCAGTGTATTTACTTATCCTGCCCAGATATAGCATTGGTATATGCTTAATATTCGCATAGGTAATAATTATAATGTATTTATTTTGTGGGATGAAAAATGATCTCCCCAAAAGCTTTGTTTTCCATGAGAGGAAGATTTTAAATATAATGTTCGGGTATGTTTATAGCCCAAGTGATCGATTCTCATAGATAGGACGATCAAGAATTTATCTAGCATTTAGTATGCTTCATTCGTTTAAATCCCAGGAGAGGATTGTATTTGGTGTGTGTTCGTTGTATGCCCAAGTAAGAGGCAAGAAACCACCAAAATATTTTAATGTAGTAGATTACTTTACAGACCTTCGTGGTTATTCCATATTCCTCATGTGAAAATAAAGATAGCTCCACCATGGAAGGTGTTGATTATTGTGCTTAATTTTGAAAGTTCGGGCAAGATAAAGGTTATATTGGAGGTGTTAGTTCCTCAAGATCCACTTTAGTATAAATAGTGCGTTAGTAACTAGGATCAATATCTGTATTGTGCTGCTAAATATTGCTAGTATTTGACAAGTAAATCAATGGAGAAAGTAATTAAAATTGCGTAATTTAAAACGCTTATTTACTGAAGGAATATTCAAATGCAATATTTAATTCTGGTTAGTAATTAAATAATACTCATATTTAAAATTATACGTATGAATAAAATTTGTATCATAACTTAAGTTAGCATTAAGTTAAATGTAAGATGGTAAGTGTAACTTCTGATAACTGGCCTATAATTAGAATAGGTTATCCCATTAAAGACCATAAATAAAGTAAATGTATTAGAAATAAATTTAATATTTTGCGTATTGCATATGATGGGATTAATCATTTTAAAAAAAAAATAGTTAGTCAATAATTTTGAATAAAAGCTTCTACAAGGTTACCAAAATTTAATAAACAATGTATTGGTAATGAAATGTACTTTTAGTTAATCAATCCATATGATTGCATACAGGAGAAGTAGTAACCTCTAGTCCATAACCAAAAGAGTATACAGATTAATGTCAGTTATATTTTATATTTTTGTATTACTATGGGATTATTGAATAAATGTTCATATATTTTTTTTGTGATAATAATAAATTATAGTCTTGTTAAAATTTGTTGTAGATTCATTTTTTTGTTTTTATATGCTAAATATAAGTGTTTGCACAATATTTGCAAAACCTTTTCTTGAGTCCGAAATCATTCCAAATTCTTAAAAACTTAATATACCAGATAAATAAAGTTAAGCAGATCGGAATATGTCATTATATTTTAGTTTAATGATAATTATTTATGGAGTTGAAAACTTAAGACTAAACATTCACCTTTGTATAAAAAAAAAAAAATGAATTTATTCCCAAACCATTAACTTTGGTTGCACATTATTCCATTCCCATTTAGTTAAATTGTCTAAGTAATAAATCTTAGTTATATTATTGTGTTGTCATGGATGATGGAAGGACACAAAAAGCACCCTTGTCTTTTTATTATTCTGACTGAGATTCTAAAAAAAAAAAAAAAGGGCTGTGTTATTCAAAATTATACGTCATTATTGAATAGAATTATCATCTCTTTAAATAATATAGCAGTTGATATGAGAGATGAAGACACATTGAATTTAAGTAAAATAAATGTTTCCTATAGCCGACCAGAATGCCAGTCATATGCGACAACACAATACTGCCGAGCATTTCCTTACATGAAACAAAGAACCCTGAGATTAATATTATTATAATTATTCTTTAAATTAATAAGTGATCAATTATTGTTGTTATTACAATCATGGCATGGCTTAAGAAAATTGAATGTACAATTGTATTATATGAAAGGTATTTTAGATCATATTGGAAAATTAATGGATATGTTGCTTTATTTTGGTTGCCTTAACAACAAGTGCAAATAAACTAGTAAATAAAACTAATAAAACATACTGGGTTAGAAATAAATAAATTTATAAATAAACTTACTGGGTTAGAAATGGCCGCCCAACTACAGGGGCCATCGATGGCTATAGCTGGCCACGAGGAATTTAGTAAACTTTTCTTGAAGTCAATATTAATGTTGTTTGCACTTGAATGGATTAGTTATTCATTGATTAAAAATATTTGCCAATAATGAATTGGTTTAGCCATAAGATATTATGTGAATATCTATTATATGATCTAATCTTTTGCCACTGAAAAATAAATAATTAAGTTGTCAGTTTATGATGTTGTGGTCCGTAGGCAATTCCATAAAATACTGTAATGATTTTATCATTTATGATGATCTGTTTGTCTGGTCTTGTGATTGGCACTTCTGCTATATTACATCATATCTAATGAGATTTATATGGACCAAGAAGCATGTAAAAAAAAATATTTAGTAGTTAATGTTGGAGCTTTAGTAATATTAAATGTCAGAGCATAGTTTTTGGTGTAGATTGTTTTTGATAGGAGAGGCATGGAGGCAGGATGTCTTGTCAATAATTTCTTATCAATAAATTTATTAATAGTTCATTGCTAATATTTCAGTACTCTTAAATACTAAAAGAGTTAGAATTTTAATATGAGTGAAAACAAAAATAATCATAGTATTTCTGAGGATTTGGGAGGATCCCAAGAGTTACAATCCCCTGATACACAGACTCCATATTTTAGTGTAGAATTAGAAGAGGAAGAGGAAGATTTGGATATAGCTAACCCAGAAGAAGCCACAATAATAAAGGCAAAACATGAAAATGAGCAAGATCAATTAATGAGAAATACATTGGAGGAATTCTTGAAAAAATTAGAAAAATCAAATAGTGAATTGGGATTATTGAATAAATGTTCATATATTTTTTTTGTGATAGTAATAAATTATAGTCTTGTTAAAATTTGTTGTAGATTCATTTTTTTGTTTTTATATGCTAAATATAAGTGTTTGCACAATATTTGCAAAACCTTTTCTTGAGTCCGAAATCATTCCAAATTCTTAAAAACTTAATATACCAGATAAATAAAGTTAAGCAGATCGGAATATGTCATTATATTTTAGTTTAATGATAATTATTTATGGAGTTGAAAACTTAAGACTAAACATTCACCTTTGTAAAAAAAAAAAAAAAAGAATTTATTCCCAAACCATTAACTTTGGTTGCACATTATTCCATTCCCATTTAGTTAAATTGTCTAAGTAATAAATCTTAGTTATATTATTCTGTTGTCATGGATGATGGAAGGACACAAAAAGCACCCTTGTCTTTTTATTATTCTGACTGAGTTTCTAAAAAAAAAAAAAAGGGCTGTGTTATTCAAAATTATACGTCATTATTGAATAGAATTATCATCTCTTTAAATAATATAGCAGTTGATATGAGAGATGAAGACACATTGAATTTAAGTAAAATAAATGTTTCCTATAGCCGACCAGAATGAGTCATATGCGACAACACAATACTGCCGAGCATTTCCTTACATGAAACAAAGAACCCTGAGATTAATATTATTATAATTATTCTTTAAATTAATAAGTGATCAATTATTGTTGTTATTACAATCATGGCATGACTTAAGAAAATTGAATGTACAATTGTATTATATGAAAGGTATTTTAGATCATATTGGAAAATTAATGGATATGTTGCTTTATTTTGGTTGCCTTAACAACAAGTGCAAATAAACTAGTAAATAAAACTAATAAAACATACTGGGTTAGAAATAAATAAATTTATAAATAAACTTACTGGGTTAGAAATGGCTGCCCAACTACAGGGGCCAGCTATGGCTATAGCTGGCCACGAGGAATTTAGTAAACTTTTCTTGAAGTCAATATTAATATTGTTTGCACTTGAATGGATTAGTTATTCATTGATTAAAAATATTTGCCAATAATGAATTGGTTTAGCCATAAGATATTATGTGAATATCTATTATATGATCTAATCTTTTGCCACTGAAAAATAAATAATTAAGTTGTCAGTTTATGATGTTGTGGTCTGTAGGCAATTCCATAAAACACTGTAATGATTTTATCATTTATGATGATCTGTTTGTCTGGTCTTGTGATTGGCACTTATGCTATATTACATAATATCTAATGAGATTTATATGGACCAAGAAGCATGTAAAAAAAAATATTTAGTAGTTAATGTTGGAGCTTTAGTAATATTAAATGTCAGAGCATAGTTTTTGGTGTAGATTGTTTTTGATAGGAGAGGCATGGAGGCAGGATGTCTTGTCAATAATTTCTTATCAATAAATTTATTAATAGTTCATTGCTAATATTTCAGTACTCTTAAATACTAAAAGAGTTAGAATTTTAATATGAGTGAAAACAAAAATAATCATAGTATTTCTGAGGATTTGGGAGGATCCCAAGAGTTACAATCCCCTGATACACAGACTCCATATTTTAGTGTAGAATTAGAAGAGGAAGAGGAAGATTTGGATATAGCTAACCCAGAAGAAGCCACAATAATAAAGGCAAAACATGAAAATGAGCAAGATCAATTAATGAGAAATACATTGGAGGAATTCTTGAAAAAATTAGAAAAATCAAATAGTGAATTAAAAAGTCAGATCCAAAACTCAAATAGTAAATTAGAACAATCAAATAGTGAATTAAAAAGTCAGATCCAAAACTCAAATAGTGAATTAAATAGTGAATTAAAAAGTCAGATACAAAACTCAAATAGTGAATTAAAAAGTGAATTAAAAAGTCAGATCCAAAACTCAAATATTAAATTAGAACAATCAAATAGTGAATTAAAAAGTCAGATACAAAACTCAAATAGTGAATTAAAAAGTGAATTAAAAAGTCAGATACAAAATTTAAATATTAAATTAGAGAATCAAATGCAGGAGATCAAAGAGACATCTCAAAATCAAGTACAGGAGATAAAGGACTTAAGAGAAGATTTGAGAAATCATGTAGAAGAATCAAAATTGGCCTCTGAAAAGCTGGAAATAAGAATAAGGAAAGAGATCGAAACAAATTCTGAAAGGGCAGAAAATATGATTGAGGCTATCCAGCAGGACTTTAAAAGTCAATATATTGTATTAAACAATGAAGTACAGGAAATAAGAAATTATCAAAAGGAAACAGTAGTATTTCAAAGAGAAGTTCAGGATAAAGTTGAATCTATTAAGGGAGAATTAGACAGTGCTAGAAGTGAAGTTAGTAATTTGAAAGAGGAAGTTAAAAATATAACTCTAGCACCTGACAATGTAGTGAAAGGATGTCAGAGCCAGATTACCAGATTAATAGCGAAACTAGAAACTCAAGAGTTAACCCAATGTGAGATTAATCAAAATCTAGAAAGTGAGCTAAGTCAAGTTATGGGAAGAGTAGAAAATTTTAATGATATAATAAAGAGTAATGCACAGCTATTACATAATAATCTCCAAGATGAAATAGGGGAATTAATGACTCAGTGTGAGAGTAAAGTCTATCAAAGGTTAGAAGATAAATTCGGGATAGATAAAGATGAAACTATTAACCAATTGGAACAACAGATTAAACACTTAAATGTAGGCCTAAAAGATAGTTCAAAGAGAATAGACTGTGAATGGCAGAACTATAAGTTAGAATTAGAGAGTCGAATGCAAGCTATAGACTATAATAGGGATAATTTTACAAAAAGTAAAAAAGTTGTTCAAAGTAAAGGTTTATCTGAAACTCAAGTAAAGGAAACAAATAATGGTCATAATAACCAAGTAATATCTGAGTTACATACGGTCATTAATCCAGTAGAATCAATATACGATCCATTAAATGAGGCTAGAAGTAAAGTCATGCTAGAACCAGAAAGTAATAGCTCCATGGCCTTAAAATTCTTAAAAATAAAATTTTTTAGAGGTGAATATCTGGAGAATCCACACGAGTATCTCCAGAATCTGGAGGAGTTATTCACCTTATGTCATTTATCTGAGATAGAAAAGATTGCTATTGCCATTAACCATTTGTGTGGAGCATCTAAAGACTGGTGGCAATCATTATTTATTAAACCAGAAACATATGGAGACTTCAAATATCTTATGTTAGCCAGTTTTTGGGGGGAAGACCGCCAAGATAACCTGAGATATCAGATATCTCAGGAAAGATATCATGTAAATAAGTGTAGTTATACTCAGTTTTTCAGGAGTCAGGCCATCAAATTGAAAACTTTGACAGCTTATCCTTTATCTGAGACACAAATTGTGCGAATAATTCGCCATAATCTGCCGAGGCATATAGAGCAGATCTTGATTGCTGCTGACAGACATACCATAGAAGAGGTAGTAGAAATTTTAGATTCGTTAGAGACCAGCGATAGGAATATTGATAATAGAATTAGGGTAAATAGAGACACCCATCCGTTGGTGAGTAATATCAATTTCGCAGATAGGTCACATATGGGAAGGAGAAAGTTAGTTAGAGAAAAAGGATATTATAGGACAAATCCCTATGGTAGACAGAATAGCCACCTCAGTAGGCCAACAGTTAAGAGTAGAATTCTGAATGAGAATCAGCCTTCTACTAGTGGTATCCCAACAATACCAAAGACAAAATATAAAAGGTAGTAAAAGTAGCGGGGCATTAAATTAAAAAGGACCTCGCAGGAATCTTCCTCACTTCGGGGCCCTATTTTTAAACATATGGGGAACAGCATGATGTGGATTATCAATAATATAGACCTTGACATTGATTATTTGGAACCTGGCAAAATGTCTGAGCCACCTATCTTGTACAACTGTCCCATGATAAAGATTATCATTTCAGGAATTGTTGTCAACACCTTAATTGATTCAGGCAGTCAAGCTTCCTTGTTGTCTGAAGAAACTTACTTGAAAATTCAGTCAGCTGACCAATCTATTCCAATTTTACCAACTAAGGTGATTAGGGTAATACTTGCTAATGGAAAGAAGACTAAGTTATCTAATAGACAGGTTTTTATTACATTAGAAATTAATTTGTGCAAATTTGAGCATGTCTTTTTAATCATGCCAGGTTTGATTCATGAAGCCATAATTGGTTCGGATTTCATGACTCTAAATAATTGTTATATTAATTACAGAGATGAAACTTTTGGATGTAATGAGGAGATTTGCCCTCTTGTAGTCAATTGTAATAGTCAGATAAATCAATTAATGACCATACAGAAGACAACAGTTGATGTAAATATTAAAGTTAAGTTGGATGGTTCATGTATTATTGGCACAGAATACTATAAACCATTTTTCCAGTTGTTGTTCCAGTATCATTGTGTTTTCTCCAAAATACCTGGTATATTAAAAGGGTATGTCCATAGAATTAATTTGAAAGATAATGAGCCTTTCCAGCAGCGTACTTATCCTATTCCTTATCAATACCAGGCAGAGGTTCAACAGCAGATTAATAAGATGATTGACTGGCAAATAATTAAGCCCAGCCCTTCGTCTTATGTGAATCCATTAGTAGTAGTCAAAAAGAAAGATGGATCCATTAGAGTCTGTCTGGATGCACGTACACTTAACCAGCATACTGTCCCAGAGCATGACATACCATCACCTATTCAGGAATTATTGACGAAGTTCAAAGGGAAGAGCATATTCTCCACATTTGATTTAACCACCAGCTATTGGCAAATCCCACTCCACAAAAATAATCAAAAGTATACGGCATTCCGTTACCAGGGCCAATCTTATATTTTTCAAAGGATGCCCTTTGGTTTAATTAATAGTGGGGCTGGCCTTATCAGATGCTTGAATATGGTCTTTTCAAAAGAACTGAAAAATTTGTTAGTTATATATGTCGATGATATTGTCATTGCTTCGGAAAATTTAAATGATCATTTACAGCATCTTAGCATGTTTCTTTGTGAGTGTTCAGATAACAATATAAAAGTCAACTTAGAAAAATGTATTTTAATTGCCCGAGAAATCTCTTTTCTTGGTCATTCGGTTAGTGCTGAAGGTGTCAAACCTCACCCAGACAAAATTGCCGCCATTCAAAGGTTTCCCATCCCTAAAACCAGAAAGCACTTGAGATCGTTTTTGGGACTGTGTAATTACTATCACAGGTTTTATAAAAAATTTTCATATGATACTATGCACTTATCTGTTTTATTAAAAAAGTGTGAAAAGTGGAGGTGGACCCAGGAACATACAAGGGAATTTCAAATTGTTAAAGATAACTTTTTAAAAACAGTAATTTTAGCCTATCCAGATTTAAATAAAGAGTTCTATTTGCAAACCGACAGTAGTGGGTTCGGTTTAGGGGTGATTCTATACCAATTTAATGAGAATAAGGAACCTAGAGTCTTATATTTCTTAAGCTGACATTTAAGGGGAGCGGAACTTAACTATACCACCACAGAAAAAGAGGCATTAGCTGTTGTGTGGGGATTTCAAAAACTTAGACAGCTTTTGTTGGGATCAAAAATTATAGTATTAACTGATCATCATAGTTTAGAGTTTCTCAACAAGAGTTACCTTAATAATGAAAGATTAATCAGATGGAGCCTCTATCTTCAACAGTATCAGTATGAAATCATATATTGTTCAGGACAGGATAATGTCATTGCAGATATTCTTAGCCACAATCCTGTTTCTGTTAATTATCAGAACCCCAGTACTGAAAATATAATTATTTGTAATATGTCTAGTTTGTTAGAGGAAGAAATAGTTAGAGATTATACCAATTTAGAATTACTGCAAGCACAAGATGCTAGGCTGGAGAGAATAGTACACTTCTTATCAGATCCAGCTAAATTAGGTCAGAAAAGTAGATATGATGATAGAATTAAAGAGGGGTATAGGTTTAAAGATGGAATTTTAATGAAGAAATTAAAAAGGGGAGATGAAAATTCTTGGAGAGTGATTATTCTTTTATGTTTAGTCAATAAACTCATAGATTATGTTCACACCCAATATGGACACTATGGAATTCAGAAAATTGAACCTATTATTAAGAAGCATTTTTATTTTCATAAGATGTCTGAATCCATTGCCCGTAGACTTAGGGAATGCGAGATTTGTATAAAAACTAAGTTTCAAAATAAATCGTATGTGGGAACACTTCAACCCATACTGCCCAATCAGCCCAATGAATTATTGGCACTGGACTTTTATGGACCACTTCCACCTTCAACCATCAAAAATTTATTCTTGTGATGTATGATGTTTTTACCAAATATGTCTCTCCTTACCCAGTTCCAAAAACAGATGATAAAAATGTTATTAAGTGCTTGGAAACTTATCAAATTCCATTGATAAAAAAACCAGCTTCAATACTTACCGACCATGCTACTGCATTCATTTCTGGTACATGGAAAAAGTGGGGTAAGAAGCAAAATATTCAACATATCATGTGCTCGATTAGAAATCCCCAATCCAATCCAAGTGAAAGAATCATGCATGAGATAAGTAGGTTGTTCCGAGTATATCTAGAATGGGATCACAAACAGTGGGTCAATAAGTTGCCACAGGTGATTAATTATATAAATATAACTATTAATGAGTCTACTAGGATGTCTCCAATTCGGCTGCACTTTGGTAGACCTGAACCTTTACTAATCAAAACACCGTTACCCGTAATAGTGGAAAATATTAACGTGGAACATGACCAAGCACTGGCCAGAATTAACCTTAAAAGATGGGTGATAAACGCACTCGTTATTCCAAAACCAGTCCACATCCTTTTAAAGTCCATGATTTTGTTTTAATTAGAACTCCCCATGTGAGTAATCTCCGGAAACATATGTTTAGAAAATTCATGTATCTTTATGAAGGCCCCTATGAAATTGTGAAACAAGTGGGTGAGAATGCTTTTTTTAGTCTCAACCTCTGTTGGAACAAGAGGTACCTATAATGCCCAAAGCTTACTACCATATCCCAAGCGAAATTAAATCCTTTAAACTATATTTATTGACATAAGAAAGAAGTAGGATATAAACTTAGTAATACCATAAGAAGTGTTAAAAATGCATATATTATTTTATTTTTTATTTATTATAATGGTGGGAGAATTGTAACCTAGTGTTCTTGACACTTGGTTTACTTGGCATTATTTCTGCAGGAAAACAATGCTATTCTTTAAAGAAATAAAAAGATAAAATAACAATAGTAATAATGGATTAATAAAGTATGCTATTCACTCACTTTGGCATGTTTTGGGTGAATAACTAATAGATTTAATAACTCAATGTCATTTTTAAAGAGAGAACATGAATAATTTAATTGAGATATTAATAATTAGAGCAAATTAATATGGTATAAAAGCTAAACAGTAATTGATTTTGGATGGGTAGAGGGGAGAGTGGATGAGTGTCTTATCATAAAGCACAATAACTTCTGGTAATTTCTTTTTGTAAATATATATATATATATATTTGTAAATATATATATATATATATATATATATATATATATATATAATGTTTAAAGAATTATACATCACTGATTATTAATTTAATGTATTTATTATTTTTTTTATATTGTCAAATTACTTTGTAATCCAGGTAGATAATACTGAAAACTATATGATTGTAATAAGTTTTTCCTTTCTTTTGTTTATGTTATAATCAAATGATTATTTTTCTGGAAGAGGTCGCTAAAGTCAAGATCATTTTTTTTTAAAAAAAAAATATAGTCTGCTTTTAGTTTTCAAGGAAGGACCAGTGCTGAAATTTGGTAACTCAATTTTTTCATTTTATTTTGCAGAAATAAATGTAATCAAAGTAAAATTTTAATAATATAATGTGTGGCTAAATTTTTTGATAAGATATCCTGATTTTCTTTGCCATCTACCTATTTAAAGACCTTTTATACTTAAAAATTTATTGTCTCACGCTAAAGTTCAAAAATGACAGATGTAACTAAAAGAGTCACGAAAAGTGTTATTATGTCTAAATTAAGGAAGATAAATGATTTCCAAGAAAGAAATAATTATTTATTAACTTTATGTCATTTATTGATATTTTCTTGGTATAGAAAGAAAAAAAAAATAATTGAAAGAAATATTTTGAAACCAAGGAAAATCAACTAGAAACATTTTCGCGCTCTTTCTCAATATTGTCTGCCTTTACAAGTAATGAAGTTACATACGTTAAAATATGTTTTATTCACCAAGAATTGTCTGGAAATAATAATAATGATAAATAAGATTAAATTATGCACCTGTATATTTTAAAAAAAAATATATATATAAACTTTCTCAGAGTAAATATAGGAAAAGCCATATAGGGGCATTCTTACGGAGAAGGTACCGTTATAAAAATTTATAATTCATAAAGTATGAACAAAACCAAATATCTTAGTGACTTAATGATAAAAATAAATGATATATTATATTATACATCAGTTGGAATTATTAAAACTTCATGTACATGTAAATTGACTGCAGTTATTATCATAATAATCTCTCGGAAAATTGCGCATTTTCGTCCATAAGTAAGCTAGCTAATAAGTATACGTATTGTCAATAAAAAAAAAAAAATATTGTGTATGTTTATCGTCTATAGTCAAATATTCGTCTATGTTAGAAGTCTATTTTTTTTCTTGGATCCCAAAATTGTAGTAGTTTAATTCAAGTAAGAATTAATCTTCAATTCTGCTATATGTTTCTTTACCTAATTTATTAAACGCACAAAATAAGAGAAAACTTTTATTTAAAGGAAATAATACCATGCGTTTATTGTTTTTAAACTTGCTTCATGAAATACGACTGGATAAAGCTCTTCACCTGGACCAATTGCTCAACAGAAAAACATTTTCTAATGAGAGAATATGCACTTGTTAATTAATGATTGTTTAAAACTAAGTTATAAATGATATGTATTTTTTTGTTATATCACATAGGTTAAAGTCTGTATGGTCAAGTGATATTTAATAGCCTTGTAATAACAAAGGTATGTTTTAATATAATTATTATAGGTTAAGTTGATATTTAACACAAAAAAAAAAATCTATAAAATATGTTTTAATTATTACATACAATTGTAGGTAGAAATTTTGTATGTTAGATACGTAAAAGAAAAATATTTAGATATTTAAGGGGTAAAATAAATATTGAAAATTATCAGAAGTAACTAAAAAAAAAAATGCTATAACAAAATATTTCTTGTTAAAGTTTTGAAACGAATTTATACTGTATTAATTGAGGAATTTATTCCTAATTATTCTTAAATAACACATCCACTTTATTTAGTTTAAGATAGTATGCTACCAACTATTTTGAATGTTCCTTTATTAAAATTAAAATTATTATACTTTTATTCTATGATGTCCATTGATTTCAGATGTTGATCAAAGTATACACGGTAACATAAGTTTATTATAATCAGTGTATTTACTTATCCTGCCCAGATATAGCATTGGTATATGCTTCATATTCGCATAGGTAATAATTATAATGTATTTATTTTGTGGGATGAAAAATGATCTCCCCAAAAGCTTTGTTTTCCATGAGAGGAAGATTTTAAATATAATGTTCGGGTATGTTTATAGCCCAAGTGATCGATTCTCATTGATAGGACAATCAAGAATTTATCTAGCATTTAGTATGCTTCATCCGTTTAAATCCCAGGAGAGGATTGTATTTGGTGTGTGTTCATTGTATGCCCAAGTAAGAGGCAAGAAACCACCAAAATATTTTAATGTAGTAGATTACTTTACAGACCTTCGTGGTTATTCCATATTCCTCATGTGAAGATAAAGATAGCTCCACCATGGAAGGTGTTGATTATTGTGCTTAATTTTGAAAGTTCGGGCAAGATAAAGGCTATATTGGAGGTGTTAGTTCCTCAAGATCCACTTTAGTATAAATAGTGCGTTAGTAACTAGGATCGATATCTGTATTGTGCTGCTAAATATTGCTAGTATTTGACAAGTAAATCAATGGAGAAAGTAATTAAAATTGCGTAATTTAAAACGCTTATTTACTGAAAGAATATTCAAATGCAATATTTAATTCTGGTTAGTAATTAAATAATACTCATATTTAAAATTATACGTATGAATAAAATTTGTATCATAACTTAAGTTAGCATTAAGTTAAATGTAAGATGGTAAGTGTAACTTCTGATAACTGGCCTATAATTAGAATAGGTTATCCCATTAAAGACCATAAATAAAGTAAATGTATTAGAAATAAATTTAATATTTTGCGTATTGCATATGATGGGATTAATCATTTAAAAAAAAAAATAGTTAGTCAATAATTTTGAATAAAAGCTTCTACAAGGTTACCAAAATTTAATAAACAATGTATTGGTAATGAAATGTACTTTTAGTTAATCAATCCATATGATTGCATACAGGAGAAGTAGTAACCTCTAGTCCATAACCAAAAGAGTATATAGATTAATGTCAGTTATATTTTATATTTTGTATTACTATGGGATTATTGAATAAATGTTCATATATTTTTTTTGTGATAGTAATAAATTATAGTCTTGTTAAAATTTGTTGTAGATTCATTTTTTTGTTTTTATATGCTAAATATAAGTGTTTGCACAATATTTGCAAAACCTTTTCTTGAGTCTGAAATCATTCCAAATTCTTAAAAACTTAATATACCAGATAAATAAAGTTAAGCAGATCGGAATATGTCATTATATTTTAGTTTAATGATAATTATTTATGGAGTTGAAAACTTAAGACTAAACATTCACCTTTGTATAAAAAAAAAAAAAGAATTTATTCCCAAACCATTAACTTTGGTTGCACATTATTCCATTCCCATTTAGTTAAATTGTCTAAGTAATAAATCTTAGTTATATTATTGTGTTGTCATGGATGATGGAAGGACACAAAAAGCACCCTTGTCTTTTTATTATTCTGACTGAGATTCTAAAAAAAAAAAAAAGGGCTGTGTTATTCAAAATTATACATCATTATTGAATAGAATTATCATCTCTTTAAATAATATAGCAGTTGATATGAGAGATGAAGACACATTGAATTTAAGTAAAATAAATGTTTCCTATAGCCGACCAGAATGACAGTCATATGCGACAACACAATACTGCCGAGCATTTCCTTACATGAAACAAAGAACCCTGAGATTAATATTATTATAATTATTCTTTAAATTAATAAGTGATCAATTATTGTTGTTATTACAATCGTGGCATGACTTAAGAAAATTGAATGTACAATTGTATTATATGAAAGGTATTTTAGATCATATTGGAAAATTAATGGATATGTTGCTTTATTTTGGTTGCCTTAACAAACAACCTGAAAAATTAATGCAAATAAAATAAACTATTTCTAACTGG